>VXAU01002754.1:719418-867928 GCA_013399695.1 Formicarius rufipectus
TTTTTTTTGGTGTGTGCATGTTTGTGTGTGTGTGCATGTGTTATTATGACTTCCTGGGGAAACCAGTCCTATATTAATGCTCTGGGTCTGTCTGTCTCCTCCTAATAAATTTAGAACTTACTATTTGATTTTTGCAGAGGGTTTTTTAAAGAAAGTTGTCTATATGTGACTTAAAAATCAGTGCCAGACTCCAGAAAAGCCCACAGTATGAGTTCACCTCTTACAAGACATCAAAGACTCCACTTAAGACAGAATGAGTTATTTGGAGTTTACATCAGCAGATGGACCCCCATACCCTGGTCCCAACACTTTATTAGTGCCGGGACATTCGTACCTCTGCAGTTTTGGGACCTAGAGGTGATGGTGGCCAGCAGCTTGGGGATGGTCCTGAGCAGGGCCAGGAGTTGGACTCGATGATCCTCGTGGGTTCCTTCCAACTCAGCATATTTTCTCTGATTCTGTGACCAGGGGAGAGCCCAACATTGGGTTCAAACCACTGCCCCAAAAACGACTCAAGAGGCTTTATTTTAGGAGGAAAGTTGAAATCAGAAACTCAAACACTTGAATATGCTAAAGGAAAACTGTAACCACTTAACAGATTTCCAGAGAAGTCTTGCTTAATCAAGCCACAACCATCACAGGTTTAGATTGGGCAGTTCAAACCAAATTTAAAGAGAAGTGTGGTCTTGTCACAATCGCCTGCTTGTTTGCTGGATTTGTAGACCATTTCCTTCAGAGTCAGGTTAAAGCCATCTTAAAACCTGAATTTATTTTTCCTTAGTGTTCAGATAATGCCACAAAAACAATGCAGTTTCCCTTCCTCCTTTCTATCCTAGTATCAGTGACCCCATGACCTCCAGTCTGAACCTCTATCTGACTTAAATCTCCCAGAGGTGCCAGAGATTACTGAACAACTGATGACTTCAAAATAAACACACTTAGAGCAACTGCCTATACACAGTCCCACCTAATAAACAGAGCAGACAGGATTTGTTCTGGGAAGTGATGGGAAGTTTTGACTTTGGCACTGGGAAAGTGCATTTTTATCCACACAATTTATGGTCCTCACCCTGGTGTGCTTTGAAGACATTTTTGCACGTCTGTCTCCGTCCCCCACTGGTTGTGACTGATCAACCTTCTTATCTGAGTGGTGCCATCCACCCAAAACACAGATTTTATCTGGGTGTTTGGAGACACCAGCTAAGCCCTTAGGAAGGACCTATGGGTCCTGCTTTACTGCCAGACAGAGGGGGTCTCACCAGTCCTACACAGCACCAGGAACCCCTGGTCCAGGTGTTTAAGGAGTTATTTTGCACAGTCTATGGCCATGAAAAGCATAAGAGGCCACTGAAGACCTTGGCTAACAGCTGTACTGGTTACCTTGACACTCAAACAGTATTCCCCTTCTCCACACCTCTGGATTACAGAGCCAGGAGTCACATAGGAACACAAAGAATGGGTTACAAAAGCCTACTTCACATAAAAATCAACTTGAATGTTTAAGGAGCTTAACTTTCACCTTTGAAAAGATGAAACATTAGAAAACTTCCAAACCTTTCATATAAAGCCAGCAGACACAAGTGCAGAGGGTCTTAAGGTCTGGAGGCTGGCACTGCCCAAAAGTGTTGGCATCAGCAGTCGTGCAAGTTACCTTGGCACAGTTTGAACTTTGTTCTGCAAACCCATTGGTGAGGTTGGAGGTTTGATTTTATGTGTTATTTAACAGAGATTTGGCTTTGCCACTTTTCTAAAGATGGAGGGACAGTGAATAGACATGTACCTGGACTGGGCTGAGGAACATTCAAGCCTTTCCTCCAGAAATCATGTCCTTCATTAGACTTGGTTTTGGGAGTAAATCCAGATGAAAATCTCACTTGTTCCACAGTACTCTAACAAACATTAATGTATCCTGTTCTGTTGTGTCAGGTCAGCAACTTCAGACTGGACATCTGAAAGCTCCTGAAGGCCAGCAAGATGTTAGTGCTGTATGTCATAACTAAGGAGGAGAAATCACAGCCTTTGTACAAGAGATTTCTCCTTATCTATCTTCTGTGCATGCTGTCCTTGAACAAAGCCCAGAAAACAAAAACCAAGCTCACCCTCAACACCATCATTCCTGGTTGTGTCAGCTGTAGACAGATGGACCTGTCTACCCATGGAACCAAGAGAAAAAGTTGCCAGCTCTGCCTCTTCAATTTGTCTGAATAATGTTCCAAATAGTGACACAATGGAAAAACAGCTTTGTGGGAACACCTAATAAGCCACTGTATAAAAAGATAAGGAAGCCTTATTAGCAAATAAAATTCTCGAGCAGTCCCAAACCTTCCTAGGAAATATATTGCTAATAAAATAGACAACAAATTCAGGAATTAGAAGAGAATAAAGAATGTTTTTTTGTTAAGCTTAAGACAAGTTGGACCCATGTTCTTCTGGTGTGTTTGCTATACAGGAGACTTGAGGATGAAAGGCAACCCTAGGAAAACTCCCAGGCCAAATTCTGCATTCACAGGACTCCAGTAGCTGGAATTACAGGATGACCCCTGCACAGACCCATGATTAATAACAATACCATAAAAACAAGAACTTAAATTTAATACTATGATGTTAACTCTTGAGCAGGCAACTTATCGTTTTCCTTTGCTCTCTCTTTTGGACTTGTGCCACCACAATGCAAATACTAAATAAGCATTACTGGAAGCGTTTGGGTGACTATATCCTGTCACTGCCTAAATTTCAATTCTGTAAAAGAAATGCCCACTCTCCCACTCTTCAAAACAAACTGCAACATAAATATTTAAACATACAGTTCTGCAGGGGTTCTCCTTTTGTAGTTATCCTAGTCTGTAATCAAATAGAAAATAAAATATACAGTTTCAGGTCAAAATAGTGACTTGGGGGGGAAAAAAGAAAGAAAAATGCAAGTCCCTGATTTTCCAGATTAATGAAAAGCAATAAAAGTGCTTGCCTAAATCTGTTCAGTTCCACTGGTTTCCAGAAGACGGGTTTCCCCTTTCCTTGAATCTCTTGTGCTGTTGCTAGGAATTAGTGAGCTGTGAAACTCACCTAATGAGGTCAGCATCAGGAAATAGCTTTGGAAAAACAGGTCCTGGGGGATCTACTAAAGGACTCCCCCAGTGTCCAAACGAAATCCTGGATGCATCGGCACATTGTACAGCCGGGGCTGTGAGAGGAACGAGCCCGACTTTGTTGTTGTTTTTCCTATAAAGGGACAGCTAAGGAAAGTGAAACTATTAACTCATCCACTGGAATTTCTACTCACAAACCGTGCCCCCTGTTAAAGCTCCTCATAAAAGCCTTTCGGCTAGTTAGTTCCATATGTTCCCCAAACCCACAGTTATTGCTTCTGAAAGGCAGGAGTAGTTAACAGTCTGCGGCTTGGCGCTGACCAGGGAGACCCAAGGACCTCGTTTTCCCCCCCTCCCTTTCAAACTGCCAATTAACCAGTTTAATAAAGCAGTTTGAGTCTGATCAAGGCACTTGGAGAAACCCCAAACCACCACCCATCCTACGGCTTACCCATGGCAATGACACACGGGTGTGGCGCAGGGCAGAGCAGCCACGCTACTAAATGTGCAGCCCCAGCACTAAGATTGGTTTTCTTGATTCTGGGAATGCTGCAGGGGGATTGGGACTCCAGACTTCAGCTCAAAGTTCCTGCTGAAGTTGATTTCCAACAGCCTGACTTCAGCCCACTGACTCTTCTCTTTGTGTAAAGTTCTCATGATGAACTTGCATGTTGAAAAATAATTTTTTTAAATTTTACTTTCAGTGTGCTTTGACTGAATCAAGGCACTCAAAAACAACAGAAAATTTCTAAACAGAAAACACTGCAGTATCATATGACCCCCATTCCCTCAGCCCAAGCTCCTAAAAGCAAAGGAGGACTCTCCTGGTTGATGGCAGCTGTCACACATTCGCTGGGCTGACCCTACTCCACTATTGCTTCTGCACCAAGTTCCCAGCTTCATCAGGGCTGGGGCAGGCAAATGATTCAGGTAGAGCCTGGAGAGCAGTTCTTTGGAGTTTCGGTGGGTTACCTGACAGAACAGGCAAGATAGCTACAGTTTCCACTCTTAGATGCAAGTCTTCTCTTGCACAAGGTCATTAAGACAAAAAGTAAAAACCGTGGAATTAATTTCAGTGTTGGAAACACTCTAAAAATATATACTACATATGTGCACACACTATAAACACCACACCCACCTTAGATAGGCTAAAAAAAAAAAAACAAACAAAAAAACCACCACAACAATAAAGGTCTTAGATATATAACCTGAAACCATCAGCAGCTGTAAGAAAGGCACTATTGGAAGGAGGATAAGATCTGAAAACTTTTCATCTAAAGGTACTGAACCCTGTTACTTCATAAAGGCACTCAGAATCCAGATTAATGTAGAAGAAAGGAAGGGGGGAGAAAAGCTTTGCTATGGAATTTCCATCCTCTGCCCTTTTGTGAATCACCACACTGTGGTGGAAGGGTGTTGTAGTTTCAATGCCCTCACCACATCATCAGCACAGTCTCTTTTGCCAGTAACTCAGCTTGATGTCCAGCCAGTCATGGTGCAAGTGAGCAGTGACTCTGTAGGGTAACTCTCTGCTTTGGTCAATGCCCAAATTCAAGCTTAGGGAAATAAATTAAGAAATAACAGGAGGATGGATTTGCGACTTAATCAAAACTGAAACGCTGGAAGGGACAGAATTACCTCTTAAATCTGCAGTCTAAATGTAGGGCTTGTGTGGATTTTGTATGCAGGATTTACTCACATCCAGTACTTCTGGACTGCTCTGGTTTCTCAGCTGTACTGAGCTCAGTAGAACACCTTTGATGACTAAACTTGTCTAAAAGGCTAAATATTTTCACCAAATGAGTTACACTCTGAGCAGTTTAAATCTGCATGTTTTTTCAGTGAAGTGCACCCAGTTCCAGTAACCAATACCCTGGCCAGCAGTGATGGCTTGCAGGTCCAAGTGATGATGGTTAGACTTCTGGACTGCAGTCTTAGATCTTGTCAACAAGAAGGTTCACTGGACATGGCCCTGCTGCCTATTTGGTGATGCTCTGGGATGGGCTCCCAGCCTAGGTCCTGCACACCTCTGTGTCCGCACTCTGCTCTCCCTTTGCCATCACCCCAGCAGGCCCAGCGTGGTCTCCAGCTTCACTTAGTCATTCCTGTCCTGGGGGTATCTCACCACTTGCTAATCAAGAGAAAAACTCTATATTCTTAAACCCAAATGCTGCCTCAGTGTCAGGGAAAGTTCTGTGGGCACTGGAAGTTTGTGAGGAGGTTTCTGGAGATGAGCAGAAACCTCCAGGAGTGGTGCCACAGGGGCTGTAGCACATTTCTCAAAGGTGTCACTGAAACAAGAACAGTCATCCCAGATAAGTCCAACACTCCCCAAAAGTGTCTGGTAACAGATACTTTGGGAAAGCATGTAAGAAATGAGGTGAGCAGAGGGTGAACTTTTCTCAGACAACACTTCCCATCTTCTGGAAATCTGCCAGTTGGGGAGCTTGTGGATGAAAATACCTCTTCTATCACTCCTTCCCACCCACCTCCCTGATCCCCATGCCTCCACCTTGAAGCTATCCCCGTGCTTGGCTGCACCATGCAATTGAAGGGCAGCCGTCTGCCTGATCTGCGCACAGAGGAGCTCACATCCTGCTGCTTTGCTCAGCAACCACACGCCCCAAATGGATGCCTGGCAGGATGCCCAAAGGGCAGTGCCCACGATCACTTTTCTGCACCTTAAATGGGCACATTGTCCCTGCTTTCAGGATCTTCACCTTCAAAGGGGTCACATGAAATCCTTCCCAAGAACCTGAAACTACATTTGTGCTCTTGACTCATGAGTAAAGTTGTTACTGGGCCCTTCTGGGGTTTCAGTTTTTCTTTTTTGTCTGCACCGTAACAGGAGGAATGTGGGAACATGCCCCGAGCAGAGTGCACCACTCGGTCCTGGTGACGAGTGAGCTGCAATGAAAGGGGCACCCTCACGGGAAAAAGCAAAGCTCTGGGGCAGTTTGGGGAACTCCTGGCTTTAGGCACCCAACCTGAGAAATTTTTTAAGAAGTCTAGTTTCATGATATGCTAAGCATCCACTCATTGAAAAGTGCAACCTGTCCTGGGTGTATTTAATTTGGGGGTTATTCATATTACTGCTTAATTTTGAACTGTTGCTTTTTAATTACCAGCTGAAACTACATAGTAAAATGGACTAGCCCCACAGGCATGTTTTTCTTTCTATTACATTACAGTGAGGCAGCAGATTAACTCCTTCAGCCATCCCAGCTTAACACCTTGCGATGCCAGCACAGCCCCTTTCCACACTCCTGCCCCTGCAGCAGGAACGGCTGAAGGGGATGTATGTCTTTATGTCCTGAGTTTCCAACTCCCAGCCCAGGGTATCAGCACCAGCAGGTGCCAATTTCTATGTGGCAGCATGCTGGAGCATAAATCACAGTCCATCGGGAAGGGGAGCACTCTCCAGTGAGCCAAATGGAGCTGCAACCTCTGGCCAAGGACAAACACTTCAGGGCAACAACTGTCTCAGTTTTCTAGTCTCCATGTGAGCATGAATGAGTTGGCAGCAGTAGAAAAAGGCATGTTTCCTAAGCCTGAAGGGGACTGCATGCCCGTGAAGTCCGCAGGGAAAGGGCAAACAAAACAAAAAAAAGTAAATTAAAAAAGTCAAAATTTGGAACAACATGAGAAATGGAAACCTTCAAGAGGAAGTAAGGAGCTGAGCTTATAAGGGATAAGTGCTTGTTGTGGATTGTTAGTTTTTCTTTTAGCTGAGCATTATCTCAAGCTTGAATTAATTTCATCATGCAACATGCTTCTTTTGCCATTGTGGGAAACAGTGACCACGCACAGGGTACCCCATGTCTGTTAATAAACAAGGGCTTGATCTGGCAGCCTGCTCTCCTCAGGTCTTCGTCACCTGGAGAAAACCGCTGTCATTAACCAGGACAGATGACGGGACCCGATCTGTGCCAGCTGTTATGGGGCACAGAGATCCCCAGGTGGCCTTACCATCTTTGCTCCTGGAAATTCACAGTGACATCCTCAGGATCAGCCTCAGGGTTATCATGCACACCTTGTAAAGCAGCTGTGATGGGCAATGCCCAACACCTGCCCACCCCAGACAGGTTCCCTCTCCCAGAGCTGCTGCACCAAAGAAGGAAGGGTTGGAGCAGCTCCTGCTGCTCCCCAAATTACATTCTGACCCTCCCAGTGACAGCCAGAGGGTTTTGGGGTGCAGAGGCAGCATGTGAGCCAACAGCCCATGCCTCAGGCCACCTCCTTCTCCAGCAAAAAGGCAGCCACATTACAGCCCTGGCCACAAAACCACTACAAACAACCGCTTTGAGGCGTTTTTTGTCAAAGCCTGGGAAAGGGCACTGAAGGTGATCAATCATCATTCACCGGGAAGACAAGCAGGTGCTTTTTGGGAAGGTACAGCTGGAGCTATACTGGGGTACTCCTCAGAGGCACGGCTTGCTGGGTTCCTTTGTGAGAAAGCCTGCACTAAACATGACCCTTTAAAATGCTCTGATGGATCCACGTGCTGTGGCTGATAACGTGGAGCTGCCACCCTTTCTGCAAGCCCCGGGGTGGTGCTGCTCCAGAGGAGCTGCCACCACCAACCTCAGTCCCCTGTCTCTGCTGAAGGGGACAGGTAGGAAAAGTTACACATGGAGCCAGGAATTTATCAAGAAATAAAGGCAGCAATGCCTGCTTCAGGGGCCTTTCTGAGGGAGATGCAGCAAAGGGAAAATGCACAGAGAGATGCCCAAGAAAAAAAAAAGTCACTCTGCAGCTGAGACCATATGGGGAAGAGGGGAAGCAACCAATCCCTTATGGCCCAGGGAGTGCATATTACAGACTTGATGCAGTCTACAGGATTTTTGCCTTGGAAGGAGCAAGTTACATAAAAATTATTCAAAATTCAGTTAGCCAGGGAAAGAAGGTGACCTACCCATCAAATCACAGCAGCTCAAATTTCTAATATCTACTTGTAGCCAAGCACTTGCCTTCAAATTAAGCAGAGGCCAAGAATAATTACTTACTATTCGCTAAGATATTTACATCAATTATTTGGGAAATAAATTCAGCTAACAAATAGCTTCAAAGAAACTGCAATCTATTCACAGTCAAGTTGCCAAGACAGAAGAAATGTATAAAATTAATTATTTGTAACCAACTTCTCTGACCTTTCAAGGTCAGAATTATAAATTCAGACACTTTATTTTCTGCTATATATTAGGCTCCCTCAATCTAATTCTACTGTTTATGAATTACATGAGGTTATCTTTCAAGAGATGGCTGTAACTGCTCTATTTTCATTATCATTGGAACTAAAAGATCTTGTTGCTTGAAGTTCTTTTAAGCCTAGGCTAAACAGTCTCCACTCCAGCTGTGCTTCACCAGAAAGACTCCCAGAAATCCTGCAGCCACTGAAGACATTGCACATGAGGACACAGCTCAAACAAGTCCTAAAAACTCCAACGGGGGAAAAAGCAACTCCTGAAAGCAAATGTCTTTGCTGTTACCCTGGAATAATACAAATGAATAGCAGCCTTTTGCACAATCACGACTGTGGAGCTGGAGCTCAGAGGCTTCAGCCCACTGTTCCACCTCAGGACAGCAGGGAAGACATCCAGGGAGGAATCCCGAAGAAGGGGTGTGGGTACTGAGCCGAGCACAGAGGATTGCTTCCAGGTTTGACTTCACTTCCTAAGCCAGATTCATAGGAGCACAAGGAGTTTCAGAGCCAGTCTCATCTGGTGTAATTTAGCATCATTCTGATGATTGACATGTGCTGAAATCCTGTCTGCACAGCCCGGAGGAGGAGACGGGGATGATGCAGGGGGTAGGAAATGACATCCTCCACAAACCTGTGGGGGATCAGCTCATTCTGAGATAACATCTGTTCTGCATTTCTTCCCTGCTCATGATCTTTTTACCTTCCATAAAGTAGGTGAGATGGGGAGTAGGTTCAGGTGGCTTTGTAGACCAGTTTCTTTGCAGATGAAAGTTGATCAGCTTAACGTGCCCCAACCATGCTTTACTAATTCACTTGGTAGGGAATTTTGCCCCATGTTTATATTTTGTACAAGGGCGCTTATGCTTGCCATTTAATTGTACCTCAAATTTTGAGATATAATTACAAAATTCTAAGAAACTTAGCTTGGATTTTGAGGAGCAAATGCTCAGGGCCACTTAGAAATGAGGTGAAGCTCTGGAATTATTCAGTGAAGGCACAAACAATAAACACATCTGAGAAAATTGTCAGAAAGTTTATACAGAGAGGCAAAAATTGAATAGATTGCAAAACAAGTTGCTCAGAAAAAATGCTTCACTGAGCTCTGGTAACTAGAAGTTACTGGATTCAAGGCATTAGGACACAAACTGTGACAAAGGCTTCATGGAGTTTTGTTTAAATTGCAAATTCTGACTCTTTTTTTTTCTAATGGGGTGACCTCTCCTCTTTGCTTTTAGGAAACTATATTACATTTGGTTTGCCTGTTTTCATCACATTTTGCTTTGGGCACAAATGACTGAGAGAAAAAGCTCTGCTCTTTCTATGCTGATAGAAACTGAAAAGAGATTAACCAAAAAGCAATAAACTATTCCCTCTGAATTGTAAGCCCTTAATTTTCTTATTAGTGTCTACCCACACTAATTTGAAACTTAGCAAGGCTGGTTTTCTCCAAAGCTGTCAGCTGAAATAAACTAGTTCTGTCCTTGCAGGCAGCATTTGTCAAAGATCTTACTGCTTTCAAAACATGTCCCCTCCATCAAATATATCAAGATTGTTGCTCTTTTCAGGATTTCCCAGAGGTACAGAGTGACGTTAGAGATGGAGCAAAACTATCAGGGTGTTTTTCAGGCTATTATCATGGGAATGCTTTGTACACAGGAATGTCAGAGTGAAGTCAAACCCGTGCACAGCTCTGAAGGTAAAGAGATGAGTGTATGAGCCAGTGACCTGCAAAGATTACAGACCACAGCCATCAAAGAGAGTCCTGAGAGCACAGGAAGGACTTATGATGCAAGAGGATATTACTTCTGTGAAAGATCAGCAAAATCCCTCTTAATTACAATGGGAGTTGCTCAAGAAAAGCAATCCCCATTGTCTTCTCTTCGGACTTTTCATAAGACCATTTGGAATGGCAGAGCAGATGTCCCTGTAGCATCGAATGAAGGCTCCAGCCCATCCCTAGCACTTTTGCCAGCCTCTTCTTCAATAAATCCAGAAGCTCTGGCACCTAAAAAGTTTCCAGATGATACTGCAAGCCACCTATTCAGCACTAGTTTGCCTCTGTTACACTCCATGACCAAGAGACCAACTCCCAGCTGGCACTGGCATTCGTCAGAACTGGTCCTGCTGCCTACCATGCAGTCTTGGACAGTTTGACCCTTCGTATTCACAACTAAATGCTACCAGATGGATGCATCAGTTCAAAGGCTGGTGGAAACAATTAAGATTACAGGAAGCTGCATTTATCCTTCCACCTATAACACTGAATTAATCATGGCTGATAGGGATCTAAGCAGAGCAACAAGGTCTTGCCTTTGTATCCCACTCAAGGCTCTGATGTATATCATTACCTGTCAAGAGATGGCAGAAGGTTGCCCAGTAGCTGCTGAATGCTTCTCTCCCACCCTCTCCCTCTCCTGGAGTGACAAATATAAGCCAGGACATTCCTGCTCTGCTCAGGATGCCATGAAACCTAACCTTCTGTTGACACAAGCATTAGGCCCCAGGACTGTGTAACAGGTCATTGACAGAAAGATATAAGATAGAGCTTCCAAATTTGGGTGGCCACACACAGGCAGGCACAGGAGTGGTCGTGTTGCTGGCTCACAGCATTCCTGGGAAGGAGACCTGGGAGCTGACAGACAGCCATGGGCACAGTCCTTGTTGAACCATTTTCCAGTTATGTCTTCTGGTACATTCAGTGGCTGATGCTGCTCGAGAGTTTTATGGGGAGGCTTTTATTAGCTGTTTCCCTACTAGGCTTCAAAGACTGGATTTTTCTCTAAACACAGGAAAAATCCAGGGACTGCTGGACAGCTGTGTCCCTACAGATGCTATTAAAAGAACAATGAAGGGGCAGTGCCAGAACCCATCCAATCCTGGATAGGACTGGATGCCAGAATGCCCACATATGAATTTCAATATTTGAGCTCAAGTAAGTTAAACCTTCAGTGCACTGCTATGCAGTCTAGTGTCAAGGACTGAAAGGGGACCTTCAGTAACTGTGAGCTCAGTGCTTTCCTTGGAAGCAGATCTCCTGAAGTTCAGTTCCTCCCTCTTCCAGCAACACAGTGATGCCCACATTTCATGTCAAGCATGAAATGGGAATAGATCTGTTACCATATGCTGAGCATTTCTCCATCCCTGGGAGGCAAAGTAAAGACAAACAGGGAGGCTTGAGTCAACACAAGGGTTAATTTAAGAATTGAGCTTGCTTAAAATAAAAGTTGTCACCAACCAAGAAGAACAAGTAGCCATTGAAGAGAAAACTGTTGAGATTTATGGGCCCCATTCTAGAGACATAAAAGGGGAGTCAATCATCATCTGAAGTTTATTTTTTTAATAAGAGCTCCTCAAACATTCCCTCCACTTTTCACTGGCAGCAACGTAAGCTTGTGGCTGTGAAAAAGTTAAAAATTAGGGGTTTCCTAAGTGGGAGCAGAATGCATGGCTGCTCTGTATGACCTCGGCTACTCTAACAGCTACTGCTAATTCCCAGTGGAAGCATCAATAGCTTGTGAAATAGACTCCTTTCTTTTCTTGTACAAATTATTCCTTTATATTTTTGAACTTCTGAACCTCTCAGTTTAATAGCAACTCCACAAGAAAGAAGGAAAATAATTGAGTGTTTATAACAACAGGCATCTTTTTTGATTATCATCCCAGGCTGTGGCACTTCCAGTTTAGGGAAGCCTTAGTTGTAGCCTCTCTGCAAAACCATTCAGAAATGGGATGAGGAGAGAGATGAGAAGGACATCTCCTCCTACACAGGAACTGTAGGCATTGGACATTTTGAAAATTTCCCAAACATATAGTTTTACGGTCTTCCACCTACTCCCTAAACTATAACCTACCCACTTACTACCCGTTCAAATTACAAGCAGAAATTAAAGGCTGCCCACCCTCATGTGCTCCAGCTTCACAGCCTGCAAATGAACTGCAGCACATCAGAATGTGGGTCATAAAAGCTGCAAAACAAAGCAGGACAAAAACCTTGACAACAAACCCACAACATGCACGGAAAGAAAGAAACAAACCAAGGGCAAATAATAGGAATAAACTGTCTTTAGCCTCTTTCTTTTTCCAGTTGTAAATGGACAGTGACAGTGCTGGAACAGTTGACAGTCTATTTTTCCTCTGTAAGATCTACAGTTGTTGGATTCCCTACTACCTCCCAAAAGACTTATATTGCTTTTAATTTAAAAAGCCTAACACCAGAAAACATGTTTACTCAATGAAAAATGGCAAGGCCAGGCTCAGGAAGTGCTCATCTTCCTCCAATAGTCAGTTTAACAAGCATTAAATCACTACTACATTCTAGGTAATTTGTTGACCAGTATCATCACTTCGTTGATTAATAAATATCATGCTAATTCACAATAATGCCAGATTAATAAGAGTAACCTTGGCAATTCATATTCTGAACTAAACACCCAAACATTGCACAGTCCTGTACCCTCTCAAGTCAGCACAACCCAACTCTTTTAAAGGAAGATTATGACAAACTTTGACATCAGGTGAGCTTTGTAAGGACCTGGACCATAAAACCCAGCAGCACTTCCTTGAAGAAACTCAAGCAAGAAATGCCACCACTGACACTTTAGCAGAGACCACCACTCAGAAACACATCTTCACTGGACTGTCAGCAAGGAGAACTGAAGTCTGATTCATTGGAACAGCTTTCTGTCAGTAAAACTCATCTCAGACCAATACTGGCTTGGCTGACATTGAGCTGTGTAAATCAGAGCTCAGCATCCTGGAGTTTTTCAAACATTACACCATGAAGTGAGGGACTCCTTTCTTTGCCTATACATTACAAAAATCAACTGAAGGGGCAAATTGAGAAGGACCAAGTTTAGCAGTTTCTTGTGGGCGATGGAGACATTTCCTGCAGACAGTCATGTTTACTTAGACATCTTTCCTTTCTCTTTAGGGGGGGTTCTTAAATGAAGCTTCAGAAATCCCTGAGGCCAGGCTAAGCCCTCATTAAGTTTGTTCCATAAAATGAGGTCCCCTGTGGTTGGAACATGTTGATGGTGTAGGATTCGAGTGGCAGCCACCGCCTGCCGCTATCCCCAACCACTGGCATTTAAATTGATGTTCATTCATCACATGCTTATGGTCCGACCTAACCATAAATGAGACACTCCACTACTTTGTTCTAAAATATTTATTACTTCTGAGTTATTACATTAAGATGGAAAATAAAATCCCAACCTTAAACCCAAACCAAGAAACAACACTTGCATCTCAGTAAAAGGTTGAGCAGGAGGGCCTTGGGCTCCTGCTGTACATATGTACAGGATATGTAAAGGATCCCTCTCACTTCCATCAGTGGGCATTTATCCTGCAGCCAGTAAATGGATGATTTCCATTACACTTCTTCACCCTTGAAAAGAAAATGTATAAGGCAGTGGAAGCCTGAAAGGATCAGAATGTATTTGTCCCCAAGCTAGTGTGGCAACCTTCTTGTTAAAGGCTACTGAATTTATTGCCTGTTCTTACAACAGGTGACAGACAGGGTACAGGTCTCCAAGCAGTGATGTTCCTACAAGTCCTGTGAAAAGAAACTGATGAGCCAGAGATGATGTGAAGGGAAGGCTGAACAATAAACTCAGACCCCAAGGAATCCATGCAGAACTTCATCCTAGAGATGCAAACCCTGGAGATAATACTTCCCCCCTTGCTCTTCCCTGCTTAGACAAGGTCTTTGGCCTTCAGCTGGAACCGAATTAAAAGCGTGGTTTTAAAAGCAGGTTTCTATCATAACCACCCATACACTTTTTCTGCTGTTCCAGCCCTAATTTATATAAGAGCTCTGCCAATGTGTCTCAGCAGTGACATGCAATGGAGCTGGAAAAAAAGAAAATTTCTGCCTAGTGGTAAAGATACTAACTTATGTTCAGATGTAGGTTAGCTTTCCTGATGATTGGGTAAAGCCCTTTTGGTAAGAGAAGAGTGAGACACAATGGGTTTCCTTCTTTGAAGAAGTGACAAGAAGATGGAGATGAGTCACTTGGTGCAGCCTCCTGAACCCACGTCTCAAAGGACTGTGATGCATGGAGATGGGAAGAGCCAGTCACAGAGAGGAGCTGTCTTCACTTAGCATGGAATTTTCAGCCACAGCATTGCTGCTTTCCAGCCTAAAGCTTCAGACACTGCACAGTAAGGGGTCTTCAAAAGGCAGATATTTCTTTCAAATACTCAAGTGGAGCAACCTTCAGACCAACCTTTCCACTTTCAAGCTGAATGAGAAAACTTCATTTTGCAAATACTTGAATCACTTTTCCTCCCTCTAACACATTAAAACAACATAAAAAGTCACAGCTATTGTTGCTCCATCAGTAACAGTAATGAAAGAACATTAAGCAAAAAAATTCAAACACAGAAAAACACAACAGAAGTGGTTTGTTCCTCATGATCTAAATTGGTTTTTAAAATTGAGAGGGCAAAAATCCACATAAATGGGCCAGAGAAATAGGAAACTTCAGCACTTTGGTCCAATTTCTTTTAAAGTATATGGCAACCCTAAGATTGATTTCTATGGATCTTGGACCAGGCCCACACAGAATTCAGCACTTTCCAGGTTAGAACAGAAGATCTACAAAAACACCTTCCCATAGTTCCTACCAGGTTTTGGTTTCCGAAACGTGATTGAGAAAGTTTCAAACTGTTGAAATTCCCCTCCTGAAATCCAAAGGGGAAAATGAAAAGGGGCTCGAACAATTCCAAGTGAGAAAGCCAGCAAAGCTGCTGAATCAGCTCTCTCTATGCCTCTCCTATGCTCCAGACTGGATTTGTGTAAGAGTTGTCTCCCTAAAACCAAACTCTATTTGCTACAGCCCACAACAGAAATTGAGATCTTCATTTATTTTCAGTATTACCTTCTCTCTGGGGTTTGTTCCTTTTAGACATTGTTTTTCTCTCTCACTCCTTTTTCCATTTCCCTTTGGGCAGCTAAATTCAAACCTCATTTCTGTGATGCAAGGATGCCTCCTGCCTCCCAAGGCTTCATTCTTGGAGGGTTCTCATTCTTTCAGACCTCATTTCTGGCAAATTTTTATTCGTTTTCTCTGCTGGTTTTGTTTGCTGTGACTGACATCTCAAATGACTGACCCACAGGCTGCCTGTGCCACATTGATTCCTGCCTCTTCAGGTGGGAATTTTAAGGAGCACTCAGAGCTGGCCTCACTGAGAGCTGAAGTCACCTGGAGTTTGGTTGTGAAGAAGCTGTTTGGATAAGACCATCAGAGACATCTTTGGGACACTCTACTACTCATCCTGTTTCTCAGTTCTAAGACATGCTTGTGTAAAGGCACTATTGAAAACCCTGACCCACATAAACCCCACAACCAGCTGGTATTATCAGTACCACCACTCCTGAACAGCATAAAGATAACACTTTGAAGGCAACTTTCCCAAACCTTGTTAGCAGCCTTGTGCTGCTGTTTTCCTGCTTTCAAACTCAACCCCACAGAAGTCTCCACCCCCAGGCCTTCAAACACCACAAGGCATCTCCAACTCCTTGGTTTTCAACTCTATCATCGTGTTAACCCTGGCTGTTCCTAGAGCCACAGTGTCTGGCTATGAAAATAGCACTGAATTAAACAATACATCACTGACTGCTTGTGAAACACTTCTTCCCTCCCTCCACCTCCTGCTCCTTCCAAGCACCACTTCTGCCCGACTTCATCATCGCAGCCAGGCTCAGCCGACAGAGGACACGCTGTCACACGGCACAGGGAGACCAGCCCCAGCCTGCCCCACACACCGGGCTCTTCCTGACTCCCTGACACTTCTGATCTGATGGATTTTGTAGTGGTCTTGTAAATGGGAATTAGTTGTGCCTGGAGGGTCAAGGTTGTCAGACCTCATGCTGAAGTGCACATGTATTCCTAAAAGAAAAGCTAACAAAAGCAGATTCTGTGCCAGGCTAGGAGGGGAAGCAGGTATCAACAAATTGACAGAAAACTGCTCCTGTGACTTTTCAGCCCAGCAAGGATCAGGCAGCAGGGCTGGGGGGTGGGAGGAGGAAAGAAGAGGGAAGTAGGGGGAAGCAAGAAAATGGAAAGGGAGAAAAAGCAAAGGGAAAGGGGAAAAAGGAAAAAGCTCTACAATCACTCTGTGTATTGAATAATGTCAGAGAAAGGATTCTTTGGCCATGGCTATCACATACTCGCTAATAACTCAGGATCTTTTACTAATGAGGAAGGAATTAAAAGCATTGCAAGATATGATAAGGCCAGACAGCCTGGATAATATAATCCTCTGGCCTTACAATAATGCTGTTAGCACAAAATACAGATAAATAGGAATGAACACAAAAATACAGCTAATGAAGTAACAACAGACTGAGCTGGTACAAGTCAGCCTAGGTCAGCTAACTACAGTCAAAAGACTCAAGGATGATAATTTTCTGTACTTCGCAGTTTATGATCAAGTGAGTTGCACCAATTCACATGAACTACAGTGAAATCTAGTGAAAAGGGTTTCTTGTAGTGTGTGGGATGGGGGAGAGGTTGGGGGAAGCTAAAGTTAAAAAACCAAATCTGAAATGGCTGAATTGGCAAGTAGTGTGGCCCGACAGGAATGGATCAGGGGAGAAGCAGAGCCTGACATAAACAGTACATACATTTCAGGAGGTTTATTTTGGCTTAGTGCAATGCTGGTCCCATGGACTGAATGTCTGTTGAATCCACAATAAGCACCAAGGTGCAACAGGGGTAACACTGAGGGATATATTTCAAAACCAAGCTGCTAATCCAAACTAAATGCTGATGTGGACACATCCAAATTTATTTTCATGTGGGGACTAGGTTAAGTCCCACTATCATTTATAACCATATGGAGAGGGATGGGGTAAAAGTGTTGTACTGAGCATGCCAACCATCGCTGAAGTTACTGTGATGCAGACAGTTAGTGTCAGTTAAGTGTAAATAGCTGTCCACATGCCAACCTTTAGCCTGCCACAACAGCACAGGGAGGTCACTTGACTTAATAATAATTTAAGAGCACTCATGCAGCCTGTTAGGGAGCTCTGCAGGCATGCTGGAACTTGAGCTCCCAAAGGCCCCATATACCTGAACTCCTAGATGTTACTTTTGGGTGGGTTGCCAGTGCTGAAAGGAAAAACTAATATGAGAGATCCTGACCCTGCAATAAACACTCAACAATACTTCTTCCTATTAGGACTTACTTAAACTTATACTGGTTTATCTGCTGAACCACCACATTTGGTGGGTCCCTTTTGAGTGAGAAGATCAAGTTTGATCATGATGCAAGACACAGAAAGGTTTTCCAGATGGATGACAATTATTCCCTTACAGGGAGCAGCTTGAAGGAACTTCTAAAACTGGAGAACTGTCTCACCTGGAGATCTCCCTCAGCCCGTGGGAAGGGCTGCAATGCTCTCCCTGTCCAAATGGTGCAGCAGAACCTCAGGGCTGACATCATCATCATCATAATCATCATGGCTAGACTTCGCGAACGAAGATTTGGGAGGGTTTTACCCATGCTTGCTGCAAGCGTGCTGATGGCTGAAAAGGCCAACGCAAGATAGGCAAGTCCGGTTGCAAAAGGCACAACAGAAAGTCTCCACAGGTGGTACTGTTAAGGCACAGTTCTTTCTGCAGTGTCTTTTATCCTCCAGACAGATTCTGTGTGCTGTTTCAAAGGAGACAGCAGCGTTATAGATTGTGTGTCTTCATGACTCCCGATTGGAGGCCAGAGTGGACCACTGATGGTGGTCAATATGGCCAAGGCTGAGGTGTAGTTTCAGGCAGTCCTTGTATCTCTTCTTTGGGCCTCCTCTCTTGCGGCAGCTGGTGGCAAGTTCACCATAGAGCACAATCTTAGGGAGGGGTGATCCTCCATCCTGGAGATGTGCCCTGCCCAGCGCAGCTGTGTTCTCAGCAGCACGGCCTCGATACTGGTGACCTCTGCCTGTTCCAGAATGGACACATTAGTCACATAATCAGACCAGTGGATGTTTAGGATTGTACAGAGGCAGTGCTGGTGGAAGCGTTCGAGGGGTCGCAGGTGGTGGCGGTAGATGACCCAAGATTCAGACCCATAGAGGAGAGTAGACAGTACGATGGCTCTGTAGACACTGATCTTTGTACTTTTTTTCAGGTGTTTATTGTGCCAGACTCTTTTATGGAGTTTTCCAAAAGCTCTGTGTGCCTTTGCTAACCTGTTGTCAATCTCTTTGTCAATCTTACCATCTGAGGAAATGATGCTTCCCAGATAAGTGAACTGCTGGACTGACTTAAGCTCTGATTCACCTATGGTGATGTGAGGGTGATGGAAAACTTCTTGAGGTGCAGGTTGATGGAGAACTTCTGTCTTCTTCAGGCTGACTTCCAGCCCAGAAAGCTCAGCAGCCTCTGCAAAACAGGATGTTAAGCGCTGCAGAACTGTTTCTGTGTGGGCAACAAGGACAGCATCATCAGCAAAAAGCAGCTCACAGACAAGGTGGCTTAGGGTCTTAGTGTCGGCCTTCAGCCTCCTTAGGTCAAAGAGGCTTCCATCGGTACGACACCGGATGTAGATGCCGTTTTCTTCATCGAGATCTGCCATGGCCCTTTGGAGCATCACACAGCACCAAGAAAACAGTAATAGGACACAAGCTCTTACCTAAAGAAGATACAGAACAAAACCAACACTGCAGAAGCCCAGGCTGTCAGGCATTGTTTGTCTATGGTGCTTACATGACCTTCACTATTAGTGTTTCTCTCAGTGCCTTGCTGATACGGCTGGGAAGATCCTGAGGGGCTTTGCTGGCTGTGCATTAGTTATGGACTGCAAGAATGAGCCCATTGCCATGTGTAAACTTCAGCTGTCCCTTCCACCCTTCTAGTGACAATGTGAGGCTGAAAAGAGGCTCTGGGGTCCCTTCTCAGAGAAGAGGGACAGACTTTAACCCATTTACCCAGAATCACACAGGAAGTCCCCAGCAGGCCATGGGTCCTTCAGGACAGAATATCTTTAATTTCACTGTACAGCAAACTACAGTCCCAGTGTATCTGACTAGTCATTTATTGTTGGCACAGAAGGATCTATCAGCTTCATGCTGGGAGAGACTGCCACTTCTCTGGAAGAGGTGCTGCACATTATCTATAGAATGGGAGGATGGGGCCGGTCCTGGGAAGAATGGGCTGTCAAGGAGGAGGCAAAGCTATGCAAGGGCTTGATGCTTCTGTGATAACAGCAGGGTACTCAGCTGTCTGAGGTTGCTTTGAACATCCTCCTAGTCAAGAACCACCCAAAGAGCTGTCAGAAGAAAGGTGGTGTGTCCTGAGAGAAATCCCAGTTCTTTGACACTAGCTTTCATGTTGATATGAGCCCAAAACATTGAAAGAGCAAAATTTTCAACTCCGAAGTGTGACAAAACACAGAACATCACTTTCTCTGGTGGCAACAAAAGGGGGGAATTCAAAACAGTCTCCTGACAACTCTTGCACAGATCTGCCCTGGACAAGCAGCACTGCTGTGTTTCCTGGGTTATTACTTTTATCCTGGCAAAAGTTCAGCCTAATCTAAAATGGGTCCAAACAAGCAGACACAACACTCTGAAAGAGGGAGGCCAAGGCACACAAAGGACAAGGCACAACAATAACCAGCTGTTACCTGCTATGCCAGAAAGCATCACCCTGCTCTGCTAAGGTGCCACACTCCCCTTCCTCTCCTCATGACGAGACAGAAAGGCCTCCACTGGCCAAGCAATAATCCCAAGCAGAGAGACCTTAAATGCAAGAGGGTACCTGTGCCTATAAATTATACTGAGGCAAAGTCACTTGTGCTTATCAGTGGTGATAGAAGTGCCACAGTCCCCTCTGAATGGCACAAGTGTTCCTGCTTCACAGACATCCCTTCCCTGCATTTTATTTTATTTATGAGTATGCTTTTATTTTAATAGCCCTTTTTTAAGACTGGAGGCTAAGATGGCCTTGTTTCCCCAGGGGTCTCACTAAAAGCCAAACTGCACCCGACTCACCGGTGTAACTTAAAAAGTTAAGCAGTGGTTAGGGACAAGCCACCTCATTCTTTCCAGCCCTGGAATCTTAGTGCATATGAATTTTGGATACTGCTGCAAAAGTGGCACATTACAAATTAGCAACAGTTTAGTTTATTAGTCCCCAAGTGGATTTATTTATGGCACAGAATATATTGCTGTAGGTTCCCTGAGACTAGGACTGTGATGTCACTGAAATTAAAGGGGATTTCATATGGAACACTGTGCCAAAATGGACTTACTCCTATTGTGCTTTCAACATGTGGTATTGTTTTACCATAGATTTCTTGAGCTTGATGCCTTCACACCTTGCAAAGATCTCCTGTTGCAGCAGCCGATGGTGGATTCTGCTGAGGTTACTGCCACGGGCATGGAGGGAGCCAAATATAATGAGAACCTGGATCCTTCAGCCCTCTGTCCACTTCTTCAGGGAACAGGCCAATCCATGCTTCAAACTCTCAGACAAAACATGGTGGAACCCCTTTTTGCTTCACCTAGCTCCTTCTTGAGGCAAGAGCAGCAGACTCCTTCCTAAGACACATGAGCACACACAGGAATCACCTCTTGTTTGGTTTTGCACTTGAAACATCCATCCTTACAGAGCCATCAGCACCATCTGCTATTCACAGCAAGGAATCAGGACTTCTGGTTCCCTTGATGGCTCAGATACAATAGGGATACACAGGTTTGTAGAGGTGAGGCAGAGGAAAAGAGGTTTCTGTTCAGGGACTTAGCTTAGGCAATGTCTAAGCTACAGTAATTCATCCCCTCCCATTAAAGCAATGAAAAATATCCCTTCACTTTTACAGCTGGCGAAGCTGAGGCACACAGCTCTGCATATGCAGCACTTCTCACTGTCTCAATGAAACCGTGTTGTTGCTTATTAAACAGGATGTTCAGAGGCTGCCACAACAAAGTCTAGTTTCCCTGAATTTTCTAACAGACAAATTCTGGTACCATTTTCCCCAAACCTACAACATGCAGCTCTAACATCCAAGAGTCAGCAGGGTCCTTAATCATCATGACTCACACATCCAGTACCAGAACCTTCTCTGGACAGAGTTGGGAGCCCCTCAAGCAGATTAACTTCTGAGCACAGCTCTTGAGCATTGCAGAGACAGGAGGGGAGAGCTGAGGAGCTTCATCCCCTTCACTCCCACACCATATTAATTCAATATTCTCTATCAGTTAGATCAACCCCATGCTTACCCTGAAGGAAACTTGGCAGGAGTTGGTGCAATTTCAAAGGTACACCTTTTCAAAAAAATCATCATCACAGCATCTTTGTGACTGGGATAGAAAGTAACCACCGCAGGATTCACATCTGACACCCTTTATTTCAGTGTCTTCCCTCTGCGCTGCTAGTGCAAGAGGTTATAGTGCTCAGCAGATGCTACTGTTCATCCCAGCTGCAGCTTGGCCCTTCTGCAAGGCAAGTGTCACTTCCCCATCTAATGGAAGGCAAAACTGCTGTGCTGCAGAGCTAAGTGAGCCTTCCAAGGCCACACACTGAGCAAACAGCAGCACCAGGACTAGAAATCAGGAATCCCAAGTGCCTCACCACAAGTACAATCTACTGAGACCACAGCCGCCTGACACAGCCAATGCCCACTCTCATAGACTGTAACACAGTAAGTGGAAAAGCAGAGTTTGGTTTTAGTGCTGGCTGGCCTTACTGGACCAGCTCCTGACTCCTGGGGAAGGAGCAGAGAGGACATCAGTCCTTGCAGGGGCGAGAGGGATGGTGTCACTGCTGGCTGACAGTAACCCCAGTTTGCCCCACAGCCATCAGTGTCTCTGCATGGACCCAGAGGCAGAAAACACACAGGGATGAATAAGGGCAAGAGAACATAAAATCTGTGTCTCTTTGGAGGCTTTCCTGCAGGAGTGAGATCTGCATGAGGACGGCTAATGTGAATTTCTATTGCTGAAGATGTTTTGGGGCTGCCTCCCTGTCCTTGTCTTCTCCTCAAGGAGGGAGAAGATGTCGAGCAGGAGGGAAAGTGGAGGTTTTAGTTGCTCCTTCACTATCTCTCCTCACTGAGGGTGAAGCTGATGTCAATCTTTCTCCCAGGGAAACAAAACCTTCTCAGGGCTTCCTCACCCACTGCTGAACTGCAGAAGAGTTAAAGGAGAAAGGACTTGAACAGCAGAAGGTGTCTTGCATTGTGTGGGCCAGGGCTTGGGCTCTGTAGGAAGTCTTGATTCATCTCCATGGACAGATTTCAGGGACAGGATCTTGATCACAAAATGTTACTCAAAGTTTCAGACCAAGTCACGACAAAGTTCACATAACCTGTTACCTTCTGCCAGGGACAGCAGGCAACAAGACCTGACTGAAACTTTTGGCTTCATGCCCCTCTACATGAATCAACTGGATGCACTGAATTCAGCAGTTGCCTCAGTACAGGCCCTCACATCCTCCTCCTTTGGTTTGGAAACAACTTTTGGCATTATTTACTACCTCTGTTTCTAGTGCCCAAGGCCAAGATACTGATTACCAGATTGCTAATTTTAATTACTACCTGGCATGTAGAAAACAAAAGCAGCTAGATGTGCCATTAACCCAAGAAGAAAAAAAATCAAAACTAAACAATAGAAGGGAGAACATTGTGTTGGAAGAGAACTCCAACCTCCCTCTAACAAAACAATTTCTGCGGCATTCCTCCCTTCCTGTGTTTGTGTTTCTCTTTTTCCTAAGGGCTATAAAATTTAGCATACTAGGAATTGTGGGTTGCTTTATGGAGCAAGTGGTTGGGTTTGCTAGAAGAAGTTGGCTTGAAAGGGGTACTTCTTTCTGATGGCCACCTGGCTGCCCTATCTAGTTTGACACCTGCAAATTATCCATCTCCTTCTTCCCAGAACACATGCCAGTCAAAAACAGCAAACCTAATTCCTCTGAAAATTTGTGCCTGAACACGTAGTTCTCTCTGCTGAGAGGAACATGAAAATAAAGCTCTGCAACATTCAGTGCCTGCCAAGGAACACCAACTCAACCTTTTCTGAATTATTTTGAGCCAACTCTCTTTGTTTATCACCCACCTCTAGTTCCTGACTTCTTTGTTGCTTCAGGAATTGGAAGCTGACCTCTTTTTTCCCTAGTTTTTTGTCAGCTGAGAAGAAGAAAATTCTCCTCTGAAAACCCACAGTGTGCTGTTTTGTTTCACTGAAGTGGGTAAAACACAGAAATTCCTTGCAACCAGATAAATAATGTGTCGTGGGGGTCTGCCTTCAGCCAACCTGTTTCTGTCCCTTTCATCCACTTGCACAACCCTTTCCAGTCTCTCTTGACTATGAACTGACCCCCAAAAATCAGTGCTGTTCACCCTCCTGGTCTCCAAAGCTGCAAAGCTATAATGCGTTTCTGTCTGCCTCCTCAGCCTCCCTGTTCACCTCCTCTGTGGCACTTTGTCAAGCAAAAGGAATGGGCAATGCCAGACTATTTCTTCAAAACACGGGAGGTTTACTTGTTTGGGGGGCTTTTTTGTAGCCAGACATGGACCAAATGGATTTGAATTCCAATTCCCATTCCAAGAATGTTGGGTTTTTTCCAGCTATTAAAATCTGTTCACCTGGAGGGCTTTTTCTCCAGAGATGTCAGCATCATTTTATTGTATGTTCTCCCTCCACAATGCAAGGAAGCCACAGTTCTTCTCAGGCAGAGACCAAGCACGTTGCCTGTCTTCATTCCAAATTGAGAACAACAAAAATCAGTTTTCAAAATTTCTCCTGGCACAAAACTTGGTTAATAACAAGAAACACAGCAACAAACAATGCATTTTGAACCTGCTGAAGCATTTCATTTTAGTAAGAGCAGAACTGTTTCCTTTGACAGACCAACACCATTGAATTCTAAAACTGGAATATAACAGAAAAAGGTATTCTATGTAAAAAAAAAAAAAAAAATCAATGAAATGAATAAAGTTGTATCAAGGCATTAGTGAAATGAAATATGAAGTCATTCATTTGCCATCAAAATCAACACAGGCCAGTGAATCACACTCAATACCAGTGAATATGCCTTAGTTTTAAGAAAAACTGTTCAGTTAGAATTTAATTGATAAATTTTCATCACTTCTCAGATTCCACTGGTGTTGACTTATTTGTGCCTTATGAAATAATGCTAGTGCTAGTCTTCCTCAACACCACAAAACTCCATGGAGGGTTTATAAGTAGGACAAGTTTTGTTGGACGATGCACTGTTTTTTCACCACAACAGCTGTAGTACTTTGAAAAAGTAAGCGAAGCATTTGGGTACCCAAGCTCTTCCTTGGAGACCACCTCTTCTTCCTCCCAGACTCACCAATTTAAGATTAGAAGTGAATATAAATTATTTGATCTGATCTTCCCTAGATGCTTAAGTCTGAAATAACATGAACATAAAATATCACAGGTGCTCAGACTGATTGCATTGTTGCAATATGGTCTTGAGGCCAACCCTCTCCAGAGATACAGAGGATGTCTCTTCCAAGGAAGGCACTGGGCTGAATGTGAAAATCACACTCAGCCTAAAACTCAGTAGGAGATTGAGAACCCAGCCCTGCTTTTGGGAACGTATCTCACAGTGGGCAACCACAGTGGCTATCAGAAGTGGTGCTTATTTCAGCAAGAGTTTCCCCAACATCTGCCCCCTGCTGATGGTGCTGGTTATGTCACTCTTGGGTGCACACAAGTACTTGTTCCCAGTCATGGAACTGAGGTGACTTCTTACCTCCAAATCTGCACATTGAACAGATGGAGATCTTTGTGTCTAACAGTGTAAGAAATTTTCCCAAGTTTCACTTGTTTCTGCACATCTCCTTTTTGCCATCTTCCAATGTTCAGCCTCCTTTTTTTCAACAGGGATGAAGGATGTCGGAAAACCCTTCAAGTGAAAGTCACATCTCTAGGCAAGTCCTTAGCATAAAGGGCAGTTTCATCTCTAGAGACAGTTTTTGACACCCCTGCAGTCACTATTCCATACAGATTATTAATTATTCCTCTGAACTGGGAGACATAATTAGTTACACATTAAGTAGCACTTAGGTTTTCTGTTTCAAACCTTGTTGTTTGAAGGTGGTGACTGAGGTTCATCACAGCGCAGTCAGTCAACACCACTGCTCATTATCTACAACATTGGGATTCCTTTCACCTCCTTTCCCAGACACGACTTTCACTAGAGAGAGACAGGGGATGTTACTTAAGTAGTTGTATTGAGTTGGACAGGTCTACTTGGATGATGGAGGAATGACAGAATCAGTCATCAAACAGGCAAAATTCCCACTGGTGGCATGAAAATGTCAGGGCTATATCATACTGTAAATGTCACTCCTTTCTCCCAATGAATTTTTATTTGAATTGTTTCTATATAAATATTCTTTTCTAAAAATGTCAGTGAGAAATGCCAGTTAGTTTCTGACAATGATGACAAAGAGAAGATACATGGGAAGCTAAGTACTAAAGTTTCCCAGAAAATCGTAGGGGATTTTTATAATGGAAAATATTGCACTTTTGTTGAAAAATCTCTAATCCTTTGGCCACCTGCCAAAGTCTCTTGGAATGAACAATATTAGGTTTGGCCAATGGGTGTTCAATATGGATCCAGATTCTCACAGAAAACAGACATATTTGGGTAAAGAGAGAAAACCCCAAGAAGTTATACTGTCAAGAACTCAGCTGATCACCATAAAAGTTCTGATAGCATTTTTTAAATGAGCTGTATTGGGTATGTGACTGGTATTGACACTAAAGTCAATGAACTCGCTCCACCGTAAAGCATTTAGCACAGAGAACACCAGGGATCTTTTCTGATCTATAATTCAGCCTGGCATTCTGCTGATGAGGATTTTCCAGGGAATGCTGTAACCTACACTGCTTTGCTCTGAGGTTCCTGATTTATATACACACACACATCTCTCTTTCTCTCTCTCTCTCTCTCTCTCTCTATATATATATGTCTGCATATATATTACACACATTTATATACTTCGAAGTGTTTGATTTCATTTATTATTTATAAAGAAGTGTTCCAGAAACCATTTAACGTGCTTATAAAAATTTCATGCAGGATTTCCCTGCTTTTAAAAGTAACTATATATGAGATTAGCACTTTAAAGACTAAAAGGAAGCTTTATGAAGCGCTAGATCATCCCTGATTACTGCAAAGTCTAAACTATGAAGCTTCCAGTGTTTCCCACCTGTGGTAATTAAAGATGACAACCTATATTTACAAAACTTTTAAAAATTAACATTATTCTTATTCCAAATTGTCTTATTTTGAGAAAAACAAGGATGATTCCGATGACTTTTTCAACTACAAAGCCTTTTTTACTACCTAAACTGATGAAAAATTAGTACAGCATTAGCACATTAAAAGTGAGATAGGCCATTTCTGTTGCTATATGATCTCCACACAGCAAGAGCAAAAGTGGTACCAAACCCTACAGTGACATGTCATATGATGTCTGTGGTGTGTGATATGCCAACCTAAAAAAAGAGTTTACATAGACTGAATATTGCTTGTCATATTTATGGAAATCCAAACAGAGGAAGCAAATTATTTAAGGCATATCTTTTTCTTTCAGAGATATACACTAAAACTGTGCAGAAATGGAAAAACTTTAAACTGTATTTATATACAATTTAATCTCTAAGATCTTTCTTTTTACTCTTTTCCATTAGGGCTGAGAGTAGATGACAGTAATATAGCCTAAATAGCAGGTGGGCAGAAGCAGAGTCAGAAGAAGCCTTTCATGGCTCCAGAAACCCCATATAATTCATCCTTACAAGTCTTGGCATCATGTAAGGAGCTATTCTGGAAACAAGCTCCTGCAAGGTATAATCCAACGTGTGAAGGTATCTCAGCCCCCACGAGGAAAACAACTGCTCCCAGATTTTACCCAAGCATGGATCTAAAAGTCAACAGGCAGGGATTATGCTCAAAAACCCTTCTGGCTCCTCAAAAGCTCCAGTATTGTCTTTGAAATTTAGCCCTTTCTTTGGAAAACAGTGCATAGCTCCATTCAGCTCAATCTCAGCAGCACCTCCTAAAATACCCTAGCTCCTAGGAAAAGCATGCTTCACCTTCCAAAAACATCATGCCTATTTTATTTCCGGCTCTGCCCCTGACAAAAGAAGGATGACCACACTTCCTAGGTCAGGGGAGACACCGCGCCCTCACTGCTGCACTGCTGTGCACAGGGAAGCCTCCAGCATACGGGATCACTCCCCACCTTGAGGTTCCTCTAGAGCTGACCCCACATGAAAACAAAACAGAGCTGAACTTCCCACTGAGGAAAGGTAACTCTGACGAGATGAGAGCTTAAATTCCCCCTCCTGGTAAGGCTATGCTGTCTGCACCTGCTGATTCGGCTGGAGGCACATTGAGATGCCACATTCCCTCGGCGCATGCGGCTGCCGGGCTTTGGCACGACCGTGCTCCAAAACCAACTCTTCATCAAAGATGTCTTAGATCCAGTTGAAATCAAAGAGCCTGAACAGATGTCTCCAAATATATTTCCTCCTTGTAATGATGGCAAATAAAAGCAGTGTCCTCTAACACGTTCTGCACAGCATCTGTAACGCTAGTACTGCGAAGGGAAATCAAAAGAAATGGGGTAGGATGTTATGTATGCTGTGTGCTCAGAGAGTATTTTAAACTCCCTTAGCCTCTGTAATGAAAACCACACCGTCTGCAAGTGAAACACTGCTGATTGTTAACTGTAGGTCTGTTGGAAATAAAGTGAGGGACACAGGGAAAGGGAATTTCACGTAAATCTAATTTCTTCTGTGTCAAACAGCGCTACTGTATTTCCTTCCATCTGCAAGGATACCCTGTGAAATGTGGATGAATGTTATTACAGTCTGCAATAAGCAGAGTTCAAAGAGGGGAAAATTTGGTTCAGATTTGGATTCGGCAGTTCAGAAGTTTCTTCACACTTTCTTCAAACGAACCAGGGAAAAAAAACTCTCGAGCTCTGACTTGCCAATCTTATATAAAAACTTTTACATGAGTCAGGTTGCTATGCAAAATAGGTAGGATTAAAGTAAATATTTATATATTTTGCTTTTTCAGCAGAACTAAACTAGATTATTTTGTGGGTAGGATACTGACTGGGATGAAAGAGAGAGCTACATCACAGTTCCCAGTTCTGTCTGTGGCTCCCTGCATGACTTTGGGCAAGTTATTGCTTCTCTTTGTGCTCCATCCCCTTTCTGTAAAACAAAGAGCCTACTTTTCCTCCACTCTTTCTTTTCCTTAACTAGATTGAAGTAGCCTGTGCTATGTGAGCAAGCAGTAGAAACTAGACAGGAGTAGTGGCCTGAGGGGCTCTGACGGCTGCTGGGACCTCTTGGTGCCATTGTGATGGACATTAATAACAGAAGTTGCATAAGAACAGCTCTTCATAACAATTTACCCTGAATTCTGACTCTCTTGGGAGATAAGCGAAGGTGAAAGCTTATGTTCACTAACATCCAAATTAAAGGTTGAAATGGACTATTAGTTCCTGAAATATGAGCCTTTTCTGCCCATCTGTAACAGACTGTGCTCCAGTTCACCCATGATGCTCTGAACAGCAAGGCTGCACCAAAACCACACAACTTTCAGCGCCTTGTCCTTGTCTCATCTCCTCCCTGGATGCCCAGTGGTAAAGTCCAAACAAATGCGCCAAAAGCTGCATTAACAAAGCCCAACACCAAACTCTGATGCACCTCCAGCAGCTTACTTCCTCTTAACATCCCTATCAGCTTCCCAGACTCCTTCCCCCAACACAGCATTGGCACCGAAAGGAAAACATAAGCTGGCAGATGTACCACCACCAAGAAGAAACTACTGGCACCTCTGCCCCCATGAGAAAGCTTGGCTGGCAGAAGAGAGGATTTTGGAGCCAACCTCCCAGACTCACAGGTCTCAACAGCCCTGTCAGCTGCAGTTCCCAGGAGACCTCTTCTCCCACTATGTCCCACAGCCCTCACCTTGGACACTGGACCTACTCACCTCCTCAGTTCCCTCCAGAGACCATTAACTTCCCTTTTAGTTACTACTTAGTCAGATGGGTAGAATAAAGACCCCTAACACATACACAGATCTGTTCAGTCCTGAAGGGATTTGTAGCTCTCTGCTCAGTCTTGAAGGGACCAACATATCCCATTACAAAGTCCCAGACTAAATTCACTCCCAACAAAAAGCCATCTCCCTTTGGACGGGTAAAGTCTACCTTTTGAAACGTCCACATGTCTCAGCAACTCTCCTTTGTGGCTGTTTACATTGGATAAGAAGTGGAACACAAAGCAACATTCAGATGAAGAAAGTGCTCAGAAGTAGTAAAATACGGTGTTATCTATTTTTTTAGCTGAATAAATTGAGCTTGCTTTGCATTATTGCTGGCTGTCTTAGCCCAGCTCTGAAAGTGAGAAAGAGAAAGGGAATCTTGAAAGGCAACTCCCAGGAGGACACTAATATTTTTAATAGTTTGTGGGTTATGAAACAAATCTGTGTTAGCAGTATTATATATCTCAGCCTGAACCACTGGGGTGTTTCCAGACTCTTTAATGAAACTAAAGCACTAGCACAGTATTGCCAAGAAAGTAGATTTATTCACAAAGAAATGTTTGCTAACAGAAATGAAAGCACAGGCAAGAGCAGGGCTGTAGAATACTAATGCATGGTCTTGTCACTCACATTGCCCCTTATCTCACCAGCTGAACTCTGGTGTGACTGCTGGATCACAGGTCTCACCTTTCCCCCCTTCTGTCATCCAATCTTGCCTTTTCCCTGATGTTTGGGGCCCACAGTACAGCAACGCATCAACAGGGGCCGAAACCTGTGCTAGGAGTAAAACTTGATCTATAGCTGAGGAGAGCCGAGCATAAAAAGAAAAAAACATATACAGACACTAGGGACTTTACCTTTTTTTTTTCATTTTACAGTGTGAAATAGGACCCAAACTAATCAATGGAGCTCAGTGGGAGTGCATAATTATTAATAGGCCCTACATGGGGCCTCAGAAAATATGCAGTTCTCTTGGAAGTTTAAAAGGTCACTGTGAATAACTAAAACATACTTTTCTTGGTAGTTACTATGCAGTAAAAAAATAATTCATACGGAAATCAGTTTAGGAAAAAAAAATTCTCATGTTCTAGCAGGGTGGTTTAGGAGTCATTCCTATGTCTTCCATGTATCTTTTCTGGCAGGTTAATGGGCCATGTTTTATTCTCTGCCTTACTTCCTAAAGCTCACAAAGCCCAGTCCTTTCTCACTGTTTGTTATTCCAAAACTTGACTTCATGCTGCCCAGCCAAGAGCAGGAATGAAAAATGGAGTGCCCTCTGGAACAACCCACAGTGGTGGAGGGCAAGGCCAGATGAACAGCTCTGCTTGATGCTACCAGTCAGCCTCATTTGCTAATTAACACAGCAGCCTAAGGGGCCTGGGTGTGCATGTGACACCTGTCACACTGAGATCTGGTGGGGTGTAAAACAGATGACAGGATGGGCATCCTTAGTGGTTCAGACCCTTGAAGGAGCTCTGCATCATGTCTAGGCATCAGCAGACATTTCAATGAGAAATGCTGAACAAACCCCAAGTCCTCCTGGTAACAGTGTGTGCTGGATGCTGCCACCAAGATGCTGTGCTCTTTCAAGAAACACTGGGAGGTTGTAATGAAGAAGCAGGAGATCCCAGCAGCAGTCCCGGGACACACATCAGGCACACAAGTATAAGAAAAACCCCCTGGCAAGAGGGATGATGATGCACAAGCAGGGATCCCACACTGAATGGTTTAAACAAGCAGCAAGGTAGTTACTACAGCAAGAATCCTGATGGCAGCAATAGCTGCTGAGCCCAGGGAAGAAATGCCTGGAGCAGAACCAGTGCTGCAGAACCTTCTCCAGGACTATGCAGCCCAGGAGAAAATCACCTCTGGGAGAAAGACTGCCATGCACCTTACTCACAGGGCATGGAAGCCAGGTCCAGCCTCAGGACAGGGAGAGCTTTCTCGCTCACCTCTCACTTGAATCATCTTTATGCATTCTCACAGCATTTTCTGCATTCAATTCCAACATCCACTTGAATGCTGTTGGAATACAACGAACACAGTTCAGCACAAGTGAATTCTGAATTTGTCTTAGTTTCAAACAACAGCAGAAACTGCACCAGCCTGAGGAGATGGTGGATGACGTCTTTAAGATGGACAAAACATGTTTACCCTTTCCTTATACCATGGCATGAAGCTGAGTTGTGTGATGTGTCAGAAGGCTGCCCCACACGCGGATACGGAACACATGGAGAGCAGAACACAACCACACAATGCAGTGTGGAGTACAGTGCCAGTGCAGGTTGGGAGGCTGAGCAAGCAGGCTTGGGGATCACTCTGATCTCTGGGAGAAGCCATCTAGAACTATTTAATACAAGCAGGGCCCTCATCTGAGGTAGGTGAACACTGTCAGAGGGGATGGGGACAATGTCCACCTATCTGCATACACAGGTACTTCTGTCCACTGGACACTGAACTAGCCAGATCCTTGCACAGACCTAGTTTGATAATCTTTATCTTGTATTTATGGTGTCACTGGTTTTGTCAAAGAGCATCTGGAGGAGCATCCAGCAAATGCTCTGACCCAATGCAGAAATACCCACAAAGTGGCCAGGTTTCAATCTGACCACTTTTCTCGGGAGTGAAGTCATTTTGTTACTAAGCTCTACCCAAGCATGTGCAGCATCTGGTTAATATATTTCTGGGTAGTTCCTAGCTCTCCAAACACTCCAGCCCTGCCATACTGCAACACATACAAAAGGCAAACTTTCCAACGCTTTGCTTGGGTACCTGTTCCAGGCACTTACAGACCTGGTTAGGAAAATTTTCCAACGAGCTAGCCTGCATTTTCCCATGCTTAATTTAGTTATTGGAATGTCTGCCATTTATATGTGTTCTCCTTGGCTCCTGCACAGGTCAGCTACTATAAATCAGGCCAGTATCACTGCCTGTAATGGAGCTACAGTAACTTACAACAGCTGAGTATCTGGTTTATGAATGCAGTTCCCAGAGCTTCATGTTAAATGCAGCCCAAGACTGAGGCATTTAAAGAAAATGAAGAGGTTATGAAAGGTACATATGTGTCTTCCAGTTCACCACTGTTTGTCCTAGATACTTACTAGGTGATGAAAGGATAAATAAACAGACCCCAGGCATAGTGATGTCAGACACTGTTTTTGCCGGTGGTGTCTTCTCTGCAAAAGGAGTGTATGAGAAACAAATGAAGCAACAGGTGAGAGCAAATGTTTGGCTGCCAAACTTGGCCACAGATAAAACATGATGAAGATAATAAGCGTGTGGACTGGAATGTGAGTGGAAGAATACCTGGGAAGGGAAAGGAAATCACCATGGCCATTGAGAGCCCTGCCTGAGTACCTGATGGCAGCTAATGAGGCAAGGAAATTCACTTCCGAAGCCACATCAAGCATGATCCTTAAAGCCCTGATCCCATCTGGTGAGGCAAGGAATTTACTTCACAAATTCAGTTGGCTACGTTCTTCCCTGACCCTAAATCTGTGTAGACACATCCAAGCCAGGTTGAACATTATAGCGCCTTCATATTCTTTATTCAAAACCTTTTTTCTTCCAGCAGCAACAAAAGGTAAAAAGCAACAGATTACTTCCCACTGAAATGAAAAGCATCTCCAACTGATAGAGTTGTGGTAGGGTTTGGGTTCAGGGGAAGGTGTGATTTTGAAACATTGGAAATAAGCAGGTTGGATTTCTCAAAACTAAGTAGTTCTGCCCAAACTAAAACACTTTCCAGCTTGGGACAAGGACTTGGTAAAAGGCTCTGCTACATATTTGTGTGACAGCTCTGCTCTCTAACCCAGGAAAGCCCTCAGTACCAGGACACTGTGGTCCAGGTGTCAGAAGGCCAAACCTTCAAAACCCCATCAAACCTGACTTGAAACCACCATTCGGGGAATGTTCTCCTGAAAACAGGATAAAAGCATAAACCCCATGAGCTGTGCCAGCACAACCTGAAACCAGCCACGGAATTTGGAACAGTGAACCTGAGCCAGGAGAGACCCCAGCTGGCAGCTCTGCCCACCCTGCCACTGCAGGAGGGAGCCTTCAGCTCCCTCTCTGGCCATGGATTTGGGAGGGAAACCAAATGACCAGTGCAGGCCAGACAACTCTGCAGTGAGCAGGGCAAGTACCATGGGAACTGAAAATACAGTGTGGACTTGCATCAAACAGATGGAGAAGCAGTTTCAGAATTTACTATTGTATTATTTAGGTAGCAAGCTGATATATCTCTGGCTATAACAACTCCACAAGTATTCACCGGCTGAGGTCTAGGAAGATATGGGCCAGAAAGAAACCTAAAATATAAAAAAAACCCAAACAGACAAAACAAACAAACAAAGCAAAACAAACAAACCAAAACAAAAAAAACCACCCTCAGCTAAGTGGGGCTGAGGCAAATTGCCCTGCTGAGCTCCTCTGAGCAGAAGCTCATTTTCTCTTCTCTCCCATGCACAGCTCCCCACCACTGACAGAGGGGCACAGGACAACCTGTGCCAGCCTAGAATGATGCCAAATACAGAGACGAGATCCTTACACATGGGATCAGGAAGGAAAATCTTTCTATGTGTGGTTAAAACACCTGCCAGCTCTTTGGGTTCTCTGGTACTTCACATTTTGGGAATCAAAAAGGAGCAGGATAGCACTCCTTGCTGGAATCAAAAGGAAAAAAAAATCAGCTGTTTCTTCCCTATTAAAGTAATGTTCTCAGCAATTTCACTCCCTAACTTATTACTTCTTTCATTGTCAGAATATACAGACAGCATCTGGCAAACTTTGCTTAGGAATTTCCCAGGAAAGAAAATGCCAAAGCTACTTTGGCAAATGTAACCACAAACATTCTCCAATGTTTTAATAAGGATAAGAATAAAATGTTCTTTTCTAAATCAGATGAAAAGGCAAGTGGGAGTCTAATATAGAGCTACTTATTTTCAGGCATCAAGTGAAACTCCTTTAATAATCTTATTATTTATATTACATCACTTACATTCTATTGCCAGATACTATTTGCAGTCTTCTGTCTCCCCTTTCTTGATTCCAAAAAGGACTTTAATGATGGTGAAAAATGTTAAGTATTTACTAAGAGATGGAGTATATGCAACACAAGCACAGAAGATGCTGTCTCAGTATTTAAGTTCTTGGCAAAGGAACTCGGTTTCTGTGTGGCTTGGACCCACTTTCTAGGGACACATGTTCTGCTGGGGTTTCCCAGCACATCCTAGTGCAGATGTACTTCTGGGGTCACCAGCCTGATTCACAGCCCATCCCTAGCGTGGGCATGGCAGCAAGTGCATGGTCACAGCCTGGCCTTCACTACTGCCATTCCCATGATATTTAAAAGCTTCATCCCTTGACGCATTTGAACAGTTACACATCATTTTTGCTAAGAGAGTGATAAATTATAAAGGCTGAGTGACTTACTCCATCAAGGTAGCAGCGAGTGATTTCTCCCAGAGCCACCAGCAGAGCCACAGAAAGGCACAGTCTTTGGAAGGTGGCAGAGCACCAGAGGCTCCTTTTCCAGAGCTATTTCAGCCTCCTGATGACTGTATAACAGAGGTACAACCAAAGTCATCTGCTTTCCTATTTTATGCAAGGTGATTAAGAAAGTCTTATTTGGTTTGAGTAGATTTCAAAAGTGTGCACATATTTTTATGTACACACATATATAGGTGTGTGTGTGTATATATGAATAAGCCTCTTTAATAAGAAAGACTTCATGAATATTTCATGGCTTCCCCCTCGGATTTGTAAGTATCTGGTTTGCAGGCTTTGCTAAGTACAATTTACTGCCACCTGGGCTCAGGAACAGAAGATTTCCACTGGATTCTGCCATGTTCACCAGTAGCCACAATAAAAGGGATACCAGGAGGCCAACAATCCCCATCACCCACTCCAAAGATATCAGAGCTATCTGCAGTTGTTGTTGAGCAATCAGGTGACAAAATGATCTCCTGAAGTTTTGCAACCCAATTAGCTACAAGTCAGGGCTGCCCAGTGAGTCTTTCTTTCCCTGGCTGGTTTTTAAATAATGTTTTCTTTAACCCTGGTACTTGCAAGATGCTGTTCAAAGGGAAAGAAAAGTACAGGGTCACTCATGGAATCCATCTCTCATCACATCTCACCACTTTTCACATATTTTTTAAAAATGTAAGTTTGGATAGCCAGGCCAGTTTGCTGTCACGTCTCCCCCTCACAACTGCTGACAGTCAGATGTTCTTGCTTACTTTAGGATTTGATTTATTGTCTGCAATTAGGCTAAAAATGGATATTTTAAAAAATACAAAGGAAATCTGTGATTAGTTGTAAATTGGAAGCAAAAATAGAGACAGGAGAAATGATTTCTTTATCCAACTTGCCAGGCATAAACTCATTCATCTTTTCTTCTCTGTGAACCTGTCAGAGAACCCTCTGGTTCTCATGCATGGGGTGCTCCTCCTCTTGAGCATCCCATCAAGATGAATGAGTATCAGTTCAAACCATCATGAACTGAGCTTTCTGCTGATCACTGCCCTCAGTGGAAACACCCTCAGTTCTAAGCACCTCATTCAAAACACTGCACAAGCTCAGTGGTTTTGACAGGGCTCGGAATGTGCAGAAATCCAGGTCTCCAGTGCAATGCTGACAAGAGCAGTCTAAGAAGTGTGGCGTGTAGCACTGTGAAAATGAAAGTTCTGCATCGCAGAGCCATCTACTAAGAAATGCCATGGGCAAATTAAGCCCCCCAGGGATACAATCCAAGCCAAAAGTTGGGATGGGATTGCTCCAGTTTCCACCAGTTCATCAATTCTACCTCAATCTCCATCTGAACTATGCAGCCCATTCCACTCTCTCCCCCAAGTACAGGACCAACATTACATTAACCAAAAAGGTGGTTTTGTGCAATCAGTGTTTGATTTATTTTGAGGGAGCAGACGAAGCCAATGTGGCCACCTGCTCTGGGTCAATACAGAGCACATTCCAGCAGAGCAAAAGTGAGTACAGGCACCATCTCATGTAATGCAGCCCATGGCACTCACATGCTCCACCTGCCTAAGTGCTTGGCAAAGGCTAAGGCTGAAATGCAAAAGGGTTTCAATGCATAAAGGCCTTCTAAAAATGAAGCTGGGTTTAAGTAGACAGGCAAAACCTTTGCATATAATAAGGGGCATGAGAAAGGTTATGCCTACTTCATAGAGCAGATTCCAGCACACAGATCCCTTTTCTTGGCCACCAAAGATGCAGAACTCTGTGCAATTTGGTGTTTATTTTTACGAAAATAGCCTTCATTTTTGTTCCATGCCTGGGGGCTGTGCAAACTATGATAGGAGAGGCGTGTTTCCAGCAGTGATAAGCAGCAGAATTCTGTTCAGCAACTGTTATCACACCCCTCCCAACCTGGACGGAACAAATTAAAATTACCAAGATATTAAAGAATTAACACTATAAGCATTTATGACCAGTGTCAATCATTCACTCTCCCCTGGAGCATGCAGCAGGGTGAACAAGTAAAGCTGTGCTCCAGGGATTAATGGTACATGACTGAAGCTCTGATTGCTGTGGGCTGTTTAGTGGTGAAGCACATTTGCCCTTAGCCAGGCAAAGGAAGTAATGAGCTGAAATAAAGAAATTGGAAATATGAGTTGGGTAGGAGGAGAAAACATCCTAACAAGCTGCCAGGGGAATTGCTGGTTCACTGCTTGGGTCATTTCAAATGGGACTGGATAATGCACTGGAAAGCATCCTGGTTTCTGGAAGGCTGTGCACTGAATGTGAAGGATGAAGGGGTACAGCACACTTCTGCCTTTCTGACTAGGTATCTTCCATGACCTACTCTCCAAATAGTTCACAGTTCAAACCCAGCCCAAGCTTATCTTCCACCTGCACCACAGGGCAATTACTGAAGAAAGTAACAAATATGCTCACCATCCATACCTGACATTAACCTCCTCAGGTAGCCTTCACCTCCCCTCAGCTCCATCATTTCAAAGTCCTCCACAGCAGGTCCTATTAACCCATCTTAATCCCCATTTACCACAGGCTGACAATGCCAACGAGCAGTAACAAGCTGTCAGTCAGTGGGGTCCACGTGAACAACCTTGAGACAACACAGAACACCTCCTCAGAGCTTCTTCACAGGCTCAGCTGCCTCTAGGACTTTCCGCACTATTCCTGAGGTCAGCAATATCCAAAGTAAAGCTGGGACCCCATGGGGGACGAGCACAGTTATTAATGGCATTATGAGCCTCACAGACATGTAATTACTTGGACACATATTCAGGGATCACAAGTATTTTCTACCTGGAGGTCGTCTGACAATCAGAAAAAAAAATGTTGAGGGGGGGTTTCTGCTATTTTATAACCCTTATTCCCCCACAGAGACCAAGGAGGTAATATCCAGGCAAGGTAAGATTCCCTCAGCCACCGCAGGCAATGAGAACTCATTTATTTCTATGCTGATAGAGGGAAGGGTGGTGATTTGGGAATGAAACTCAGCCAGCTTGTTACATGACATGCCCTTTTCAAACAGGAGCAATACTGCCTTCACGTCTGACATGCATCATTAAAAAGTAATCACTTCAAGCAAGGCTCTTTTTATTTATCATGAAAAGAAACGGAATGGGAAAAAGTGAGAGATAATCATCACTCAACCCCACCCCTGCTGAAAAGCAAAAGCCTGTGTCCAACAAGCAAGACCACCCATCTTGAAAGGGTTTGGTAAGATTTACATTTGGCCAGTGTTTTAAAGCAGTGATTCCTATGTCTTGCACACACGTTCAGGGTGACAGTCCTGGGAGCCTGATATCCTAACTCAGAGGGTAATAAAAATCAGATGCTTCTACATAATAGATATTCATGTAACAGTATGTCTGCTGAGAGTGCTCTGTCCTACCTGCAGACAGCTCAGATTTGGTCCATATCCTGGACAAGGAGTGTTTATACCACTTACAAACGTTTACACTATGTCACGTAAGTGAGCAGAGCTGCGTAAATGTCCAACTTTCCTCACGTTTTCCCACATTCCTGGAATATACCTTTGACAGTATCTTGTGGAGATAGCCTGGAAATGCCAAGGCCATAAGTGATATTTACCTTCCTGGTGATGTTTTGCAGCTTTGGCAGAAGTCTAGGGGCTGGCAATGGAGTGGCAGTTCTGGGGGGAAAATCTTGGCTATTCAGAAAGTGACCTTTATGTTAATTTGATATGTGAATTATATTTCTGCACATGAGAATGTGGCAAGTTAATGCTGTGATAGGGAAAACTCCCTAATATAAGAGATAACTGAAGATAACTTTTCCATGATCAATTGGAAATTTGGGTCTAATCTGCCCTTGCAGACCAAGCAGGTAATTTGACAGCAGCAATGTAGTGCAAGGATTGAAAAGATACCTCTCTGTACAGAATATTTCTGGTGCTTCTCCCTCCTTTACAACAGCTGAAGCCTTGGACCTGAGTCCTGTGAGCCCTAAGACATCGGCATCCAGTGATTAGGAAAAAGCATAGCAGTGCCCAGAGGTGACCCACAGGAGCTTCCCAAGGACTTCAGACATTTTTTTCCAGATGTAAAACCTGAGGTTCAGAGATGGAAAATGATTTTCTAGATGTTGTGCAAATGAACTCTGCAAACCAGGGAACTTCTCTTTATCAAAGAGATAATGAACAAATTGGAAATCTCAGCAAAAGGGCTGATCTTGACTGGGAGACTGAGAATATCCTTAGTACTGCTCTTGTAAAACCTCCAGTTCTACCTTGCTCCTTGAATTAACTCTGAACTCCACCCTTTGTCAGAGAGATTCCTGGTCTAAAGGTGAAAGCAAACAGTCTGGTGCTGCTCTCAGCAGTAACAGTAGCAGGGTCCTAAATTCAATGGCTTAGTCCGACCTGTTCAAATGGTATTTTCTCTGCCCAAATAACTGATCCTTAATGAAGCTATTTATGTAAGGAAATTAAATTAAAAAGGAATGTTAGTCACCTGGGTGTTGCCACACGGCTGTAATGTGTGTCTGGGAGACCTGAGACTCATAAATTGCGTACAACACACTGAATGGAGGTCTTTAGCCCGTATAATTAAGTGGCAACTAGTTTCATATTAAAGATATTACACATACACAGACGCACAAACAAAATGTCATATTCTCCATTTCCTGTGCATAAATCTCTGCTCACAGAAAAGCCGAAGAGCCTGGGGTAGGAGCAAGGGGGTTATGATATCAAAGAAAAAGGTTTCAGACTGAAAAGTGACCTACGACGTTGCACCCGCAGCTTTTAGGGCTGGAGGTTGAGGCAGATATGGATCCAGAAGCACAAGTCGCTGTGGCCACAGTCACAGCTTGAGTTTTCAGAGGCTCAGGGTGGAGCAGAATGTGCAGCATCTCTGGAAGATGAAACATGACTCGCCCAGCGCTAAAGAGTACAGCCTGTCACATCAGTGATGGAGAAGGTGGAGCTCAAGGCCAGTTTATGCTCTCATTCAAAAACCTGTGGCCAAAGCTGCGGCATGAGAGATGGGCAAGAGACTCTCAAATCATGTTTGACACTAAGTCGGTGGCTACAGGCAGAGCTAAAGGTATGCACAGCTCGCCTGGGAAACATATTCACACCAAATTCCCTAAAAGACAAATCTGCACATCAGGGCAGCTCAGGTACACCAAAAAACCTGTCTGTGTGTTACAGAGTTTCCCCGTGGCTCTGCAAAAGCATCTTGCCTTAGGACTGGGATAGCTGTGAAACACATAAACTCACACAGTCAGTACCTGAGCACACCTACAGGGCCAGGCTGGAGTGGTTCTGAATCACAGGCAGGTGATCCCAGCTTGGCTCTGCATAGACACACCACAGACACATGGGGTTATCCAGACCTCACCTCTGTTCAGCAACAAGCAAATGCACCCTTAACATGCCTTAGATGTGTGGCCTACACACACCTCCTCCTCACTGCCCACTGAGGAAGCTGTTTCAAGCTGTATGAGCTCCTTGGTGGCTGAAGTCAGGTGAGAGACAGTCCCCTTCCTCCCCACCCTTAAGCCTGAGCTACAGCAAGGCTTACAGCACTTCTGTGGCCAGCAAACCTTGAGCCCAGGGCTTTCCCTCCATCAGCACACCCAGGGACCTGCTCTTCATTCTGCAAATGGTCACAGCTATTGCTAGTCCCCAGGGGATGCATCCTCACTCAGCAGCCAGTCCTCAGCCAGCAAACACGGCAGGGCGGGACTCCAAGTTCCCTGCGAAAGGCAGTTCTGGTGTCAAAGAGTTTGTAAGACACAGGACTGCACCAACCCATTTGCCTTCCGAGTGCTCTGCTGGCATGTGGAGCTAGTGCTTAATTATCCTGAGTGATTTATTAACATATAAAGTCAGATTAAATGGGTATTTAGCATGGGCAGCTGTGAGGCTTTGAATGGGGAAAGTGATTCACGCTATTTATCCAGCTGAGACAGAAGTCACGTGGCATGAACCCACAATACAGATTTCTCCAGATAAAAAGTAATACATTTCTAGGAAAAGAACATCATTGGCATCCAACTGATGTGTCAGTTAGGAGGAATTCCTGATTTAGATAAGCACACTGTCCACACCAATTTCTAAACAGAGCAGAGGACATTACTTAAACCTTTTATTTTCTCTAAGGCAGCTGTGCTTTTGCTCACCCATCACATGAGGGCTTCGGATTCACTAGGGCAGAACTGGAGTTTCAGTGTCTTCCAGAGGAGATCACTATCCCTGTGTTACCACATCCATGCCCAAAATGTGGTGTAATTTCTCACTCACTGAATAAACTACCTCATAGTTAGAATGTGGATAAAAGTCTTCCCTCTTCCAAAAGGAAACTTTGGAAATAAAAAATGAAGAAAGCAATAGGAAGCAATATTGGTGTGTTCTTGTGTTCCACATGGTTAATTGGTTTTCTGTGATGCTTCTTACTGTAGGCAAAACTTGAATCATCTGATATGTCAAATGGACAGTTTCTTAACTTCTATGTGTGACATGATCAGACTGTAGTACTCACAGTCTGGATACACAGTCACTGGGACCTGACAGTTGTACAGACAAATAAATGATGCCCATCAAACTTTTTTTCAGTCTAACTCTAGGCAAGTTTATCAAATGAAGAAAGAGAGAGATGAAAAGTAAACTCTTAGGCTGACCTTCGTGGAAGCGATTCTGCAAAGATATGAAGGACACATATCAAAGTATATAATGTCACAGTTTTATAAAACTGCTGTTTCTCAAGCCAGGTGTTCCCTATTCCCCATCCATCTCTCCCCCCTTCCACTTGATCCCTCAGCATCCTTCCGTGCAAGGATGGAGAGACCAGGAAAAGAACTGCATCAGCTAATCAAGCACCTGCAAGGAAATTAAAACATAAGCAAAATTTTCAGTTGGGTCAAACCACACTTTTTGTTCAAGCCTAAAATGAATTACATCAGTGTTGAAAGTTTAACTTTTCTAAACTTGCTTAAATTAAAATTCCACCTAAACTGGAAGGATTTTGTCTTGAGATGGCTGAAAAAACTTGGGGGGGGTTCACCTTCTTTTCTGTTTTTTCCCCCTTTATAGATCAAAGGATGCACTCTGACCACCAGGTGAGCTTTCATAAATTGTCTCATCTGTCTTAAACTGGTGGGTCTGTACCCACCAACTCCATGATGCTCACAAATCGCAGAGCAGAGCAAAGAGGAGCAGGTATGCCCACCCCAGCCCCTTGTCCAGCACAGTAAAGACAATCTGGCTCCTGTACTAACAGCACCCAGCAAAGCAACACAGAAAACCACATCTCCAACCCCTTTTTAAGACTCAGATGCTTTTACACCTTATTTTTATCTCTGACAGGAGACAGAGTCCAGCTAAAGAGCAGGGCACGTACTTACACTTCTGGTTCCACACTGAGCTTTTCCAACCACTTCATCAACACATCCTCAGATTGGCTTAAACCAGGAGTAAATTTCTATTCCTCCCTGTTGGCCAGTGAATGAGCAGAGGTAGCCAAGCTACCCCTTTTCTCCAGGCCCAGCAGTCCCCACTCCCTCGTCTCCCGCCCGCGAACAGCAACACCGCGCGCCGGGTGTGAAAGGCTCATGGTGTGAAGGTAGCTGAAACACCAGGTTGCTGGTTCCTGGCATGGTCCAAGATTCAAGGCACAATCAAACCCATAGAGAATCACTAGTAAATCGCTCGAGCTATTTTTTTATGAGACACTTTAGCCAGCCCTCTTTTCATATCCTTTACGAGGCTGCCTTCGGCCCTACTCATAGTAAAAACCCCAAGTTATGGAAATCATAAGAAAGAAATTATGTATGGAAAAATCATTACATTATAAATTGGTTCCACTGTTCAAAACATGTAGGAAACGGGGCATATAAAACTCAGATGGTGTTGCAGACTTTGATACAAGGTTCATTATTACACCGTGACACCAGTGAAATATGTGCTAACATACTGCCAGCTAATTTGCCTTCACTTGCAGTGCAGACCCATCGCTGGGCAACATCATAAATTTCATCGACCTGGGTGATTTCTCTGATGGAACATGGCAGCCCTCACAGAAACACGCATGTGAGAAAGAGCAGATCTGGTGTCTTCAGGGCTGTGAACATGTCCCCCCACCTCATTCAAAAGTAACAGGCATCTCCCTGTTTCCTCCTAATCTTTTTCAGATTTCATCCCCCTTACTAGACCATTGAAATGCTGCTATCCAGTTATACATGTGTTGCTGTGTTTCTGGTTTTTAATGATCTAATGGAGATAGGAGGCAGAAAAACCAGGCAGGAATATTTTTGACAAAATGTTCTTTGTTAGAAAATACCAATGGGTTAAAATTGAAAAATTTCCATGAAAATGCATCAGTTTTCACTAAACTTTCCATCATAAAATATTCTGAAGCTGAGAAGGGAATTTCAACAACCGCAGGCTGATGCCTGAAACCTCCCCCTGGGAAAAGGGACAGCTAAAGAAATCCTCTTAACTGTGGTGGCTGCAGGATGCCTCCCTTGGGAAAAAAAAAAAAAAAGGAAAACCAAGGGATTACACTTGGCCATGGTTGTGAATTACACCAAATAAGAAGGGCAATTGCCTAAGAAGGCAAGGAACAGACAGAGCTGACACGAAGTATATACTGGATTTCTAGTTTACTTTAGAAAAACTCTTGTTTTATTAAAACAGTTTAAAAATAAAATCATAGTCATTATGAAAATATTTCTTTACTGGAAAAATTTAAGGAAATATTTTTTTTTAGGATTCAAATGGTCTGTTTCCATATGTCCACTGAGAAGTTTGGTTTCTTCCTGCAAAATTACTTTCTTTAAAATAGACTCTACTTTCTATTAAATTATAAGGGGTTGAAATCTGAATGAAGTGCTTTGAATATATTAAAAATGTTTCATATGACCCAAAAACAATTCCACTTTTTTTGTTCCGACACGGAATAAAATTTCTTTTGCTTGTTTCCCAAAACCTCAACAAATTGGAAAATCCATTTGCTGTGTAGTCCTACTCGGAGCAAGAACGACAGAGGTTTCACTTTTTAATGCCTAGATTGTGTCTCAATGGAAGAAGTGCCGTTGAAATGCAAAGCATTATGAACCTCTTCAAATTTCCAGCCGGCTTTGCAGAACAAAGGAGCCTCGTTCTTGGTTTGGTCCAAGACCTCAATGCTGCCATCGTCAGGGAGCATTCCCGTTGATAAAACCTTGGGTCACCATCCAAACTGCTCTCTGCCTACCAAAGACAGACCCTAATTTTGAAGACACTGAATCTGCCAGTACTCAGGTTTAATACTCCTGCCCATGAGGGGTTTGGGGTTTTATTTTTTTCCTGAGGCATGCTGACAGACTGGAGGGTTTTACATCTTGCTGTGTGTATCCTCTTTCACATCTTTCACCGTTGTTTTAAATGAAATCACGTGCGGAGTGGGAGGGAGGAGGGGAGGCAGCACACGGCAGCCGAGGAAACCCTGCCAGCCTCAGACAGTGCTTGGGGCACACGATGGACCTGCACGTGAAATGTTTCTTCACTGAGGTCCTACAGCTGAAGACTGACAAAACCATTACTTACAGTCTGTAAATTGGTGTGGAAAGACTTTAAGACCCACAGGCTTGCATGGGCTAATGGACCTCCCTGTCAGATTAAAATTACAAAAAAACCGCTGAAGGTAAGTGGGATTAGAGTTTGGGGATTTTTGCTCACTACGAGGACTTGAGGCCCCACTCACACTTAAAGCAACACAGACGCCTGGATACTACAGAGGTGAAAATAAAGCATCCTGAAAATAAAGCTAACACTACACCAAAGACTAGCTTAAAGGAAAGGTGCTTCTCACCACCTCTGCTCATCCACTTACAGTCTCGCTTGCTACAGCCAGAGGCTCCAAGAAGCTCACTCAGCAAGCCAACAGCCTGTCTCACTGCCTTTGGCAGCTGCCTTTTGGTTTGCACCCACTAAGGACAACCTGCCAGGTACAACGGCTCCCTTGCCTTTCTGGGTTGGTGCTCAGCACAGTCCCACCGGTAACCACTCCACTCCCAAATCCATCCTGGTACCCACCTACTGCTGCCGGGAATACTGGAGGTGTTTTTCATGGAGCACATTTCACCAAGTGAGCAACTCTCTGGGAAGAGCTGATCAATTCACTCCAGTTCACGTAATCATGAAGGCCCTGCAGTAGGTGCAAAGATGACACAGCTCTGGAGTGACGGCCAGGAGCCCGTCAGATCTGCTGGGGCACTGCCCACCTGCACTGAGGCTCCCTCAGCAGAGGACCTCCCACTGCCTGTCTGCAGGCATCCCATGTCCAGGCATGCTTGAGAAGGATTAACCACATAACATTACACAAGCACAATGTGGGAGACCAAGAAGATGCTGCAGCAGACCAGAGGCTGGGATCCCAGCCCAGCTCATGCACAGACAGCCTGCAGGTGTCTGCCCCTGTCACACCAGGAGCTGCTCTGCTGGTCCCACCACATCACTGAGCTGTGCAGGCTGACCCCTGAGTTCCACGGGCTCGAAGAGAGGAACTGCATCATCTGCTCCACAAAGGTCTTGTGTGCCATCACTGGTCCCCAGTTTTACCTTCACTTGCTCGCTTTAAAACAGTTCAAGTCCAACACATGGCCTGAATTCATAATTCCCCTCTATTTTTACCTTACTTTTTACAGCACTATTTAAATTACAATTTTTTTTTAAATGAGGAAATTCCATATTTAATGGAAATTAATCTCCCAGTCCCCATAAATAAACCCTTTGAAGCTCTGTATGACTGTGACAGAGGTAGGCATTTTTAGAAGGACCATGTGGTAATTTTCTCTGCAGCATTCAATAATTTACAGGATCATAGCTGAAGATAAAGATTTCCCCCAAGTATAATCTGGCACTAATCAGGCTATCACAGGCACATTCACTGCAGCCAGGGCACCAGCCTAGAACACAACTTTACCCTAAGCATGCTGAGCAACTGCTGAGGTGAATAATACAGCCTTACACAAACTCAGCTAAAGCCTGGGCAAAGCCCTCCATCTCAGGCACAGGTGAGCTGCCACCACTGGCCACCATCCCTCTGCCAGTGTGCCCAGGCACCACAGGCAGATGTGTGCAAGCAAGAAGAGCCTAGGCTGGCAGTGTCATCAAAAGCATCCTTCCTGGGAGAGCAGGGCACGGGGAGGAGCAAACACAGCTGGTTGATAGAGCCCAAATGATCCTGTGATGCACAGATTTATGAGGTTCTTCATGATGGTTTCTGGACCATCTCCTTCTTTTTCCACATTATTACCATGGATGATATTTTGCAGCAAGACTGGAAGGGTTTAAACAAAACCACTGCAAGACTGTGTACTGGATTGTGGCAAGAACAAAATCCTATACAGGATATGAAAGAACTGCAAGGCAGAAGATGTCTGATTTACAGACTGCTCCTAAAACGTGTGCTGTGCATGATCAGATACACTTCTTCACCAGAAGGTCTCTCTCTCAAGATCCTCAGTGCGTTAAGGAAAAGCCAACTGAATCACAACACTATATTCACAAGGGAATAACTAACTATTTTATTATCTGTGCATTAGGTCATGGCAGCTTTTTTAAAAACAAAGTTGAATTCAATATAGATGAATACAAGCAGTGCACAGAATCAGTCTTTTTTTGTGTTGTTGTTTGTTTTTTTTTAATGTCCATCCTTGGCTACATTATCTGGAGTTTCTATTTTGAATTTTAAAGAAATAACTTTTTTTACAAGCTAAAGAATAAATTTTAACTAGCAGCAAAAACTCTGACATAGGGACAAAGTCCAGCAAACTTATTTAATGAACCAGTGAACATCACTGTGAAGAGAGGAGGCTGAAACTGGCTCTTACCACCTTACTGCCTATTCCCACATACCCTATTAGCAGATCTGCACGCAGTGGTGGCTATCACTAGAACTGCCAGAACAGCAAATTGTGTGGGAAATGTCAACACCTCACAGCCTGCATTCCCAGGAACCAAAACTTCTCAAGTACAGCAGTTCTGGAAGCTTTTTTGCTACAAATGTGTATAGAATTACAGGCTGTTACAACATACAATAAAATAATACTAGTAGAGAAATACAGGGGGAAAAAAAAGACAAAAAATAAATAAAACAGACAGAAAATAAAAAAGAACAATTTTGTTAACTCTGTATTTTTAAATGAACTTTTCTTTTTCAGAACCAAAGGTCACAATTGCTCTGCAATGAAAATTTCCCAGCTGACCTTTTTGGTTCTGAAAAATCTTGTCAAAAGGGGCATGGTGTGAAGGAAAAAAAGCTCTTCACCTTCATTAAAAAAAAAAAAAGGCAAATAAACATGGAGTAATACTTAATGTTTGGCTCTGTTTTAGCTTCTGGGAGACCCACTACTGTTTATTATGGACACACATGGTCCCACAGAGCAATGATCCCACGTTCCCCCTGCATATCCAGTCCTTTTCCAACCACAGAGAGCATCTTAAACCAGCCAATATCCTCCTGTTTCCATCTGACACATGTATAACTTAATACCTGATTACATCAGGGTTTAAAGTAATGACTTCTGGACCCCCAAGACCTTGGGTGGTGACTGGCAGGAATCCATGCAGAAAACATGGAAACAGAGGACTCCTAAACCTGTGACAGAGGGTGCATGTGTGGTGGAAATGCTCCCAGCTCTCCTGCCCCCATCTGCTCAGGATCTCATCACAAAGACTCACGTTATAATAACTTTATTATGGACCTTCTGGGGAAAGCCAGCTCCCAGCAAGGGGTTTGCTACAGCAGACAGGAAGCTCGTTTGCTCCCTGCTAGAGTAAAGCCCTTTATAATTAATGCTGGGTAAATAAAGCGCTCATCTGTAAACACTTTTAATTAGAACTTGGTTAAAGCTAAATCCCTGTGACCACATTGGCCGGGGGGATTAGACACACGTCAAGCTTTGCCTGATCAGCAAATAAGAGGCCCTTTAGTATCCTCAATTCCTGTGCTGTGGGACCTCTTTCAGCTCCGATCACACATCACTGCGCTGCTCCAGCCTGCTCTCCAGGCTCAATAGAGGATCAATATTTGTCTGTACTTTCTGAGTGAAAGCCTCCTTGACACAGGCAGCATCTGTGTTTGAACAGTCACTTGCTAACACATAGCAGACTTTTACCAAAGAGATCTCGAGCAGGTAGGTCAAGCGGAGTGAGGGTCGCCCATCACCGCCAGTGATTGCTGTGTTTGCTCAGCGTGATGCTCACAGGGCAGCCAACACTGCTCAGCGCTCCCAGGGCAGAACAGACACTTCAGAAAAACAGTACAGTATGGGAAAAAATAAATAAACCCCCCTGACCACCTGTATTTCCATTTTCTATCTCAGTAAATGACCTGTGCTGTCATCTCTAGTCTCCTGGTAATGTTGGAAGTTTTCTGTCAGTGGGTCTGGTAACACCTTATCAGATTTCTGGGAGAAGGAACTTTCTCTTCTGATTGATGCCACTCTGCCTAGTCCCAGGCTTAAGGACACCAGCAGAAGCATGCAAGGATGATTCTTGCTCTGACCAGACGGTGTCAGCCTGGAAAAATGTGTGCATTGCAATGGTTTGTCTCCATTATGGAAAAGAAACAAGTCAGCTCTGCTAAAAATGACACTGGAGGCACCAATTTGCCCTCCCCAAGACAAACAGCACAGCACAGAGCAGCAAAAACATGTCCTCTCCTCTCCATCTTCAGGAACATACATCACCTCTGCCACACCCTCTCCTTTCCATGCTTTACCTCCTACCCCAAAGTTGCTCCCATGGAGAAAAACTGCCACCCATGCCTTCATTCCTCTGTTTTGTTGCTCATCTCCATCTAACAGCTGATCCAATGAGTCTAAGTCAACACCATTCTTTATTAGATATGCCCCCCCTTGCCTCTGCTGCCCAGGGCCAACACTGGTTTGGACTGCAGGGATGCTGAGAGGTTCTGAATGCCACAACTGTGGGCCCCAAACACAGTGTGAGTGAGCATGCACATACCTGGTTGTTGCTTTAGAGATGGGGAAACCGAGGCACAACATGTCAAGGCAATGGGCACGTGCCTGGCCAGTATCAGAACCCATTTCTGCTGAGTCCCACACAGAGCTGCCCCAGGTAACGTTCTCCCACACCTCCTGTTTTATTTTTTCAACCTTGTTAGCCTCTTCCTAAAGGAAAGTAAGAATCTACGTGACGATGGAATCTCTCCAGCAGAAACTCCCCTTTCCTGGAGGCCCCCTGACTGAAGCCATCAAGACATGAACTGAAGTACAGCTGGGCATGGGGAAGCAGGATATCAGGGTAGGGCTCAGGCAGAAGAGCATGGCCACAGCACACCACATTGGACAGGTGACCTCACCAGCTGAGGGGATTTCCAACTTTATCTCACACATGGATCATCTCCAGCCAGCCTGGCTGCAGTCTGAGCGAGACTCAAGCCCAAGCCTTTGCTGCACCAGTAGCCTACAAAAAGCTCTCTCCCCCCTCAACTACACACTTCACAGAGACAAGCTGCTCCAAGAGAAGTCTGTCCTGAAATAACTTTTGTCTTGCCACCATCGTCACCTGTGTTTTTACTTTCTCCCACGTCCAGCTGGACACAAGGTCCAGCTCTAGCAATAGCCAGACCTTTTGTTAATGATGCATTAGAAAAGAAAGCCAAAAGTACTTTTTGGATCCCCAGCTGGCTTCTGATCAGAAGGCACTTGGTGGCAGCACATCAAATACACCTACGTGCAGTATAGCTGTCTGGACAGACATCCTTCCCACCCAGTGATCCATTAGGAACCGGGAAGTGGTGTTGGCTACCAGCACCTTGTGGGATGGAAAGATTTTTGGAGACCTGGAATATGCCAGTCTTTCCTCAGAAACCCCATCACAATTCTAAATAAATTTTTGCAAGGCACGAAGACTGGCTACCAGTGCAAAATAGCCTGAAATGTCAGTGCCACCCCACTCTCCATCCAAACTAAGGCGAGATTTCCCTCCTAGGCCTCAGCCTCCTACTGGGAACAACTAAATTCCATGAAATATTAACTTCAGACATTTTCAAATTCAATCTAACTTCATCTGTCTTCCCCAAGTGGCCTGAATTTAAATAGGCATGTGTGATGTGGCTGCTGGTGTGATCCTCATCTGGGAGGTGAAGCCCACCACCACGTGCAGGAACAGCAGGCGGTCCAGGCACAACATCCCCAGCTTCACAGGGAGCTCCAGTAATGCAGGATTTGGCTCTTCATTTGAAAATGCCCTCCAGCAACATCCTAAGTAGGGGTAGTAGAATGGACATGTCTTCTCCAGGGAGGGCTTCAAGACCCCCTCCCAGCCCTAAGAGAAATTTGAGGTTTTAAGAGACAACCACCCATTGCTGCACTGAAGGGAAGGATAAGTTGCTGGGATGTCTGTGGTTTCTCTGCTCCTCTCTCCTAGCAGGAAACATTTTAATTTTTATTTCAAATGCATAAAGTATCCTCCAATGAAGAAAAGACAACAGATAAATTTTCACATGGTCAAGAAACACTCTCCATAAGCATTCAGTTTCTTAATTTATGAAAAAGTCTCTAGATGTGCTCTTACTATGACTATTATTAGTTCTTTTAAAAATGTTTCTGTACTCCCAGTCCAGTAAAATAATTGAGTGTCCACTCCCTGAGGCCTGTTGGTGAACAAAAGGGAATGGTGCCCATTTGGATTGCCTACACCCAGGGAGAAAGCTTTGATCTAATACCCCGAGCCTGAAGCTCCCAGCCACTGCTCCACTGCTCTGGAATATAGTGTCATTGCTGCTCCCTGCTAGAGGGATCAGGAGCTTAATGGGATTTAGGGTGGAAAATCCAAGCTCAGCCTGAGGTGTCTGCAACACAAGACTTTGCTGAGAAAGGGGGAGAGAGACAGGTCTGTTTTTTTCTTTCCTTTCTCATCTGGAACCTGCCTCATTTCTCTTGCCCAGGTGTGGGAGTGGAGAAAGTAAAGTTATAGAGTCTGTTATTACTGTCATTATTATCCTAAGTGTATAATTATATATCATACATGCTTAATAGCAAGACTTTAATACCTCTAATAGTGATCATGAAAAAATAATTAGTCTGCTGGCTAAAGGAAGCAGGAGCCCAGATGTAGTGATGGAGATCTCTGCCAGTTCTGTATGTCATGGTCCTGCCCAGAAAGATGAACATGGAACACAAGGTAAAGCTTCCACCAGAAAGAGAGAGGAAAGGAGGGAGGGAAGGAAGGAAGGAGGGAGGGATTAACCCTTCATGCCCAATCGTTGGCTCATGAGCACTACTGAAATTACTTCATATATATGGAAGTAAAATTTGGAAGGGAGAAGCTGTTCCTTTTACTACTCAATATTCATTATGTGTCTTTTTCAAGAAGCAAATATGGCACAGAGCACACCCAACACGTGCTGGCTTCAGCATTCATCCAAAGGCAAAAGCTAATGCTTTTGATCTGACTGTATTTTTACAGCTCTTCAAATACACAGGGGTGCTTGTATTAAAATTAATTACCATGAAAGCCACACAAGTTCACAGGATTATTCCCAGGCAAACATGCCTTATAAAACAGACATTCAGGATGTCAGGCATCCTTCCCAAAGGCACAGAAGAGAGGTCTGGGTGGTAGAGAGCTGAAAGTTTAAGACCTCTGCTGGCAACACTTCCAAAATTTAGTGATTGCCTGCATTGCATAATTCTGTTCCTATTTGTGTTATCCAAAGTGCAACGCTGATGTACATGACAGGCACCAAAGTCAGGCCAGATTCCTCACAGTAGCAATCACAGGAGTGATTTTGGATTATGCCAGTTAAAGACAGGATGACTCATAGACTTCACTGGCAAACACTTTGGGAGAAAATGTCTTCAGTGTGCATTACTCATGAAACATGCAGCTAAACTAAATGGTCAGGGAGTTACTGTCTTGTGCATTTAACATCAAAAAATAAATCTAGGGAGCAGATACCTTCTGGAGAAAGCACACTGTAAACCAGCTTCAGTGCAGCAGGCTGGATGATCATCATGGCCCCTCCTGCAACTGAAATGAGTGTCCATGTTTTCCTTCTCACCTTTCATGAGACTGAGGAGAAAAGGGCTGTTTGGACTCACTCTGACATACTCTGTTTTCATACTGGGCCCTGCTTTCAGGGAAGAGATAGAACAAAATCATCTGTTTCAGGACTTCAGGATCAGGAAGAGTTTCCTCCACCATACTCATGCACACAAATGTCTAGAGGTCATTTTCACTCTAGACTTTCCATTGAAACACAAGAAGCCGCAACAGTGGAAGAGGAGAGTTTGAACAGCCTAGATCAGCCCTGCAAGTTGGGTAAAGGAAACTCATGTCTGACTGGTATGCACAGTGTGGATACAATGACCTCCCTCTATCCTCACCCCAGAGAAATGGCAGTCCCTCAGGTGTGTATCACCTGGGCAATCTTCTGCTTCTCTGGGAGCCATCACCATGATGCTTGCTGGCAGCCCAGAGGTTAGTCTCCTGGGATCTGTAATGCAGAGGTATCTTTCCATCTAATATGGAATCACCGAAAATAAGCCAGTTCTTGACAAATGCCTGCCTAATCTCCCCTGAAAAAATCTCACATGGTGGAAGTTCCACATCTTGCCTAAACCATCCTCATCCTACTGCTTGAAAAGACCTTACCAAGGTCAAACCTGATTCTTCTTGGCTGTGCCTAAGGCCTAGAACTTCAACTCCCATACATGGTGGGCAACAATTTGTCTCCTGTTTTGTCTGGTTGGTTTTTCTTTTCAGGTACTTCCAGATTTGGAAATGAATATACTCAGAAAGTGGTTTAAAACAGTTCTATCTGGATAAAACACCCCAAGAAGTGATTGCTGCCTTCTTGGGGCTCTGTGCCTCTCTCCCCAGCTCAGGGGCATGAATTGGAGGTTTGTCTGTACACCACACCTACATGTTTCCTTCTCCCCTCATGGTATACTGCTCCTGTCCTGAAGCATTTCTTGGTTCTCCTAAATTCCCATCCTCTTTTGTGCTTTTCTCCCTGGCCAGCCCTGTGCTGCAGCATTACAGAAACAGTGTGATGAGCTGCCAAGAGCAGTAACAAGGGACACATAAACTTTCCCTCTCAGCCAGGAATAATACCCGAGGACTGGGAGTCCACTGGAATTGCAGACAGGAGAAGGGGAGGAGTGGGGAACCTATTCTCTTATTGTGCTGTTTAAACAAAAACGTGTTCTCCAAGCTATATCCACGCACTGCTTGGCAAGCACAGGGATATTAACTGACTTTGTTGGAAATGCTGACAGTACAACCCTGAAAGACATTCCTGAACACGTGAAGTGTGTAGGACAGGGATCTGGAAATGTGCATGTGTGTCTTTTTGTCTGAAACTGAAGAGATGCCCTCTGGGAAATTTTGTGAAGACCCAAGCACAACTTTGGATTCTCTCTCATTTCCTCTTGAGAGCAGCTCAAGGTGAAAGTGATGGCTCAGCAGCATCCGGAGAATAAATGGTGTTCGTGCCTCTCTTCAAGTCTTATGATATTTCCGTCTTGCCTTCCCTGTTTGTTTTCCCTTCCCTCCTTGGCCTGTCCCACTCTCCAGGACGGAGCATTTCAGGGGCTCCATTCCAGCTGGAACAATGTTCCTCTGAGCTCCGCGGTTTCTCCACCAGGCAGAAACCAGGTCCAAGAGGACTTGAGGCTTTCCTCTAAGCCATTACTGAAGTGTTAATATTACCACCCAGAAGCTCTCAGATCCATGTTCTGCTGTGGGATGCTCGTTAGGCCTGTAACCTTCTCTCCATGGGGAAGCAATGGCTTCACACCAGCACACCAGCTGGCTGCCCCATTAAGTTCAGGCTCCCCAGAGGAGAAGATGGAGGGCATCAGCATCTTGCTCAGGCAGTTAAATGTATCAACATTTCATGGTGGTCATGAGAGCAGGGAATCTGCAGGATCATTAGTATTCCACAGAGGGAGACATGTGGAAACAGAGAACCATATAAATATATACAAACAAATATATACACTTGCAAACCCCAAATCTCAAGAGTCTTGGCATTTCTTTAAAGAGATTTACTTTACCCATAAAATTCCCTGCAAGCTTGTGTTCCTGTAAATCTGTAATACAGACTGTCAAATCCCTTCTACGTGATTAAGGGAAGGAAATCTGCCCATGTCATCCGAGGGCAGTCACTAGAGGCAGGCAGAACCTCACTAGTCCACCTGGCTTTACCCATGAGGAAACACCTCTGGGGTGGCTGAGGGTGCAATGATGCTCCTCCTAGCCATGGCACAAGCTGTCAGGACACAGAGCTGGGAGAGGAAAAGGTATGTTTCCTTCCTTGCAATAAAACAAGCAAATCGCACTATGCCACCCTTAAGGAAAGTTCTGACATAATATTCAGTAGCTTTCAACTAGAGATCTCAATTTACTGAGCAACAGAAAGGAAGAACCATCAGGTTCAGCATTAGGTGGGGAAACTGAGGCAGAAATTTGCACAAAGCTTAGAATCATAAAAATCACAGAATGGTTTGAGTTGGAAAGGACCTGAAACATCACCTAATTTCAACATTCCACTAGACCAGCTTGCTCGAAGCCCCATTCAACGTGGCCTTAGTACTTCCAGGGATGGGCCATCCACAACTTGTCTGAGCAAATCACAAGCAATTGGAAATCCTCAGTCATTGTCCAGGGAATCTGTGCTCAGGGACACACACACTGCATCATTCATCTGCCACCCACACAAACCCCTCTGGGGTGCTCTCATTAAAAGAGTTTTGTGTGTATGTGTGATAGAAAGCTGGGCTTGGCCCTTCTGCCTACAACTGGGCAAAGCTCCTGGGTTCTAACTTCTGGCTGTGCCACACATGTCCTGTGTGACCAACTCTTGCTACAACTGCCCACACAGAAAAGACTGAATATCATAAGTGCCAGTCACATAGGTGTAGTTTCACAAAGGAGAAAGAGTGGCAAGCACAATATTTAGGAGTGTAAAGACTCATGAAGACTTGCTCTTGATCATTGCAGGATTTGAACCAGTAGGGTTATTATCCTGCTTCCAGCAGCTGCTGCTTCCAGATGCTACAGGAGAAGGTGTCAAAGCCTCCATCTGCTACGAGTTGTGTGATTCCTTCCTGACCTCAGCCCTTGTGAGCTTGTGCCTGAAGCAGGGGAACTGATGGCCCATGTGATTTTATTTTCACCAGTGTAACTGCAGATGGTATTCTCCTTGCGAAAAAATAATTGACCACAATAGGAGAGATGTGTTGAAAGCCAAAGGTTAGCATGGCTAAAATGTGTCAAATTCAATTATCTGGGACAGAAAGAACTATTGCTACAGGAAGAAAAAAAGGTGAGGTGCTTATGAAAGCCGTGGATAGTGGTTTTCTGCTCTCTCTCCATGCTTTCCTTTTGGGTTTCATTGCTTTCAGGTGGTGTGATTTGACTAGCAGCTGCTGGGAAAGCTGACCTGGGCTACTCAGAGACTCTTCAGGATGAAGTTGTCTAATGTTTTGTACTGTTGGGAGTGGTCTGACCTATCTGTTACAGATGTAGCCTCCAACTCAGGAAGTTCTCAAAATGCCTGTCTGCCCCAAACCAGCCAGAAATACGTGGGAAAAGGTCACTGCATTTATACACTGAATATTTACCCCCAACTCCTGTCTGATGGCTGAGTGGGATCTGACCCAGTTCTTATGGACTAACACCATGACAGTGACAACATCCCTGTTTCTGGGAAGCAGCTCTGGGTTAATGAGGGACATGGTTTGCTCACGGGACAGGGTGGGTGTAGGATGGACCCACAGCTAGAGAAGATTGAGGCTGAGTAATGAATGTGTGTGACACAGCACTTGTGTTTGGTGGCAGTTTCATCTGGCTCTTTCCTGGAACATCAGAAGGGTGATCTGAGACACAGGAATACAGCAGGAGAACCATCACACTCACTGGTATGGGCTGCCCATTGCTCACAAACTAGTCCTCAGGATGATGAATGTTAAAAGAGGAAGATGGGAATGCTTCAGGAACTGACCACAGAAATAAAGGAATTAAAAGGGGAAAAAAATGAGATAGAAGAACACAGTCCATGAAAATTTCAAAAGGTTCTATAATGCACTATCTAAGCCAAATTCAGTCTGGGCTTCGTTGCCATTGAGGATTTGTATGGCCCAGTAATAGCACCTGTAATCAATCCACCTCACCATAAAATTCATCCCAAATGATGCCAAATACCTGGTGCCATTCCCTTTGAGTTCCTTTATATGTCACTTCATCATTTCCCCTGTTCATAGAGGAATAGGGCTCCCCTTCAGGACCATTAGCTGTGTGGCAAGGGTGCCTGGCTGTGTCTGCACAGTGGCATTTGTGTATGTATTGGCTGGTGTGGAGGGACTGCATTTCTGTTTCTTCAGCTATATGAACCACACCCAGAACCAAATGCACCATCAAAATCCCAAATTCACTTCAAAGCATTTAGAAACTTCTTTCCTGCACTTGTTAGTGGTGGCCTTGTTTCAACCCAAAAAGCAGATTTTTGATTGAAACAAAGAATGGCGCTTATGCAACTTCAGCATTGTGGGGAGCATTCCTCAGCAAATACCAGAACTCTATTTTTTTATTAATTTTGTTTTTGCTTAAAATATATCTTTCTCCTCATTCTCCACTTCATATAGGAGAGGGTCACAAGGTCTGTAGAGAGGTCTGCATGCTGGAAACCACTGCAGCCCTTCTGGTTAAAAACAACAATAACAATAAAAATAAAACACAGAAAATAAACCCTGGAATGGATGTGGCTAACCAGCTGTTGAAACCTGAGGTTGTGCTTGACTAAGCCATGATAGGAAAAAGAGCCCCAGCTACTGAGCACACTAAACAGCTCCATATCCACCCTGCCTTTCCCTAGCATCCTTCTCCCACATCCCCATTCAGAAAACAGGAGCAGCAGATCATTAGCCCGAGGGCTGTTTGTTTTCATTGGGATTTTATTTTGCTTGTAAAGCCCCAGCCCACAGCCTTAAGAGGATCTCTGCAGTGCTGTGGTTACTCCCCTCCCAGCCATCTGTGGATGCAGTGATGCTTTCCCAGGCAGCAGCACATGTGCACACACAGATCATTAGCACACTCCCACCCTGGCTCTTGATGATGTTCATATTGCACTGGTTTCAATCTGAAAGAAAAGTCTGCCTGAGTGTCTGAAGAATGCACTGGATATGGACATGGATTGTCCAAACCTCCAAAGGGCCACCCCAATGACTCAGCATCTGGAGGGATAAATCCTCTATAAGCAACTATGCCCCCAGCCAAGACCCAAATACCAGCACTTTGTCCTGGGCAGCAGCAACTCCTTGACTCCAGCTAAACGTCAAATAATTAAAGAGCACTTACAAGTAGCTGAAAGCACCCACATGCCAGGAGAGAAAAGTCCTCTGGATTTCCTGGCTGAAGTCTCAGCTTAGGGAGGCACTAACCATCCTCACCTCCTGCAGACTCACTGCACCAGTGAACCCCAAAGCCCACAGAACAAGCCCTAGGGGAAGCTAATCAAAGAGATGTTTGTTTTTTTGTTGTTGTGCACTGGTATGTATGGCCAGGGTGTCTCAGGTGGAAGGTGGGTTAAGGCTTTATCAGGTGTGTGTAAGGAGAAAATCTGTCTCCAGCAGCAGCCATACTGTTCCTGCACCACTTGTTTGCCTACTGGGCTTCAGGAGTTCTTACACATTTCCACTGACTATGAACATGTGGAGTTAACCCAGAGTGAGCACCCCAGACTTCCCTGGCTATAACATGTATTACCAAGGATAGCAAAGCACTGATCCTGGCGTAGTGAGGAGATTCATCTCGAGGTTCAGAGTCATTCCCACCAGCGCACATGATCCTCTCAGCACCTTTCAGTGCTCCAGATAAGTTCAACTCCATCAAGTCTGTCTTGCCACACAAGGGCCAGCAGCTCCCATGGTTGTTTCAGGTACAGATCTCCTGTTATACCCACTCCTGCCTGGTATCACTGTACACTGGGAAATAGACCACAGCAGCAGCCTCTCCCTCTCTACCCAAGATGGATTTCGTCAGAGTCCTTCTACTGGCCACAGGTCTCGCAAGTCCCCCTGAATTATAGAAAAGAGATGTTTCAACAGACAGTAAATTAAATTAATCAGATTTGGAGAGGAAAATGCATTCTTCAAGAGTGTAATAAAACATATATTGACTGTGTCTATAAGGGGAAGGAACCATTGCAGCTTGTGTTGGAAATCTCGTGTACACTGACTGCAGCCTGCACAGCTCTGCTGACATGTCACAGACCTCAGCGCCTCTCAGTAAACATCACGTGCACATATGTAAGTAAACAACTACATGTAACTGCACAAGGAGTGTAGGTCAGACTCTTCAATATGGTCTTGGAAGCCCTTAGAACAACAGGTTGAGTCAGATGGTGGTGCAGCCTCACAGGAGAACCTCCTGCAGTAATATATAACTCCTGGCAGAATCATCACAGTTCTAAAAGGAGGATAAATTTCTTACGTTTAGATATGATGCTGAGGCATTAACTTTCCTTTCTCAAGTGGATAGCTTAAGTAATATTTATTTTCTCAGGTGATCTTTTTGTTTTCTCTCACAAACTCAGGACTAGGACTGCTATTGTTATTACATGCTCCCAGACTGTCTTCTCCAGTGCATCACTGTCCTCCACTCTGAGGTCCTGGACCCGGTGGTGTCCTGCACAGCTCCATAATCACCTGTGAAATTGCCCTCACAGAGGCTGGAGTTGTCCCTTCCAGCCATAACACGGATTTGTCATCTTCTTGCTAGCTCCTTTTTGGAGCTGGTGAGGAAAAACTCACGTCCCTTTCCAGACAGCTTCAGATGGTGGAGTATCTCATGAACGTTCCCTTCTACACTGGGTTGGGCAGTCATAATTGCAGCTAATTTATGCCTTTCTTTTGATCACTTTTATGAGGGGAAAGACCTCAGCTTGCACCACCTCAGCTGCAATAACTGTACACAATATGTGGATAGTATGTTTGGTTTCCACTTCATAGTCTTTGAGATTTCAGAAGTATATGGATTTTATTAAAATCCAATTTATGTCATCTCCTGCCCAAATTTAATCACTGAATTTTGTCTTTCTAAGGAAAAAGTACAAGCAAGATCTTGAAAGAAGTTTTCACAAATGCATTCTCTCAATCTGTGCTTTTATATAGTTTCTAGTAAATAAGAAACAATTTTGTGCTTCTATGTCTGCTTCTAAAAATTTGAGAAACTGTGAACATGGTGTCTATTTTATATTTACTTGAGTTATACTTAAATTATTAAAAATTATATAAATAACATAACAAAGTATTAAAATCTAGAAAATTAAATGAAATTAGAATATTTGCTGAAGTGTTCCAATGGGGAAAGTAAATTATTTAAACCATTTTAATGCAAAGGTTTCAAAACAAATCATTATACATTTTTTTTTCTTAGACTGACCCACCTTAATAACATGTTGAGTTTTCAAAATACTCTGCAACTGTTTTTGTCAGAAGCCAAGGAAAATCTTGCATTCTGAAAATCATGCTTCAAATAAAGCTGTTCCTGATTAAATTTACCCAAGATATGAAAAAAGCTTTTCCTTTGGAATTCACCCCCAAATTATTTGATTTTCAGTGCTGGTAGCAACACAACAAGAAACTATTTGCTTTAATTCCAGCTAATTCAACTCATGGGAAGCAGAACAAAAAAGATCAAATTCTAATTCTAAATTTGGGACTAATATTAACTTCCTCCAGAACTTCAAAGATCCTACGGAAAAACTACTATGCATTTTAAATATAAAGATTTTCCAAGAAAGAAAAGCAATTAAGCATTATATCTGCCATCACCCTGTGATAGTTTGTACAGCTAACCAGACTCAGAGATACTTTGAGAATCTCAGCATCTGCTTAAGAGTCATAAAGCTAAAGTAAAGGAAAATAACACTTTTTTTCAAACCCCCTCATGCATATCTGCAGCCAGGCTCTGGGATCAGCTGTGTGGCCTTCAAGGCTTTTATGGCCAACACTAATCACACCAAATGGCTGGTGGATCACAAACTAGCAAGAGACACACTTACAGTGGAGGTGTTGCACATATATTAAAATTGTTAAACCTTTTTCCCCCCAAGTATTTTATTAAGCGTATCCTATGACATAATTGGCGAGGCAATAATAAAATGTGTGACAAGTTCTGGACAGTGTTTTGGACGACAAGAGGTGTTTTCTCGTGACGGCTGCCCTACCATGGGGATCAGCAGGATGTGGTCCTGCTGCAGCCTCACCAAGCTCGCTTTCCAAGGACCACAGTGTGGTTTTACTGGGGTTTTAGTGATCCCTTGTGCAGACTTACACTGATCAGACTGAACTCCAGAGACCCCCTTTCTGGTGCAGCTCAGCAAGCGTGTGCTGGGGAAAATTCATGCCTTATCCTTCGACACGCGGATGCTGGGAGGGATTTGGGCATCAGTGACGTTTGGAAACACATGTGCCCTGGCAGGCTCTCCGTGGCCCTGTTCAACAGCCACAAAGCTGCTGAATTTCACATTGCATTATTTGCAAACATGGAAAGAGGGGCTCCTGCCAACCCTCCCAGTGATCCCTGTAAGACACCTCTGGTTTTCACTTATGGCATCGCAGCTGGCAACAGTTGCTGCCTGCGCCCAGGGCAAGGGAGCACTGGTGTCAGTGTGCATGGGGCCCCCAGGCCTTGCTCAACCCAACCAAGAAACCATCCTGTCCTTCCAGATGTGGTATTGTCATAACTTCCCTCCCAGAAGCAAACTGTGCCTGGAGTTATTCCAGCCCTGCTGAACAGCACAAGGCCCTTAGCTCATTCTTTGCTGCTGAAAACGTCTAAACCCAATGCAATTCCTTAACGAAAATTAATTGTAGGTTTTCTAGTTCCTTAATCCTTGGAACCTCCAGACTGTCCCACACCTTTTCCCAGTGCTGTACTGAAATATGTAATAAACTAAACACATCCATGCAGAAAGAAACTGGAAAAAGAAAAGCTCACAATGCAGTTGAACTCTGGGATGTCTGTTATTCTGCCTGTTAAAATTGCTTTCCCAGTATTAGATTTACCAGTAACCCCTGATGACTGTTGTAGGCATGGAAGTGATTTCCAGCGTTTGTGATGAATGGATACACGCCACCTCTCTGCACTTGCTGCTGGTACCTCTCATCTCCTTCTCCTTGGGACATCCCTCAGCCACGGATGGTACCTACTCGGCACCAAGTCTCCAGGGCTAGCAGAAACAGGCTGGGGAGTTATGCCAACCAACAGAGGGCCTGACCCTTCTTTGATTTTTATTTCAATTGCATTTTGGAAGAGCAAAGTGATCTTAAAAGAAAATCAAGGATTAAGGGTGAGCTTTGAAAGCTCGCATCTTAATCAATGTCATGCCACATCATCAAAAGATGCAAAAAAATGGCATCTCTTCACAGACAATCTAGTAAAATTTAACAAGCTGTCTGTTCTCAGACCGTCCCTGATACAAGTGCAATTCATAATGCGTATGCACACTTCAGGCTTTGTTTAGGCCCTCAACATCTGCTTGCTCAAAAATAGCTTTGGCACAGACTTCCTCAACAGCAAATCTACTTACACTTAGGAAAACATGTTGTTTGTTGTTATGGTGCATTACAAGTATAATTCAGAAATATTCACAGGGAAAAAAAAAGAAAAGGGAATTATTTAAGTCTCGTTTTCTGGCATCAGTTTCTCTTTCCCTTTTTTTTTTTAAACCACAACATTTTTCTAAGCAGGTTTATCTTGATGGAAAACCATATATACACATACAGAGCCTGCAGACTGCAGACATGCAAAAGTAGTTAATAACTGCAGCATCTTTTTTAAGATTTTTTTTCTGTAACCCCTGCAAAAAAAGCATACATCAGCAAACAAGGAAAGTTAACATCAAGGAGTAAAACAAGAAAGGCCAGACAAACTCTGCAGTAATTTTCTTTTGACATTTATGCTCTAATAGATTCCAGAACCTCATAATTTCTAGGAAGTCTGAAATGTCCATTTGACAGATTTTCACCCTGATGAAAAAGTCATCCACTTCAGAGAAAAAATGCAAAATAAAAACAAACAACCTTCCCCACACACAACAGAGTGCCCCTGAAGCATGCAAAATAAAGACTGAATCCACCAAATCCAACTCACTGCCACCTACAGCTCTGGGGGCTACAGGGCCATTATGTGGAGAGGAAAATCTGGGCAAGAGCAAGGATGCTCTGCTCTTAATAGCAAGAATTCCCTGGCTCCCTGTGGCCCATGCCCCACATCCATGCCTGCACAGGTGCAAAGACATCACCTGGTTCATGCTGGACCCAAAGCCATGGCACAGCCAGGTCACAGACACCATCAGGGGCACGTGGTGTCTGCAGAATGCATCAATACCTACACCTCAGGTCTAGCACTGATTCCAGTGCTTTGTTGGGTGTGTGACAAGTCTCCAGCTACACTCACACATCTGGCTGTGCTGCCTTGCTGACAGGCAGTGAAACCTCCTACCTGTGTACAATCAGGACTAATCAGCTCTGAACTGGAGAGGTGGTGAGCCTGGATGTGAAGATTTCCAAACTCGCAGGTTTTCAGGTCAAAACTCAGCTCACAGCAGGATGGCTGCTACAGAAACCAGAAACAATGCCAACCCTCCCAAGAGAGTTTCACTCTGGATCTCCATCCATTTCTGTCACAGTGAATTGCTGATGGGTGAGTTACATGACTTCTTAAGAGGCATAAACCTCCTCATTTTGGCTTTCTTTCCCTCTCCCTTACTCCATGCTCCCCTTGGTAGAGTGGCTTGGCAAGAGGAGTGGCACAGAGAAATGCAAACACTCAGCTGACTTCTATGCACTTCAGGAGTGGCTGGCACTTGTGCTCTCAAACCCCCTCGGATAAGGACTGGGGCAGAGGGCCTGTCCCTGCCAAACTACTTGCAATGACTCCTTTGGATCTCAGGGAGATATTCTGCATTAGTTCTGACTGTGCCACATCTGCACAGTGGATTAAGAGAGGCTTTTCTTTTTCCAGAGCTGTCAATCTGGTATTTTTCCATGCTCAATAAATTCACTTTTTCTATAAACAAAAAAATAACAAAGAAAGATGAACTACAAGGCAATTTAGTCCTAAAATTTCTGGCTGCTTTTCCTTTCCTAGTGAAGGATCAAGACATACTGCTACAGCTTCACTCAGAAAGGTCTTATGGAAATCTCATTTTTATACTAAAATGATGTTTCCAAATGTATGCTTTGCTCATTGAAAAAATTCACCCTTATTTATCTCTCCTATTGGACAGAAAAGGAACAATAAATTATTCCAGCCCCGAAAGCAAATAGCCAGTGACAAAAAAAAAAATAAATAAAAGGAGAAGTTTGCCACTTGCTTTCACTTATCTGCTTACATATTTCAAAATACCTACTTATTAAGTAAAGTATGTCTGGCTCAGCTTTGGATAGGGGCCTACTGTGGCTGCATCTCCATGGCAATAGCAATGAGAGGTAGCAGCCAGACCTGTACACCCTCAAATCTTCCTTCTTTTCTCATGATTTCACTGGCCTTCTTGCCACAGGACTTGATAACAGAGAGGTATTAGGTAACCTCTTCCGTTTTTCAAGTGGTTAACGCTGGAGCTGTCTTTCCTTTGGATGAAGCTGGTAACCAAGCATTCACATTAAAATCCAGGGAGTACTTCAAAACTTCACTAGAAGTAAAGCTGGCATAAGCAATGCAACGTGGGGCTAAAAAAGCTTTTTCAGGCAATCAGCCAGACAAATGGACTTGTAGAAGGTGATGCAATCACCATGAAAAGCAAAATTTTGTTTTGCAAATATTTTTTCAGCAAGACACTCTTCAGGTCGGTGCACTGGCTGACATACTCTGATGTGATTTGGCAGTGTAGATGAAAAAAGACACCAGCAAGAAGGGAAATCAGGACAAGGGATTTGTAATGGAGACTGGCAAGTCCCAGAGACTCAATTTTTAATGACATAATTTTAAGGAAATTCCACACTGGATATCATAAGATCACAGAAATGCTTGTTGGAAGCGATCTCTGAAAGTCTTCCGTCCAACCTTCCACTGACAGCAAGACTATTGCTGACAGCAGGTCAGGTCAGCCAATGCTTTGTCTAGCCAAGTCTTGAAAGCCTCCAAGGACACAGATACCATGATGGTCTGGGTAACCAGAAGTGCTTCCAGTGCTGCTCCACCCTCCTTGTGAAAAATTTTTCCCTATGTCTAATTTAAACCTCCCAAGCTGCAATTTGCTATTGCTCACAGCTCACTGTTCTGCCGTGTGGCTTTCCTCGGTTTGATGCTGAAATCTTCATGACTGCCCTTCAAACAGCCCGAGAAGGATATCTGACCACCCCTGCACCTCCTCTTCCCCAGGGCTAAGCAACATGCATCCATCACCCCTCTCAAAAGTCATGCTCAAGGTTCTTGAGTACAGAACCTTGCAGACAGCTCTGAGCAGAACCCCAGTGATGCCCCTTGGGTGCAGCCTGGTGTGGCCACGCTGATCTCTGCATCCTCCCTGCCAGTCCAGCTCATTTCATGTCCCAGGTACCCTCCTACAGCAATGGGCTCTACTGTTCAGTGATGCCATCTTACGTGCAAAAGGCAACTCTCCATTATTTTTGAATCCAGTTTCGCTTTTCATTAATATTCCTAGGGCTCGGAGAAGAGACACTGAGCAGACCTCCCCCAGCCTCCACATTTCACTGTATTCCATCATGGCTTCCCTTGCTCATCGAAGATACCTATCAGCAAACCAAACATTTATTTAAGGCAAAGGTCTGCTTTTCGGGTTTGTTTTTTGTTTTGGTTTCAATTCGCTGCATCCTTTTGATATTAAGCAGAAACAGCAGATCACTTGTGACTGCAGATGGAATGTGCCACCCCCAAAAACTGGGCTGACTTAGTGGCTCAGTGCTGACTCAGGGGGAGAAAGCCCTCCTCACAAACCTCACTGCTGGATCCTCTGGCACCCTCCATCCTCCCTGGCAATCCCCTAGGAAAGGACTGATCACGCCTGAGCCTGATTAACTGGTGAGATAAGGTGAGCACACAGCCCCAGGAGGGATGGCTAAGGACCAAGGGAGAAGCCACACATGCTGGCAAAACCAACCAAAGGATTTCAAGAGCAAAGAAAGAGTAGCAGAATGTGTCATTCCTCACCAATAGCACAAGGGTCTACTGCAAACACAAGTTTAAGTTCCTCCTTAAGTCTGTCCAGCTATTTCAGGCAATAATTTTAGTTTGGATTGAAATCTCCACTCTTGACTTGTCCCTGAAGCGGGTGAAGAGAGAAGCAAACAAGGAGAAAAGAGTGTGGGGTCCTGGTCTGGGCTCCCCCACTCACTCACACAGCAAACTTCTGCAAGTCCCACATTTTGGTTTTTCCTTTTTAGCAGTCTCCAAGCCCTTTAGAGGACACCCTTTACTGCATCCTCTGCAGTGAGTCCTGATCTCACTGCAAACCTGATACTGCTGCTAATCAAAGTAATTCTCAGGATGGTGCCACGTTCAGACTATTTGTAAATGCTAAAGATTTGTCTATGTCCTCTCCTCCTCCTCCTTAGGTGTTTGGGACTGCCCATTTTTTGGATGAACAGAGGAAACACTGCACTCACAGTTGGTTTTTTTCTCTTATGCTTGAAATTATTCAAATTTATGTTCTGGGTTTGATTCTCTATGACATTTCAGTGACCTCTAAGTGTCAAGTAATTCGAGCACTAAGAATACCCTAAGTTACCTGCAACCCTAAGTTAGGATCCCCATAGGTGGGACTGATTTTATCTGATTTCAGCTCTCTGACAGCTATCTCATCTCTCCAGTTTGACTCCTTCCATCATACTAAGCCAAGATACATGGGAGCTGCTCTCCAAAAGTGTCCGTGAGCCAAAATGATGAGATGCCAATCCTGAGATTGTTAACACAGATGAGTATCACCACATCAGTCTGATTCAAAGACTAATGAAATAAATTAGCAAATTCCTGACAAATGCCAGGAATCAGGTTCCACCCTGCAGTAGGATTATTAACTAGCACATGAAACTGTCTCTGGGTCTGCTCCAAAACCCACTGGAGTCAACAGCCTCAACAGTCTCACTAACCAATGTTAAGAGGCATTGGATTAGGGCTTTTCTGGCACATCAACAGCATATTAGTGCAATATCTTTTACATTAAACATGTCTGAGTTCGTTGTTCCAAGCTCAAGATACAGCGAACAAAATAAATTTACCCTTTAGAAAATGAACCCAAAGTCTCAGAGCCTGGGCAGGGTTTGGCTCTTTCTTTGTTGTTGTTGTTGTTCTCTTTTACCAAATAACCACTACCAGCACTGTGGAATGGAATTTATTTGGAAGACAATTGCTCAAAATCAATTATTCCTTCTCTCCTTACTTATGAATGCATATGGTTAGAAGTAATTCCAAGCAGTTTGGATTTCACTGATGATGGAGAGCCAGTGGCAAGTGAGGACTCTTTTCTGCTATATTGTACATAGGAAATGCAATTGATTCCTTTGCCATCATTTCTTATTTTAATGTAATAGTGTTTTTCTTGGGGAGACGTATTTTCCTTTTCATCAACAGATAATAAAGACAAAACCACGATCTTTCATGTGGTGTAGAATTGTTTGACTTAAACAATAGATTCTTTTCCTGGTTCTGTATTCAGAAAATATCTATTGGGAAAATGACAGTGACTGAGTTATAGAGACCACAGCCGAGCTGAAGATGGGTTGATTGCTTTCCCTATCGGCCAAAGCCAAGCGGATAATGTCACTTTTGTTACACTGCTCTCCCAGTGCCCATGTTTATCTTACACATGGTCCCACAGTAAGAAACAAATGTCTTTCATAACTAAAGAAATTGTGGGCTGTCAGCTGAGCTGCCATAGCAGGCTTGTGCCTGCTCTCAGCACACTGGGAAGTGGGCTGGGTTGGTTAAAAACCATTTCTGGAGGTAAGACCTTCCTGGTGGGAACATGGGTACCACAGTTCAGTGTATTGGTGGCTCCTGTGTGCCCAGTGGTCTGCTGGGCTTCTCCAGCAGAGCTCTCTAACTCCAGAGCACAAGCCTTATGAGGAGCAGTTGAGAGAATTGTAGTTGTTTAGGCTGGAGAAAAAGAGACTCAGGGGGGACCTTATGATTTTTCTACAGTTACCTGAAAGGAGGTTGCAGTAAGGTGGGACCTGGTCTCTTCTCCCAGGTAACAAGTGACAGGACAAGAGGAAAAAATTCTCAAGTTGTAATAGTGGTGGTTTAGATTAGGTATCAGGAAAAAACTGTTCACTGAAAAGGTGGTCAGGCACTGGAACAGGCTGCCCAGGGAAGTGGTGGACTCACTGTCCCCAGAAGTGTTCAAAAAACATGTAGATATGGTACTTAAAGACAGGGGTAAGTGGTGGACCTGGCAGTATTAGGGTAATGGACTAAAGATTTTAGAGTTATTTTCAAACCTTAATGGTTCTATGACTCTGTGATCAAGATTCTGTAGATATTCCAGAACCTCCCACTCCCTTGTGTAGCATAACTACACACATACCAAGACTTTCATGACTCTCAGCTCTCCAGCAGTTACATGAACCTGTCAAGCACAGCAACACCAACCTCCCCTGATCCTCCCAACCACCAGGAACCACAAGAGGTCTGTGGTGGAGGAGACCCCCAAGGCTGAGTTCCTGCAGCCCCAGTCACCCACCCATCCCCTTCAAAATGCGCAATGAAAACTGCCACCTCTCCCCCATGGGGGGATGTTGGGGAAATCAATGGCTGTCACTGGCTCATCAAAGCTCCTCCGTGAGACTGACCTGGTGCCACACAAAGTCAGTGGAAAGCCCTCCCAAAGACTTTAGTGGGCTGTGGATGAGACGAGTATTATTACTAGAATTGATTTATATGAATGCCATATGTGCTAAAACAATACAAAAGTGCAGAGCATTCAAAAAATAAATAAATCTTCATTACATCTTTTCCCAGTAACGTGTCCCAAATTTCTGGTAATCTGAAAACATGATAGTCCAGATGTCCGCTCTCCCCCTTTCCCTCATGTCAGTCTCACTCCATACAATACTTGGGGTGCAGCTAGAGGGAAATTACTGCATTATTCAATGTCCCTCTCCACAAATGTATCTTTCTCCCTTTACTTCCCTCTTCTCTCAGTGCTATTTTTTTCCCTGAGTCACTGAAATAACTTAATAAAGACAGCAAAGAAGCCAGATGTTTCTGTTGTAAAGACAAACTCTGTACCTGTAAGTCATGGAGGGGGCTTAATAAACATGAAGTGCCTATTCTTTAAAATGTTCCAGAGTTTTACATTCAATTTTCATTTCAAAATCCACCAGAGCTCTTCAAAAATTTCCTTACTTTTCAGTATCATAATGTTCCTATCAAAGAAGGAACTCATCAAATCTATTCAGTAACAAAGCTACTAATCCCAGTCTTTTCTTCCAAGACTTTTTATTTCCATGTAATTTCATAGCATCAGGATGTCCTGCCACAGTTTAAGAAAGCAAGCCAAAAATTCCATGGGATATAGCCTTTTCTAAGTATGCTTTACTCTAGCTTGCCAGTTACAGAAAGATCAATTGATTTCTAGCCATTGAAAAATAAAATAACATTAAAAAAAAAAAAAAAAGGAAGAAACCAGAAACAACACATAATTCTAAAAACAGTCACCTTTTTAGGGATCTGTAAGAACTTTGCCAGACCAGAATATTCATGGAATAGCAAAAACACATGGAACTTTATATAATAAAGATGAATAAATAGCAGTTTCATGACAGATAGTGTTGAATGGCTTGAACCTTCTCCTGCATTATTGGCCAACCAGTGGATACTGAGAATATTTTGCTGTCTGCACTACTTTGGGTGTGTGTCTCCCAGATAGAGAATCCAATTGTTGCTTCCTAATAAAGTCATATTTCCTAGGATAAATACTTATATTTCTATTACAGAAATTACTGCAGGGTCTGTACCTAACCTGATCACACATTCTTCCATACAAGATGAACCAGCACGTAACTTCACACACCTGTGCATTACATGTGCCTCAAGCTGAGCACTGCCCAGAGGACATCACCAAATTTAGTCTTCCGGCATTTAAAACAAAATTTACCTTATACCACCACCCTCACCAAATTCCTGAACAACAGCCTGCACTCTCCCCCAATCTTTAAGACACTTGTAAGACACCTGATGTTATTTGACCTGCAGACACCAGTTCCACCACACCACCCTTCAGGAAGATGTCATAGGCCCTTCAGGCGAGAGTCATTTTCCTGCACACTCCACAGCCTGCGTGGGTGTTCCCCTCTGCTGGACCTCTCTGCAGGTCTTCACATCCAGCTTAGGTCAAAATCTCCCATGGTTTTCCAGCAAAGCATCCATATGACACAGCCTTTGTGTCAATGCAGACCTTAAAACCCTGCCACTCTACATCTCCTGCCTGAGTCCTAATGATGCTCTTTTTTCTGAGCTTAGGATACACAGCTGTTGTGGGCTCATACTCCTCCAGATAACTGCTGTTACAAACTCATTATTCTGATGATCTGGCACATACCTCTATTTTGCCATATTTGAATCATCGGCTACTGAACCAAAACTACTTTTTTTTACCTCCAGGTCTCTTCAAGGACAATGTTCTTCTACTGAGAATGTCTCATTTGGTATCAAAGTGTTAATTTACATTTTCAGCTGTCCCACCTTGTCTTCCATACCCCTACATTTTCTAAGAAAGTCACTCTCTCAGTCTCTCCTGTTCTCTCCTTCACCTCTTTGCCTTTGGTGGCTCTGTCTTAAACTCTACTTCATCTAAAATAAAGCTAGAGAGAGGTTTGGCTGCCAGGGCAACAAGAGCACTAGAGTGGCAAAGTCCTGATCCTCTTCTGCATGGTTTCATCATCCTGGGGGATGCTCTGCTGGAAGACCTTTGGGGCAAGGACTGCCCTTCCCATTTATGAATCACTCATTTGTGATGGACGCTGCTGCACTACAAATCTGAACTCGTAAGTCATTACTCTTCTATTCACCACACTTCTGCTGTCCATCAAAAAAACCAGAGTCAACATCAGAATTCAAGTAACTAATTGCAAATTAATAAATAATGAAAAGCATGTCCTAGTAGTTTATAAATTAACCTGTGGCACAGCCTGCACTCCCATAAATTCTCCACTGAACAGTTATGAGGAAAATTAATGCCGCTACAAACCAGTATTTTTTGTAATGAATAATTTGACCAGTTAAAGACTAATGAATAATTTGACCAGCTTAAGACACTTATGTCTAGGCATTTATTACATCAAATACACTCATTTAAAAAGCAGACATCCAAAACCACTTCATAATTTGTAATATGGCAGGGAGGACTTAGTGTATCCTTTCAAGCAAAACCATTTCTTTTAGCAAAATAGGGAATTTCTTAGAAAGGAGCACTTGGAGAGCTCTTATGCATTGATAATATATATTGGATTCATATTTCCTAAATACATAAAGTGAAAAGACATGATAATACACTAAGAAAAAATTCAGTCCCATGCAGTCAATTTCAGAAAATGAGGTATCTGGTTTTTAAAGACACATTCCAGATATTTGAGGATTTTGTTGACTTAGACTGTCAACTCCAATGCTAGATTATGGACAAGTCTTGCACAACCACTGTCTATCTGTAGATTTCCATATATTTTTCAACTCTTTTCTGCTGTACATAAAAAAAAAAATCTTCATGCATATTACAATGATTTTAAGTGGATTTGAACAATAAAAGAAGAATGTTTACTGCCTGTCTGGGAAGCCCACCACTGTATCTTCAAAAGTAAAGACCCCCAAATGCAAAAAGCAGTATGAAAATACTACCAGAGAGTGATAAACGCCCGGTATTTTAAATTGTTTGACTGAACACAACATGGTAAAAGCAAGAGGGTACCAGCTGGAAGGAAGTCTTGAAGTGGCAGTAGAATGAACAAGTTAGAATAGAAATAGCTCTTCTAGACTTGGTCTGAGAAATACCACATGGGCGATAAGATAAATAGAAAGGCTGCCAATTTTCTAAAGAGCAGTACTACCAAAAATGCTTAAAACATTAACATCCTGCATGTTGTTGCATTTTTTAAGAACAGGTGTTATCAGTTCTAAGAAACCAGGGTAAATATTTCTGATGCAAAAAAAAATGTTTAATCAGTTCTAGGAATTTAAAAAAAAAAAAAAAAAAAAACAACAACAACAAAGTTTTGAAGAAACTTTACTAGGAAGGAAAGAGAGAATACAAATAACTGTTTTGTCATCTTTTCAGAATCCATCCTTCTGCATTCCCACACTGCCACAAAATGTTACAAGAAACTGTGTCCTGAATTTTTGTGTGAATCTAGATGGTAGCATGAAGGATGGGCTCCATCACTGGGAATACCTGCTTAGGATCCCAAGAGAGTTCATATTTTAATTACTAACCCAGATTTCCCCTGCAAGTGTTAACCATGAGGTGTTCTTAACTTTACAGTAACTGCAGTGAACCACCATGAGGGATGACAGTGCTCATGGGCAACATGAGTGGGTAAACCTTGCTCAGAGACTGTGCACAGGGCTTATTTTTGGGATTTTACCTCATATGGCATCTAAGCCATTTGGATCCCAGGCTGAGACTGCCTCAGGAATTTGTTAACACAAATGGTAATAGTGAGGTTACCCAGGCATGATTTCAGTCAGCACCTTAGCTTAGAAATGATGAGACTACTTTTTGGGTAGTCAATGTAATCTCTACAAGCAAGGTGACCTCCCCTCCTGTCCTTTCAAATCTACACCATCCTTTAGACCCTCACCCTCATGGAGCTCTAGGAGAGTTTTTTCTCTTTATCTTACTGAGCCTGGATTGGGCCTCAACTTGGCAAGGGAAACACTCTGAGCACACACAAAAAATGTACATTTAGGAAGAATCCTGAGTTGTTTTCTTAAAGAAGAAAATTCTGCAGAGCACAGGACAGGAAATAATGTGCTCATGGGTGGTTTCCTCCTCCAAAGCAGCTCATACAGTGCAGCTGAGACAACACATGCGGCGGCAGCACCCGAGTGGAGTTTCCCCAGATCCCTCAAATGGGGTTTCACAGCACTAAGAGAGCTACAGTTGGAGGTAAAGATGGTTTTTCAAGGTTGGTCTGCTGAAGGTGGAAGAATTCAGTACTCTTCTTCGTAAGCTGGAGCAGGTTTTCTCAGGGATGTGCTACTGCTTGCTCTCTGCTTTGGGAAGTGGTAAATCTGCCTTTCAGGAGGCTCTTTGACACATTTTCAATCTCTGTGGTTTCCTCACAGAAACCAGACACAAAGTCCATGATGGATAGCTCCACACCAGAAGGTGTTCCAGCAGCCCACATGGCAATGCCATACAGAGGATACTCGGGCGATGAAGTCAAACACAGCACCGAAGATTGATCTCTTCTGGAATTCCTGTCTGATGCACTGACCATTAAGTTATGCAAACATGTTAATTCACAATGCAGAATAAAGCAACTGCCTCCTGCCTTCCCAGGAATGTTTAATTTGGGGCCCAACAGGGAGAAGACTTTCTATTAACATGAACACTTTGTTAGTTTTAGCAACTGGGAATGTAAACTACAATGGAAAAAGTAAAAAAATGAACATTGAGAAAGAAGCTCAAGGTTAAAATTCGTGTCCTCCACTAAATCAAAATGTGCCTGAGGGGTTAGCAATGCAGACACATGGACTTTTAGAATTGTTTTTTTCTTTTGTAAAAGTGTGAAGGATATCAAGATTATTTGTGGTCCACAGTACAAAGGTGGGCCAAGATGATGCAGGAATTTCCAAAGGTCCCATGGACAGTCTGTGGCACACCTTGGGAATACTCCTACATGTTTAATCTCGATTTTATTTGCACTCATTCCTTTCCCTGACTCAATGCCTGCAGCACTCTCTCCACTTATAAAGGTCTTGTCCCTAAAAACAGCAGCCATATCATATGACCACAGCACTTATCCTGGCATCTAATTTGAACTCCAAGAGCAACAGTGGCAGAGGGAACACAGAAAGAGAAGAGACACTGGTGTCCACACAACAGAGCTACCAGCACATCCATCACAACTTTAGGTTTCAGTGAGGAAAACTCACTCCCCACCCCATGTGCTTCTCAAATCTCCTATGAACTCTTCAGTCACTCAATGATTCCTTCCATTTCCCAGAACCGAACTGCAACCAAGAGTTCATCCCTCCCACTCTCTGGATTAGCACCCCACCTTTTTCTTCAGCTGCAGAGGCCAAGTGCTGATCCCTGCCCGAGAGGCCGCACTCAGCCCTGTTCTTTAAGCCCCTTTGCCTGCACCAGCAGCACAGGCCAGGGCACTCTGCTTACACAACGCAACCGAGGTGAGAGGGGTTTTCCCTTCTTCTCTCTTCCAAAAGTGTCAAGGACTTTCTGCTAGATCAAAGGAGAGGCAAATTAGTCAATCACACCACTAATGCAGCGGTGGCACGTCAGCTTCCCAGAAGGGCTGTGTGCTCCCTGCCAGCCAACCGCAGGTGTAACCTACTTCTACAAGCAGCGCTATCCATCATCCCGACACAAAACACCCAGCTTCCACAAAGGGGCCCCTCTAGGCCAATGCTCGAGGCTCCAGAGCAGAAAAGTTGCAAGAGACTTGACACCCCAAGGCCACATCTGTTGGGACCGGAGTTGGGACCCGGAGTGCAGGGCAGTGCAGGTGCCTGGCGTGGTTTGGACACCCCAAGCTGCAGCAGCATGGGCACAAAGCATGGCAGTCCCACAGATCCCTGTTACCATGCAATGCACTGTCCTGGACAACCTTTGGGAAGGGTGCTTGGCATCCTTACCCCTTTTCCATGATATCTGGACTCCTGGCTTCCCTGGGGCAGCTGCTCTGGGCAGTGGTGCAGCCGGTGAGTCCCAGCACTGCTGCTGCTGCTGCACAAGCCCCATCACCATGTAATCAACCAGGGCATGAATTCCACATGCCTGTGTACACCTCTTCAGCCAAAAATACCTTCTTCCCTCTCCCTTTGTCTCTTTCTAAAGCTTCATGGGCCTGATGATTTAGTTTTGGTTAAGTATGGTAAATAATTTTATTTCTCTAGCATGTGTGTGAAATAAAGTGATGTGAAGAGCAGGAAATTCTTTTGGTTTACATCTTCAGTGCTCGGCTGGATGTGCAAAGTGGGTGAGAAGGAATTTAATCATGGTGGTTTTGAGGTTTTGAGACTATGGGGAACAGAGAAAACTGCTTCCTGACTCTGATTTATATTAAGAGTTGAATCTAATGGAACAAATATCTCTATAAAGATGAACTCCCTCTGCAGCTACACCAACAATCAATTTGGCATCTTTTCCTCTCCTTCCCCCAACTGCTTTTATAGCAAAGACACAGTAACAAAACAGACAGCTTTTTTTAATAAACAGCCCTAACTCCTTGTTATTACATGATAACCAGCCCCAGGATGTTATCAAAACAGACAACACATGTCGCTAGCAGCAGGCACACCATCTCCAGCCCAGTGCTCCAGCACTCTCAAACACCCCTCAGTGGAGGTAGCAAAGAGCATGAAACCACTCCAGATCAGCCCATGTCCCCAGATCACATTGGCAAGCCTAAAAATAAACAAGTCACAGCATGAGGAGTAATTACATCTCATTGGCGCCCAGCACTGTTCCCACAGGGTGGAGGCAGGAGGCCAAGGAAGGGGGATCAGCTCCCAGGCCATCCTCCTGCAGCTTCCCAGAGTGAGATGAGAACCAGCAGTGAGGAGGTGGATGCCACGCTACACCAACACCAAGCAGTAATTCTTAGCTATCTGCCTGCACTCAGTAAGAGTTTAAACAACACTGTCACCTTGGCTCATTGCTGGAAGATCTCACTGAGGCCAAATGAGCCCCTAAATTGCACTGTGGTGCTTAACAACAGGTATGTAAGAAAAATAATCCTCCATAGCCCCCAGTCCCCTGAGAAGCAGTTCAGACCAGTGATGCTGCATGGATGCTGAGGTGGTTGCTTTCCACAGAGCACAGCTCAGGTGGTAGAGCTCATGTCTCAAGAGCACAGCAGCATGAAAAATGAGAAATCTCCTACAAATAGGCCTCTGCTGCATGACACCAATTGCTCTTGGCCAAGAATTATTGTGAGTGGAAAGCTCAAGCGGAGTTTGGTTCAGGCTTAATGAATTATGTTCATTTTCCAGCACATTGTTTTGGCTGATAAATCACAGCTTCATGCACCATTAGCATGCAGTGATTGGAATATTTAATCGAAGGCCAGCTTTTTGTACCGCTTACCTTTGAGAAACCAGATTTGCTCGCTGGAACAGTTTTGAACCATTACGCACGCTTATCAGCAAAAATCTTTGCTTTATGTCAAGTGTTGCAATATTTAAAGCCCTTGCAGGCAAGCAAGGATTGGGGAAAATGAGTGGCTCACTTAGCTTGACAAATGCAAAAGGATTTGTGATGTTTGAAAGAACTGCACAAAAAGAAAAATTAGAAGGAGAACAAACAATTCTGCATTTACAATAAATTATTATAAATGCTCCTTTGTTTGGGGTTTGGATCTCCAAGCAAAATGAGGACCCTTTTGTTCTGGTGCTATAAAACACTGTTTTGAAGACAGAGCATAATTTTTTTTTGGTTTGGTTGGGGTTTTTTCTCAGAAGATGCCTCTCTCACAGCAGATGTCAACCCAAAAGTCACCACTTTCAGTCCTGAAATCCACACTAACAAAATAGGACCTCTTTAGTCAGGAAGTGTTTTAATGCCTAACAAGACATTCAATCCATGTCCAAGGGATCCAGATGGTTCAGATGTGAGGAAGTTCAGCTGCTCTGCAGCACAATCCATCAGAAGGGACCCAAAACACAGCCCTGCCCCAGAGTGGCTGAGGACAGAGAGCATCTTCTCATGCCTTAACTCACAACACAGTCAGCCATGAAACACCTGCCAGTGGGGTGCTCTGTACTTCAACATACTTTCCTCTTGTGTCTATATACACTCAACAAAAACCTCAGTCGCTTCTGCCTCACACTCTCATAACCCTCAGGAAAAACTGTTGGGAAATGGTTTGTCCACAAAAGTAGAGAGCTATCAAAGGCTAAAAATTCAAAGCACCTCATACAGAAGGATGAATGAAAGGAATGCAAAATGGAATACAAATCTGAACTTAAACAGGGTTTCACAACTCCTTCCTGAGTACAATTTGTGCTCCTGGATAAGAATGAAGCCTCCTATTTCCAGAGCAGTGGGTGCTTTTGTTTGCTTCTTGAAATGCTTGGTTGAACAGCAGTGTAGAGCTGTAAAAATAGGTTTATTTTTATGTTCTTTATGGGTCTGATTGTTAACAGAAAAGGCCCAGGGGCTGTGTGAGTCTGTGCTTGTGCACTTCTGCACTACACTTTTATGTGTGTGATCTCCCACGCTGTGTAAACGGTGTCTGTGGCCACATGAACCACTTGTTGGGACTCAAACAAGCTCCTGTCCAGGCACAGCAATAGCAGCAAGAGTGTCAGTGTGATGGCCATCGGCCATTTCACCTTCCAAATCCCAGGCACCAGGGACCAAAGATCACAGGCAAGGCTGTACACACGTGGAACATACAGGTACAACTGAAACAACACTGGGGAATGGAAGGGTAAATGTTTCTACCTGCCATTCCCCTTGTAAGCTGTATTTACCTTGATCTTGTCTTTCCCCCATTGCTGTACAGCCCATTTTCTTCAATTTTTCCTGCCTTTAAACCTACGGTGAGAACCCCAGATGTGAACTCCCAAATTTTTGGGGTTTCCAGATCCATGTGCAGGCACAGTCTGGATCCAATTAAGTCAGATCTGCTGTGAGTCAGAACAAGAACGACAATATTCATCTCTCTGATGACAGCAGTGCTGTTAGTCTGGCCCTGGACCTGATTTCTCTGCTTCAGTCCTCCCTGCTTATAAACATTTTCCTTCCGAGGCAGATGCAAAGACATTTCTTCCCAAACAAAGAAAAGAAGATGAAGCCCTCTTGAAACAGCAGAAGTTGCCGTACCAGACCATACACCTACAACCAACTTGCAAATGTGCCACTAAAGGGCCTTCATCCACATGTGGCTCCAGAGACACCAAAAGAATAGCCAAAAGCCAGCATCCATCTCATGGTTTGTTGATCCTTGACATCAGTTTAGCACAGTAAACAGACCTGTTTTAAATGAATGGTGCTTGGCACACAGAGGAGAAATAGAAATATAATTAATCTCACTTTTTCCATGGTGACAGTTCTCCAGGTCACCCAAGTTGAGTTTTCCAGAAAGCTCAGTACTTCCTACCATAACTGTTCTTGTTGGACTAGAAGATGGCAATATCTTACTTTTCCTATTCAAAGAAAAAGAAATGGAATTAGTTTGCTAAAGCCTTCCATCTCCAAAAGGGAAGGCATGCTGATATGCTTTCCAGACCTCGCTCCAGTTTCTTTATAACTTCCTTGGAAAATGTTTTCCCCCTGACAAAACCTTCTGGTTTTGCACCCTTGACTAGAACCCAGAAGCCACCTCCAGACAAGAGATCTCTGTGATAGTGACCTGACTTGTGCTCCATACTGAAAGAGACCTGGAAATACACAAACATCCATGTTCTAGGTCTTCAGGGTTTCTAGGAGACACTCTCTAGATTATCTTCCCTGTCCTCTGGAGGGGACACCACCTTTGCCTATTTGATGAGTTGGTTCTTTCTTCCAAATTCCCTGTTGAGGACACCACAGGCAGAAGCAAATGATGACACAGCCGCACATGTGAGATACTCAGTATGACAGGCAACATGAGGTTCACATTTTACTGAATCTGGCAATCTCTCTTTATTGGTTTTGACAACAGCTTTATAGAGAAAGTTCCTCAGGGCCAGGGCAAATGTTTTCTTCACAGATAGGGGAGCCCATTCTTCAGGATACCCAGCAAATGAGAGACCTTAGTTCAAATCTGACTGGCTCAAAGGAGGTATCAAAAGAGTCCTGCAAGTTTTGTGTTCCACTCTAAGTTTGTGCAGGATGAACAGGTATCTCCTTCTGACTCATCAAAAATTTTATCCTGAATCAGTGTAGGTTTCCCAGAGCTTCATCAAAACCAAAAGATTCTATGCCAAAGAATGAACAACTTACAGCAACATCAATGAAAACATTTTTCAGTGCGTGCCCTCCCATCTCTCATGTTGAGTGCATTTCCCTCCCACATTCCTGTGAGAACAGCAACAATGTTTGTGTCTCATTTTGTGGGACTGGAGAGCTCAGGCAGATTGCTCCGTGACCCACTTGGTGGCAATGGCAAAGAATTCATGTCCTCACCTCACATCACTCGCCCCAAGTCCTTAAATGTACTTGTTCCCTAGAGAATTTTAGCCTGAGATGTCTAACCACAGACCTGGAAATAATTTTAAATATATTATAATGACTGTTGTTAATCACTCCCACTCTCTTATAGCATGGTCTGTAAAAGAAGAATAGTGAGGAGGACTTCCTACTTCCCATATGCTGCCAGCAGATGCATTTCCTGTGTTCCAGAGCTATACATTTCACTGGGAAGGGATGCTCTCTAGTGGTTAGAGCATGAGATGGGAAAAATAGACCTTGAAAGTTTCACTTCCTGTCTCTCCCACGGGGATCCTGTGTATGGGGAGGCAACTCATACCATCCCACTGCGTCCTAGTGTCCCCACACACCTGTGGCCCACAGCAATCCCTCTGCTCTATGGGGAGGGCTCAAATGCATATGTTTGGAGGGGAGGTTTTAGGATAGAGCCAAGCACTGTCGCAAAGTTGAATTAGGTCAGAGTGAAGATGGGAAAAAGTGAATTTTGATATCTTTCCCCTCTTTGTATTTCAAGTCACAGAACCTGCTCTTTAACTTGATTGCTCCTTATCTTTACCTAAGGCATCACAGATTTTTATATAATTAAAATTTCCTTGACAATTGCCAAAGATTTACAATGTGAAGTGTTTCAATTTTTCTTACATTATGTCTTGGCATCAAAGAATCTGCTCTCGTTTCCTAAGTATGGGATAAAGATGATTTCTAGTGGGAGACAAATGAATCAAGACCTTGACACCCCTATTTTTTTTCTTTCTCTCTCCTTTTCCTTTCCTTCGTTTTCTTTTTTTTTTTTTCTTTTGATACATCTGGTTATTATTGAACAGAGGCTTTCATGTTTTAATGATAAATTGTCTTCTCCCTCTGTAACAATGTCCCCAGACGGCTTGTCTTGGCTGAAATGTCTTCTAAGAGCATCTGCTTTTGATCTATAGGGGTTTTAAATCTTTGGATCTAATCTCTAGCCTGACTGACTTGAAAGCCAATTTCCACAAAAGCAGAGTGTGAAACTTGTAGAAACCCTTTACTGGAATCACTTGAAATTGTTTAAAAGACTGTATTGACAATACTCAAGTATGTCCTCATGACTTTTTTTCTGCATATTTACATACATACGCATGTATATAAAAATACCAGGAAGAGACATAAGAAAGGAATTTCTTTTAACAGATGCTTCAGTGGTATTTCCATGTAATCTGCATGTGTTGTGGCTTAATACTCTAATAAAGAAGGACTGGAAGCTTTCCAGAGCACAATATTTATGCCATGTATATCAATTAAGATAATTGCCAATTATAATGATATGTCAATTAAAGTCAAGTGACTTTTAAAAGAGTTATGCCTGCTATTAATTTAGTTCTATGCATACTCGGTAAGTGTATTTATAAGGGTTGATCTTAAATTTCTCAGTATTGTTCCCATCCAGTATATCCAGCACGTAATGACCATGTTCACTTTGCTCTTTCTGGTCCACTTCAGGCTGCAGCTCACCAAGCACTGTGAAGACAGAGGAGACAAAATCCAGCACAGAGCTCTCTCCCTTGGTGGCATGGTGTTGGCACGCTGTCTGCCTTCTTTTGAAGCATGCCAAGCAGATCTGGATTTCACCCCAACATAAATGAAAATAGGAGCTGGCTAGTATATGCATGAGATTTCTGTGGCTAAGTAGAAACCACTGTGGTCAAATGAAAAAGAACCATGGAATACTGCATTAAAAAAAATATATATATGTATGTACGTGTATATGTATGTATGTGTGTATACACATTTGTGTGTGTGCATGTATGATAAATACCTTCTCAGAGTTCATTTGTCTGTCAAAGACTGTGAATTGTAACACATTAACAACAGTGACAGACCCTAAAGGGCTAGGAGTTTAGGTTTTGCAGTGATTCAACTGAATTTAGGACAAATTCAGGAGAGTTTTGAGCAGAAAAGCACTTCTGCATGAAGATTCTGGTTAGAATATAATGGAAGCCAGACCCCAACATCCCTGGTTTGAGGCTTGCAAAACCAAATCCTAACAACTGATGAGGTTTTGCTAAACCAAAGCACCCACTGTTTTCTCATCACAAAGTTGAGATAAAAGGGGAGTCTTTATTCAACATTTTACTTCTTGCACCTTAGCAGTGGTGCTGAGATATAACCAGCTGAAGATGTACCTCCTTGACCTCCCATTTAGAGTCTGCATCTCCAAAGCAATCATGTCACTAGTCAGCTTTTAAAGCCCCAGAGCGCAGCCTCTCTCAGGCCATCCATAGATTTCCCCAAAGTTCGTGGCTGAAAATTAATTTTCGAGGCTCCAATCAAAACTTCAAACTATTTCTGTGGCTGACTGGGCCAGAGACACGATGGAAACAACCATTTCATAACCTTTCAGCACTGCTGCTTCCATCCAAACCCGAACTCCAAGGCTAGGATGGGATGTGAGAAGCAATCAAAAACAACACTGGAAAAGCACAAATCCATCCTAGTAGTAAGACTCAGCTTGGCTTTGGATTTGGTCCCAGGCATGGGGAAATATTCAGGGAAAGTGGAGTTATTTCCTCAGATTCATTTGCCCATTTCTCATTAGCAAAGCATTTTGATACTCTGCAAGAAAGAAAACCGAGTGAATTATTCCTAAGTTGTTATAAAACTGGACCGCTAGAATAAATATGTGGGATAGAGATAGGCAAGAAGGCTCAAACGAGCCAAGAAGCTTGTTCACCCTAGGAAATGAGCACTGGGTAGCACAGAAATTTCCTCTCTCTCTTGCAAGATGATCAGCAAGTGATAAGATTCTCCCTGGATTTAAGTGTTAACTGAATCATCTTGCTTTAAGTGAATGTTTTACGGGGAACTTACTATACTGAACCATTATCTGCAAGTTCTTCTGCTGTCACGGTTGTTGCTCTGACCCCAAAATTGTATAAGCTAACTAGGGAGCCAAGAGTTCACTTCAGGCTCCCATCCCCAGGCACACTTCCTCTCATCTTTGCTACAGCTGCTATTCAAGGATTTGGTTTGTGGGGTGATGAAGGAACCAATCTGAGGAAACTCCAGCCACCAAACAGCAATGACAATACAACCCAGCATTCCTGGGCTGGTTTCTGGCAGAGGCATTAGCTACTGTTACTTGCTATTGCTCTGCTCCAGCCAGCCCTTATCAAAGGGGAGATTCAACTGCACGTGTCCTAAACTTCAACTAAAACCAAATTCAAATTTGAGCCACTGAGCTGCCAGTTTAATTGCCCTGCTGTGGGTGCCACTATTTTTATCTGACTGTAAATCTCCACATCACAGAGAGTATCACGTAAAGTATTTTTGATGAGGCATGAGTAGTGTGTCTGCTCTTAAATACTACAGGCAGAGGCCCAGGTGTGTCACATTACCCCAGATGGACACAGGATGCAAGAGGGTTCCCTGGGACAGCAGAGGCTGACACACTTCGTGTTTCCCCTCAACAAAACCACTGCAAGGAAATATCTGGAAAATCTGTCCGTGGTTGGTGATGGGCAGGAAGAGCCCAGTGCCTTCCTGATTCTGCCAGGTGAGTTTAGGACCACCTCTAGTCCTTCCACTGTAAGGATGGGTGAACCAGAGAGGTGCAGGAGGTGCCTGGTTGCTGCCTGGGGCACCCAGGGCTCTGTCAGAAGCGTGGCATGGAGCAGCTGGACACAGCTGGCTGATTCCCCTGTGCCGCCCTATCGCTCTGCAGATTTGCTGACTCTCCTGCTGAGTGCAGTTATGCATTAGAACTGCTAATATGCAGTGATTGTGCCTTAAGCTTGAAAGCACCAGAGGTTAAACAGATTTTGATATAAGAGCCTACAAGGAACACTCTATTTAGAAAGCCTATGCATCACTGGCTCCGACTGAAAGGATGATGAGTGGTAGGAGGAGATGAAAGGTGGTTCAGACATGGGTATGATGACAACAGTAAAGGGAAATTAAATACACTGCAGGGAAATAGAAGTCATAATCATCTTGGGTTTGCAGCTCATGAACAGTGAAAAGCTTATGTGATGAAACAGCAGGTAGAAGTGCCTTGAGACTCAAGTTTTAAGGCCCCAAGAGTTTAAACTTGACATTCAAGCCTTTTAAAGTTTTATGAGGGCATCCAATAACTCCTCCTGCTTGGCCCCCACCTCCTGCCTGATGTGCTGGTTGTTTGATTTACACACCTTCCTGAACTCACAATGAATTCCAGGGAAAGCATGAAGAAAGCATTGCAGGTCTGTAATTAAATAGCCTTCATGCAGCTTAACCTCTGTCCAGACACAATGCAAAAGGTCACTGCACCTTTGACTGGTGAAAACTGACACAGTCCCACCAAAGACTGTAGGATTCAGGACAGTTTTTAACTGAAGTACAACATGGCCATTCCCAAATGTGCTGTATACACTTGAGTATCCTCCCATGAAAATTATTAGCCCAACAACACACTCTCCACCAGAAAAGACCTCCCAGCAGAGATGCAGCTGTTTCACTTCCACTGCCAACCTCCACCAGCTCCTCTGCCATGCAAGTGCATGAACTACTCATGACAAACCACCTGAAATGCAAAGTGACAACAACTTTATGGACCACATCTGATTAACTAACAGTACAACAAATCCTACCCTTATACCTTTCTGCTAATTTTATACATGTTCTAATTATACTAATGATGTTTCTAATTACAACATACCAATTATAGTGAAATTAGACATGATTATGTTAATTACCTAGCTCTGCACTAATGCCACTTTTATTAGATACAAATCTCTATTGTTAGTCTTCAATAAAACTGATTATTCCCTAAAAAACACTGAAAGCAATGAGTGCCCTTTCATTCCTTTTCCTCACCTTAACCATGGTTTCCTTTGCTGTAACTTCAGGAAATACATATGGTCAGTGCTTTCAGCCATGGCCATTAATTTGAGATCCTCAAACTGATAGAGAACTCTGGGAAAAGCGTCCACAATCACAGAAGACAAAGTCCAGTCTTCAGAGAAGACATAGGAAAGCTGCTGTGTGTGCCTCTAATTGTAAACACAGACTTGAGAGTCAATACTGTGTCAGAGTTGTCATGGAAAAGAGAAGTTGTCCAAGTCAAGATCCCAATCGTTCAGCAAAAAATCAAGGGGAGGTTACTTTGTTCCTGGTGTGAAAAAGGACAGTTCAGGACTAAACATCCCTTGGAGCATGCTTGACACTGGGATGAACACAAAGATGGGCTTAGCTTATCCATTATGGGTTAGTAGCACACGGGGTGAGGGAGAGAAATCCAAGCTCTGTAAAGGCTCTAAGAAGGAGCATTTTGGAACAGGTCATTTTGAAAAATGGGAATGTTTGAAATGGTACATATAGATTATCAGGTAGAAAGAGATATGAAGTGCATGTTAGACTTGAATGCCTAACGCACTTCCATAGATATTGCATCAGCCTCCAGTCAATACCGTCAGACACATCCCAGCATATGACCTTGATAATGTTTTGGCAACGCTTTGCCAGCTTTTAACAAATCTTACAGGAAATTTTTTTGTGCAGGTTTTTTTTTTCCCAGGCAACCTGAACTCCTCATTTAATGCTCTTTATAGCCCAATTTCCACTGCCCTATCTAACTGTGCTTCCTTTGGATCTACCTGTCACAGTAGCTCTCCATTAACTTTTAACTCCCCAGGCCCATTTCCATCAAAATGATGGGAGAGTAAGGCCACTAACTTCTACATTTTTCAGGAAGAGAAATAACCAAGTGTAGGAGGAAAAAAACTGCTAAAGATGACTAAAGAAACAGGTTTATAGGGACATCCTACAGCACAAAATCAACCCTTACTAGCACTGAGAATCCAGCCAAAAATAACTCCCAGTACAAATTTGGTTACAGTGGGTCAAACCTTCAAAGAACAACAACAAGTTGATATAGAATAAAAAAGTGATAAGGATTCTAGTCAGCATCTGCAAACACAGCCCTGGATGGCTGTGTGTAGATACTCCATGCCCAGGGGAGAGATCTTAACAATGTATAGCAACCATATGGCTCTGAATATCAGCTCTGATTATGTACAACCCATTGAAACTCCTTTTTTTTTTGTTTCTTTTTTTCTTTTTTCTTTAGATATATCATTATCATGGCTCCAGGCATTCAGGATGTCCCTATAAACCTGTTTCTAACATCTCAGCTGCCTAACAGGCTTGTTGCACCCATGAGACTTGTGTTTTGCCTTCCAGTGTCAACACACCCTTAATGTGCCCATGAGCTCAAGGGCTTCAAGCACAAACAGGGAGAAAATCAACAATGGGCCACGCTTGTGCTCTTCAAAGTGTGAGCTAAAACTGCCTTTGATGCTATACACAAAGTTTCCTTATTCTTGCTTTTTTAGTTCCTGCACATCTGATTGCAACATATGGCCTGTTTCAGCAATTGACAAAATATTTCCCTTCTCTTCTATTTCTGTCACAGCTTTTCTGGAGCCACAGATCGCTCTGACTTAGCAAACGACAGCTGAGACACAGTGACATGCCCTCTGTGTTTAAAAACAGACCACAACAGCAGAAACTCAGCTTCTCTCACCCGCACACTCCCAGCACTTCGTGCTGGATGGCTGCTCTGTTGTTTTATTCTGATTTTGATGATCCTCCTCGCACTCGTGATCTGGCTAAGACATAGAGAGATAGTGGAAGCATCTGAAAGAGATTATCACTGTGTGCTGCTCTGTGAGAGGCTCCAGATAACTGACAGGCAGGGTAGAGAAGAGGGGCTGAAAAGATACACCACTCATTAGCAGCTTGAACACTCACAGGGCTGTATATATAAACCACACAGTGTTAAAATGTGGTACTCACTCCCCAACTGACCTATCCCTAAAACTCCCCAATGAGAGGTCCAACCTAAACTCCTACTGCAATTATTATCATCATTTCCTAACTCTCATATTATGTTTTCCTTGGTAGACCTCACTCACAAAGAAAGTTGTTTTTTTCCCCATTGCAGACGAGAGGTGATTTACCCAGGGCCACCAAAACACACCGGTGGCATGATTGCAAACACAATCCAAGTCTACTGGGGCACTCACTGACGTGACCTGGGACACCTCAACGAGAAGGAGATTCACCAACCAGCTGCTGCCTCTCACAAGATCACATGTAGGTGTTCTGCAGACATGCACACACACTGCACATCAGTGGGTTCACAGAAGAATTAAGAGAGTCTCTGCAGGAGCTACCTCCTCCCAGACAACTGAGTTGCCAGCACAGGATGGAAGACTCTTTTCATTAGAAACCAACATGACTCAATTGACCTTAAACATGTATTTCATGTCCCTTCAAATAACAGGCAAAACACAGTTGTAGTGGCCTGGGGATCAGAGGACAAGAATATTATTTGCACATATTGTTAATTGGAAATGAAAAAGTCTTCCTGCAAAATTTACAATGAAAAATTACAAAAGAATATCTCAGTGCAATAATTGCTTGGGTGTGTTCTGTTCCTTTTTTCTCCAGAGATTAAGTTCCCTCTTTAAATCTTCCACAAAGCACCAGGGTGGTGATTGTTTCATGAGGCTCTCTGGCCAGCAAGCCTGAGGAGATGTTTCTGTAGCCGGGAGCTTGACCCACAGAGGTTAACCAAACTACAGCTCCAAAGGGGGTATTATGTAAATGTATCCAAATTAAAACATTACCCCTCTTTTCTTTTTTCCCTTTTTCCTTAAACATCTTCCTTTTCAGGATTTTGAAGAAAAAGAAAAAACATTTCCCCCCACTTTCCAGGAGTAGACCCTTTCCCATAATAAAAAAAAAAAAAAAAAAATCAATCGAAATCACGTTTAGTTTTGTGTTTTTTAGATCTCTCAATGGCTCTGGGGAGAGAGGGAATCCCCCTTGGCTGGGTCCTGGCTTTCCCACCTCCAGAGAACCAGCCACAACTATGTTGGCCTGTGCCCTGCTACTCCTCTGAGCCTTCCCTTGCCTTGCCTTCCCAGCTTTAACATTGCAGAGCCTTTATTTTTCTTACACACATAATTTTCCCCATCTATGGCAGTAAGTGGGGGTAAAGGAAGGAGAAAGTTACTTTTCAAAATTGCAGTGAGGTCTTTCCAGATTCCATTACTCCACTTATTCCCTTGGCATCTTAAAAATAAGAGGGTGTGCAAAGGGTTTGCCTGGCAGGAAGGACTCCAGTTGGATTCGTTAATCAAAGCCATGGAAGTTTTGCAGATGGGGGAAAAAAATGACTTTTCAATTGTCCTTGAGTTTTTGTTTTTCTCTTTATGCTGGAATAGAAAAACTTACTCATTCTCAAGAAATTCACTGGAACATTTTGAGCTATAAAAGACTGTATGACAAGCATTAGGCCTCTGCTCATAAAGTAGTAAAAGAAATTTGTTGGAGAAATGTATTGGGATAATCTCATCCCAAATTCTTGGGGACTCTTTTCTCCAAGTGACAGCACCTATGGTTTTGTTTTCTGTTTGGAGAGCACCTTGCCCAGGGATTTTCCAGATCCGGTTCCAGGGAAACAGATTTCATTGGGCAAGTTTAGAAGTCAGTGGAATTTTAGGAGCTGCCAATGATTTCTTGCCAGAATCTTTTAATTTTTTTGTAATTTTTTGCTTGCTTTTCTATCAGATGGAATTTCCTACTTTTTCCTCCCATTGCTTTTTCCTTGCCACTTAAAATGCAGATGTACTTTTTCACAATATCTTATTTGAAATATGTTTCTCTCTCCCAAACAAACAGTAATAGTCTGATCTTTTTCTACCATCTGTAATAAGGATAGAAAACATCAGACTTCCAGAGTTCAAAGGTTAGCTGGCATTGTTGAAATTCAAAGCCATTTTTCAATAGGATGAATCTTCACTGATTTTAGATATAAAGTCATATTGAGAAACTTGCTGTCTTTAAGATCTTGTTGCTCAGAATAGTAGTTCTGCTAAAAATCAAAGGATCTACTTTATCCACTGTTTTGGGGGGTTTTTTTCACTTTCAGCTCATAACACTGTATTACATAAACTCACTATTGCCTTCACCTTGGATGACTTTCTGGTTTGGCTGAGACTGATTCCAGGTAACTACTGCTGCTGAATACTTAGGTATTAAATCTAAGGGGGACATCTGTGTTCTTCCCAGGTTCTGTGGGAAAGACATACCTTGCCAGAAATGATTCATACCAAGGATGGTCTCAGCCACTCATCTTTGGATGAAAGAAACTCCATCGGGAGATACATCTTTCTCTCCCTTGATTACAGGAGAAAGAAAAAACTGCTGTGACTAGAGACTCCACTTTCTACAGCTCACAGAAGTTGTATTCATATGTGTCAGTCTCACTGCAGTTGCTGCAAATTCCCCATGGAGGAATGGACAGAGAAGCAGCAAAGTTCCTACCCCTGCAGATTTTCAGAGCTGAACTGGGCAAGTCCCTTGCACAACCCGACCGAATTTGAAGTCAGCCCTGCCTGAAGTGGCTTGTTGGACTGGTCTGCAGAGTGCCCTGCCAACCTAAATCATTCCATGCATTTATGAAAGAAGCTTCACAGGAGCTGCCATTACAGAGAGATGTGCACAAAGTGCCCCAGCAGACCATTTTCCAAACCACATAAAACAGGTATCATTACAGAATTCGCAGAAGAGCACCCAGGTTCCCAGATCAGACCCTTCCAGGTAGTCAACCAAATTCATCATCCTCTTCCTGTAGTGGCCAATGGCAGAGGCTTCAGAGAGAAGTGTGTGGAGCTCACAATAAATGGCTTTAGAATAACACAACCAAAGGAGAAATTCCTTTCTAATCCCAGGCAGGCACTAATGGGTTGGTGTCCTGGAGCATGTGGGTTATTATCCTCATTAGATTTGCATCTGTGCAGCGTCACCAGGGATGTTCTCACTGCTCATGCCAAGGACGTGTTTTCTTGGCACACATCTGAGGTGATACAGAGCTTGCTCAGGCCTTTGCTACTCAAGCTAAGCTACTGCATGCCAATAAAATCTTTACACCACACCATCTTGCATTAGGCAATATATATTTATACAGTCTGTGTGGTAACAGTAAGGGTTGTTGTTTTTTTTTTTAAAGGCAACAGAAAGAAGTATGTAATAAATGACATCCCTTCAAACACACACAGACTTCACATTTCAGCACCTTCTGACTTGCAGTCCTCCTACAACCTCAGCTCCTATATTTTGTTATGAAATTTATGGGTTTATGCATACCAAAATTGTGTGTGTGTGGACTGTTACTGCCAGGGTGGTCTTGGAGAAAAGAAGCAAATAAGATGCTCAAATTTGATTACAGGATATAATAAAAATCAAGGCTTCTTATAGCTCATTCTCATACAGTCTCTTGGAAGAAAAAGAAAAAAGTCCTTTCCCCTCCCCCCTCCTCGTTTTTCTATAAAGGAACTTCTTTCTCCCCACCCAACAGAGCTGGCAGTGATAGCCAATTTTCCTGTGTTTGAACCTTTGAGTATGCACTTCAGAACCTCACGTGGTGAAAACTAACCCCAGAATACCCAGAGGACAGCTGAAAAACCTATTTCAAGGGCAATGCTTAGATTACTTCACATACACAAAATTGGACTTCTTTTTTTTTTAATATTTTTTTTTCAGTCAGGAAAAATCTCCAGTGTCTGAGTGAAGGGAAAACTACAGCGGTTACTCCTGCCTTTAGATGGCTGGATAAATATTTACCCTATAAGATCGTATATTAAGGAATGAGGGTTTTTTCTTCTCTTTTTTTTTTTTTTCCCTCCCCAAAATACTGTTTCACTGTCTCAGCAACTGTGAATGGTCCTGGTGTCTCTCCCAGTGTGGGAGGCCATTTTGCTGATGCATCATCTTGCCTTTGCTGGAAAAGGATTAGAGCCCAACGCCATTACCATCAGTGGCAGAATTCCCAGGCGTTGCTTCACCATGCCTTACATCTTGTGTTGTTGCTTATGTTGGAGAAAAATAAACACAGAGTGGTCAAAACACACCACTAGTACAAAATCAGAACTTCCTGCAGCCACCTCATCCTTATTTTTCACAGTTGTAAATGACCAGGCTGTGATGGCTGAGACTTGACCAATTTCTGGCGTTTAGGACATAACCGGCCACTGAGCTGGGCCACTACTCAGAGCTAGTCCAGGAAACTCCAATCCCCATTCAAAACAACCACATGTATATAGGAAAAAGCATTTGGAAGTTGTTATTTGCCAGATTCTCTAATTTTCTCAGTCCCTGAAAGAGTGGACTTTTACTATCTTTTTGCACAGGGAGAGTCGGATAGATTGTCATAGCTCCACTGATGTTATGCAGTATTTTACCCCACAAGAAGTCCCAATGGAAGCAGTGAGTAAGAAACCCATCTGGTCCATGGAGGACAAAAGTAAAAAGAATGGAGCTGCCAAATCACACTGGTTGGCTTCCCCCAAGATTCTTCCCAAACCCAAAAAAAGTCCTCCACCACGAAAGGACTCCTTTGTGATAGTATTGTCTGGCTGCTGCTGGAATAAATAATGTGATAAGGACACGCAACATCTATAGGAAATATGCAAAGCAGTGAATTAAGAATGGTTTCCTTGGGGAAGACTGTTGTGTGGAATAAGAATCCAAACTGCTTGGTGACAGCTTGAACTAATTTAGATAAAAATATGAACTTTTTAAAGGCAAAATCCAAAGAGGAAATAAAAATTTTCAAGGGAAAAAAGATACAGTAGATGCTGCCATTTTTGCAAGCTTTTGAAAAAGGAAACTGAGGTTTAACTGAAATGTTGCACAACTAATTTTGTGGTGTTTACTTCTTCCATAAGAAACTCCCTTACACTGGTGGATCAACATCATACAACAATGGCTAAGGCACAGTATATGATGACTCATAGGAGGCAAAAAAACCCTGAAAGAAATAACAAATCCTTTCATCACAGAACTGTCACTACAATGCTAAAGTAGTGCCAACAACAGCATGTACTGATTACCAAATTATTACTTCTATTACAAGAGAAGTTATACACTGTACATGAAAAAGCAAATTCTTCCATTTCTGAGTTTTCTATCCTGGGAATTAAATTACATTTTCCTATACTACAAGCCTTATTTAGAAAGCACTATGGATTTCAGCACAATCTCTCCTTTTTGCAGCCATTCAAGCAGCAGTAATGCTGCATGACAGAATGGCATTACACAGGTAACTGGAATGACAGAGAGGGAATTCACCTAAGCTTTCTTTCAGTTTTCTCTTTTCCAGTATACCTTGTATTCAACAGAAAGGTTGTAAACACTGTGAGACAGACAGAGCATTCTTCCTTTTTCTGGCCAATAAAGTTCCTGCAAATATGTGTTGTTCTCAACACAACATCTTTCACTCTTCAAGGAAAACTGGGTTTTCTCAAGGTGAATTTTCCTTCTCTCCTTACTTCCACTCCCACTGCCCGCCTCAACCCTGGCTTCATTCATCAAATGAGGGAAAAATGAAGCAACTTTGGTTCACCATTAAGTGCCATAGGTCTCCAGTAAGAATATAGTAGCTACTATGTTCAGCAAGAAAGAGTGAGAGAGAGAGACGACAGAGAGATCCAGTTCCTTCCAAGCACAACAAACATGACATTGAGAAATGCAGTTGGAATAACTCTGGGTAAGCCTCACCTCAGCTTGGCAGCCAGCTCCCCATAATTTCTGGATAACAAATACAGCATTGGATTAATAGATAAGGCAGGAGGTTTCTCATCCCTTTCATCTGAACTTTTTGCTCCAGCTGCTAAGCCAGAGTTTTGGCCCCTAGACCTCATGTCAGAAATAGTCACCGATTAGCCCAAAGTACACACAACATCCAAAAAGAATTCAATCCAAGACACACATCGTGCCCGTCCTGAAAAGGGACAGTCACCCACAACAGGCTGGGAACACAACAGCTTCAACATCAGGGAATTTAAAATATTAATTCTTTTTTTTTTGGCAATCCATGATCTTGGACTCCTGTATGTTTGGGACAAATGGTGAGACAAATTGCTGAGTGAAACAAGAGTTGCAGAAGTCCATTAGCCTGCACTCTGTTACGCAAACAGAGATGCTATTGCCATAAACTAGCCATGTGTAAGCTGGTTTTGAACCACTCACACCTTGCCTCATGCCAATTCCCAGCAAATTCACTACACCTGAACACAGAGAAGGTTATGTTCTTACCTTAGGACCCTTCCCCATTTGCTATCAGCACCCTCCCACATAATACTATGCTTCACCCTGCATTCTGTGGCATTTAAAAGTAAAATAAAATTATTAGGTGACTACAGTTATACCACAGAATTGGTTTTCAGGGAAGACACCTAAGGCCCCATGTACCATAATGCAGGAAACACAGAAAAGCTTTATAGGCCTTCCCCCGCCCCTAGAGGAGCTGAGGATCTTGGAGCGTCCCTGCATCTGTCAAGTGTGATGTTTATTTCCTCCATGGAACAAGCTATCTTTATGGAATGAAATGACTGCCCTTCATATATTAAAATAACACCTCCTTAGGAGAGGCTTCCATGGGCACTGGCTGTAGCCCACTTCATAAAGGGAACATTTACACTGCAAAGAACTTAAAAGTCAGCTCAGGATTGGAGCAAGACCAATTGGGAAGCGCTGGGACCTGGAAGATCCGTCTTTGCTATGAAATTACGGACCAAGCAAAGGCCAGGTTTTCGTTGTTTACTGCTGGAAATTTTTTAACTGATTTAACTGTTTCAAAGCCTCATTTCAAGAAACAAAGAAAGCTTAAATGTGGATTTTTAATAGTGCTGTTAAAGTTAATAGACATTTTGTGCAGCTTTCCACTGAAATTGTTTAATGGTTTATATACATGACTGGCTTCATACCCCGGTGCTTCTACTTCATGCTAAACTATGTAAACCTTCTGCTGGAAACACAACTACTTTTGTATCCAGGAAGCAGGGCTTTGAAGCATAATGTGTAAAAGTGAGTGGGATTTCAACACATGATACTTAAATGCCATTCTTCACCCCATATGGACAATGTATTTCTTGTCAGTGCAACGAGGTTTGCAGAGAAAACAAGCAGAAAACGCTGTTAGATATTAGTCAGCCAGTGAAAGCCTGAACTTTGGAGCACTGCCTTGGGTAGTCAGTGGTATAAAATGAAAGTGTTTGGGTGCCTTTCTCAAACCTTCAGTGTGCATCATAAACTTTCTCCTGAATGCATTCCGAGTGAAATGCCCATTTTTTCATATGCCCTTTCTACCACTGCTCTTTCGACTCAATGTCCTACCTTGGAACGTGCCCTTTGTTCATGCATAGATGATGCTACCAACTCATAAACTTCACTAGGTTGGCTTGTTTTTCAAACTCTTTTTTTTAAAACCACTTGGAAAATATGGGTTAGTGGTGTAGTGGTGTAATTGAGGGGCTCCCCACGCGAAGAAACTTCTTTAATTCTTGGTTTTGCCAAGATAACTTCTTGGTAACCTGAGCAACATTATCTTCAGTGTTGAACTTGACCTTGAAGATGTCTGTTATTTGTGTGGTAAAATGGAGTAGCTGATCTCCAGAAGTGCCCCCAACCTAAATTAGTCTATCATTTTATTATTAGATGGCATACAGCGAGGATTACACTCCCCTACCGCCATGAATATTGCCAAGGAGAAACAAAGTGACTGAGAAGAGATTGTGCTTCATGATGATGGAAGTCATACAAAGAGATGTTCAAATTTCTCAATCTTCCCTTCTTAATTTTCACTATGCATTTACCTGAAACTTTAAAGTCCACACAACTTTTGCTGAAGTCTTTTTTAACTCAATAAAGCAACAAAACCTGAATATCTCATGAGCAATATACTGAAAGCAAGCAGTATTCTCTCAGTATCTGGACTTTTCAAGACAGTCTCAAACTATGACCTAAAAGCACTGATCAATTCTGAAAATGCTTGACTGACAGAAAAACATGCTGCTCAAAATTCTTCTGTCCTCTTTTGCAGACTCAAGGAGCTTTGACATAGCAAGGCTGAGTTCTTTGTAGCTTGTGAGTCTTTGCTATGACAGAATTGGTGAGTGTTTAGGAATACAAAACCACAGGAGACAATTTGGAATTCATTGCAGTGCTAGTGATCAGCATATCAGTGAAAGAGCACTTTCTCATAGTAATGATCCATTTGAGACCTATTACCCAATGCATAGCCCATAATCTCTTCAAAAGACAGTAGTCTCTGTCCTTAGTGAAAAACTGGAGACTGGTAGATCCCTCCACAGCTCCCAGGTACATAAATGTATAAAGTTAAGAGTCAGAAGCCCCCTATATTGAAGCTGCTTACTCAGAGGTTATTTACACCTACAGACAGAACACAAGACAAAGGGATAAGATGAAGAGTACAGCTGGGTGGTAAAAATCCTTATGTCTCACACCAGTCATCCACTTGTGAAGCATCCTCTTGATGTGATGAGAGCTTTGTGCTCTATGCACACTGCTGGGATTGCCCACACTATTTCTAAAATACCTGTTATTTAATCACTCCTGGCACTCTTAGTATCATGACAGTATCTGAAAAATCTTCCTCTGCTTTCATCAAGTGACAAGATAAACACTCAGCCCTGGCAAGTCACTCTTTCTTTTCTTACTGAAAGGGCCAGTCATTTTAGAATTTTATTTCCCCTTCTTATCTGTGGAGATGCTAACAAACACACATCAAGTGAATATATGCTCTTCTTAAGTACACCTTGTCCCATCCAGAGAAGCATACATCAAAGGATTTACATCTTCAGCCTCCTTTTGGAAAAAAAACTCATCAAACAGAAAATGAAACCATTCCTCAAAGTAATTTCTTAACTAATATTTTTAAGTAAGAGAGATTAAAACCTGGATGTGAGAGCTGTTATGTTTCGGCTCCTCCACATGCAATGGAAACTTAGGCAACCCGTTCTTGTAGGTGCATCTCATCAAAGAGTCATGAATGCACAAGGAGTGCAGTGAGCACTTTGTCATTGCTTCCATCCAGCTCCTTTAATGACAGCCAGCAGCACCACACTGACAAATGGAGGGACAAATGTCTGGTTCTTCTGACTTGCTTTAAGAGACACAATGGACAGTTTCTGCACCATGAGCTTGCAGAACCCCACCACCTGCCTGCTTTCCATTCCACTAAAATTCATATAAATGTGCCTACCTACCCACCCGTATTTTAATCTGTCCCTTATAGCTTACACACTTAAACACTATCAATACAAGCATAGAGTAAGAACTTGTAAGATACTTCTGCATCTTCCAGTATGAAACATGGGAAAAAAACAGCATTAAAATGCTGTAGCTTACAGAGAACAACGTACATAAGAAGTTCAGAGAGCATGGAACTTGCAGACCCATAAATCAGGACTTTTTAATTCATGAGTTGCCAGAAATTCCAAAAGAAAGTGTAAGACAAAAAGTATATCCAATAAGGAGCCTTCAGGAAAATTCACTTGTCAAAATGTAAACATCTAGCATGGGTTTTGAAAGAGTCCCCATCCTTCTTCTCAGCTCTCCCGTCCTGATGCTCACTCCCTATCCCACCTGGCCTATGGTTGCCAGTATGCTCTCCCCTTTGTATTTTTCTTAATGTGCAAATTTAAACCAAAAGCCTCCTTTTCACTGAATACTGTAAACCTATGTCTTACCTTGAAACGTGTGCATTCCTATGCCCAACAGAATTAACCAATTCCCTCGTGATTCCTATCATACACCTAGATGTCTGCTTGTTTCCACCCATCACACAGACTACACCATTCTTCTTATAAATCATTGCAGGAAATCTGATTTCTTTCCGAAATCCATTACAGCCACTTTGGCAAGGAGAGTCGAAGCTAGATTTCACAGGCTGACCATGTGCATTCAAGGGTTTCAAAGCTTCAGCTTCCTTTTCATAGAAGAAACATTTTCTTTTAAACTCCTTCTCAAGAATGCTGGAGAAAGCCAGGGGTATCTGACATATTTTGGCTTGCTGTAACTAATACTTCATGGTCTGATGATAAACATAATAGGCCATAAGCTGGGTATTGTGTATAAGGCATTAATTGTTGGGAGCTGGGATCAAAATCAGATGGTCCACTTCAGACTGACATAACCCAATGGGGTATCCTTCACACCTGAATGACAAATAAATCAGTGCTGACCTAAGAGCACGTGATGTTGTGCTGCTTATTCCAGCAGTAACTGGTTGGAAAAGAACTACACACATGTGAGCACGCACATACATAAATACATGGAAAGGATTCCAGCTCCGTGTTGCTGCAGCAAATACATGGAAATTATTCAGGTCCTGTGTTGCTGCAGCTGCTAAGCTTTTACATTAGGGACTATTTTAAAGCTCTTTAAAAAGAAACATTTTGTCTCAGCTTTAATGTGACTTTCCTTGTGTGCCAATTCACTTTTCCTTTCTCGGGACGTCTCCCTGAGTTAAGAAGAGCATTTCAAACGCTGCTGTACAACTCAGAAGCTTTGCTAACACAACCAGAACAATACGACCCTGTCAAATACTGAAGCCTTCATGTGTACCCTTCACCAGGACAGCTGAGGAAATTAGTACTGGCTGGAGCCAACTGGTCTGTGCACAGCTTGGGGATGAAGGGAGCAAAAGTTACAGGACTTAAAGGGAGCAGGGGGAGAAAGAACTGTTGCTGAAAATTATTTTTGGTAGAAACAGCATTGCTGCAACAGACCTCAAGTGTTAGAAAAGGAATCATTATGCAGAACATACTTTCGAAAGCAAAGAAACTCAGGCAATTAAGATGGTTGTATTAGTTCAAATGTTGTGTGGGAGGAGGTATCATTTGATTGACATTAATTGCTTCTATTAGGGCTGTGTGTACTATACTTCAGCCAGGCACCAAGAGACATACAATCCATGGATTAAGCAGAGGACAGTGGCTCTTTTGTAGCTCCTGGAGTGCATTTGGAACTGAATGACAGTCCTTGAAGCATGAGGTTGGACTGCAAAGAAATCCCAATGGAGCTTAACATCACAGGTGGAAATAGTCTCCTGAAAGGTCTTGTCACCTGCTCTAATTGCTGAGTTTAAATGTTTCAAGGCTTTTGCATCTATAAGCAACCTCTCTCTTAGGTGGTCACAGGGAAAGGTCCATCTGAGCCTTTCTGGCCTACTGGTCACCCTAGCAAATGTCTCCCAGCCACAAATTCATGAAGACAATAACTGGTTGGCTTCCCTTCCAGCACTCATGGCTCCCCAGCCTCATTAACCACAGATCCACTAAAAGCAGATGGCCAGAAGAGCAGCATTTCCCACAGCTTCAGCGTAAAGACCAAATTCACATCTCAAAAGACACTTGGAGCACTACACTATCGAAGAAGAAATAAATAAATTCTTTTCTTCCTCCCTTGATAATATGGCTCAGAAATTTCTTAAGAACAGAAACAGACTCCCTGCCCACATTCCACAGTCCCAGTGAGAAGATCAACTACAATGTGGCTTTAGACAAGCAGCTCAGACAAGATGTTTAATTTTTAGATAACTAAAATTATATGCAATAAAATAGTCTCTCATCATTTTGCCATTGAAAAAACAACTATTAGCACTCCCCTGTGAGCACATTCTGATGAAAACATTAAAACACTGTCAAATGTTACAATGCATTGTCATAGTGAGACATGAAAGGACCTTCAGAGACCTTTTCAGAGAACAGATCTGTAATGGCAGCAGTCATCCCAAGGTGGGTGAACAGTTGACTTTCTAATTTTTTAAACTCTTTGTCAACAATAATGAGAAAGTTTAGGTTGCCTTGGAAGACTTTTGTTTTTCCTTCAAGTTTTCTTAGTTAGTCAAGGAAAGGGTTTTGCTTCGGAATTTTCAAACTTGTTTCTCACTTCATCTCTCAAAGATTTTCCACCCCTTAAACATATCCCTTTTATAAAGGCAAGTAAGTATATACAACTTTTCAACAAATTTCAAAATTAATTTTACTTTAAAATGAAAAATCTAAATATTTCTTTCAAAAAATACCAAAACAGACCTTTGCCCAGGAGTGGAGCATGCAAGGGGAGGGCAGGGATGTCACCACTCAGCACAGATTTTCAAACACTCTCAATTAATTTAAAAACTACTTTTCCCAGGAAACAATCTATTTGCTCCCATACATCTGACCTCAGTCAGTGGGCAGAGGGATCCCAGGTCTGATCCTGCCCTTCTTCCCCTGTGCTGCACACATCATCTCTCCATCACAGAGATGGTTTTAACTGCCTGTCCCATAATGCTTACAGACAGTCATAAAAACAGAATTGTAATTCTTGCAATTACATTTGAAGAGTAGTTTTAATGAATATTAAACAGCTTTAAACATCAAAGTATTGACTGAAGTGGAAAAATAGTATCTTTACTACTAGCCCTTCCCCCTGGCTCAAAGAAGATGTGAGGAGGAAGGGAGAGGATGGGTTTTATCAGGGATGTCAGGAACAATTTATAGGAGCTCAGTGGCCTGCACTTTGAACTGGGCTCTCCACCTAATGCTCTGTAGCATCCCATAAAAAGATAGGCTGTTATCTCCTTTGCTGCAGCCAGCCTTCCCGACAGGAAGGGCAGGCTGCCCACAATGCTTGAGGAAACACTTGGACTGTTAAAGGCAGACAAAGGTCCTCCTTTTTATTTTTCATTTTATGTGCACTGTTTGCTGCACAGGATTTCTTTACAGTATCTGGAGAGTAGCAATTTGGGTCTTTTGAAAGTCAGCTCCAGCCATAAAAGCTATCCAGAAGAAAATCTGAAAAGGATTGTCAGCACTGATGCTGTGATTTATTTTGGAATTTATAGATGGCAGCAGAAAGAAGCCACGGTCAGCCTTCACAGCTGTAGCTTGCCTGAGGTCCTGAACCACAGACAGCCCCTAATCCACACCTCCCAAAAGCCTTTAAGAATGAGGGCTGCTTAAAGCATGCAATGAATGCTCAGAGGATGCAGCATGGCAGCAAGGGCCACCATGTACAAGCCATAGTGGGACCCCAGGGCACTTGGGACTGCCTCTGCCTGCTGCTGATTCAGCCCATGGCCACCTAGAAAACATGAGGATCCTGCAGGAAAACTGCCCACTCATATTTCTAACCCTACCTAAGCCATGTGCATAATGGCAGTCGGTAACAGGGTCATCAGTTCAGCTGGCAGCACATCATCATTGTGGCTAAACCATGACACACCCCTGTGAGATCAAGGCTCCCTCTGCACATGATTACTATTTATGTATAGCATGTGATAAAAATTTACAGTATCACAGGGAGGCTAAAGCTGAGACTAGGATAAGAACTGTAAAAAGATTTTATCACTGAGAATAGTCAGTTTTACATACGGAACAGTTTTATATGAGAAAATACCAATACAAGAACGTTTCTCAGAAGTATGCTGATGTTGGCAAAATTTCTAGCATGGAAAATTATCAAAATCTTTGATTTCAGCAAAGCCAGAGTGCTTTGTTACAACTGTCTCATGGACAAGAGAGATTGGGACACTGCACAAGGCGAGTCAGTCTTAAACAATTTGATGTCACAGGAATAGACCTGACAAGTTCACTTCTGAATTCCCTAAACACATTCTTCCTTTTTTTTTTTTTCTTTTCACTGAAAATTTAGACATTTCAGTTTTCCCTGTGCCTAGTGAGGAAAAGCTTGGCTCTACAGTAGTCCCATTGTAAGAGTAATGAGAGGCCTTGACAAGCTTCATCTGCAATGCCCATACGTGAGTGGGACTGGCATCAGGGAGCAGATCAAAGTGGTTCACCCACACCAGGCCAGTGTCTCCTCCCAGATCAGCCCCAGCCTCTCTCCAAGGAATGATGGCAACCTCCAGATGAAGAAGATGTGCCAGGTGAGCTCAGCACCCAGCCTGCACCTCTCTGCAGACTGATGGTAGGAGGTGAAGAACTGGCTATGGACTGAGTGCCCTAAACTGCACATGTGCTCATCTCTTTGCCTATAGTAAATGTTTGCTTGGCTCAAGGATGAAATCATTCAGCATGTTTCATATGCTTTCTGCTCTTTAAGTTCCCCAGTCCCACTATAAAATCCATGATAAAAGGACATAAATAACCAAACTGGAAACAGTTTCTCTAGAAATCATCCAGAATATTTCTGAGCCATAAATATTCCGTCACTGCCGATTTAATTTCTGGTACTCAGGAAGAGGCAATTACAAGAGACAAATGATGATGAATGCTGAAACCAAGGATATGTTTTTGACAATGGGAGATGGGGCTGGCTGCCTGTGAGCTGGCATCAGAGCCATGCCAATAGCCATCCATGTTCTAGCACTGCCAGCTTTTGAAATGCCTCAGTTGCATTGAACGCTACAGTCCCTTACAAGGCATAAATTAATGCAACTGCTCTCCCCAAACATTGCACTGCCCACTTGAAACGACAGATGTCAGAAGCCTAAATGCTGAGACAACATTTATGAATAATCTTGTCAATTAAATTGGTAAGAATTAAAGTAGGCACGGTAGCTCAGATTCACAAAAGCACCCAGTACCGGTTTCCCTTCGACCTCAACACATTCTTAAATACTATACTGAATGAAGACAACCATCTCGTATCGCCTGAACAGCTCAGAGGACCTCAGACCTGCAGCAAAGACAGTTATGCATTTGCCCCAGCTGAGAGAAGCTGCTGACCATGAGAGACCCCACACTTCCTCCTCCCCTGAGGCCCAGCTCCAGTGACAGGAACACAGTCATCCTTCATGGTGAAGGATGTTGTGCAAGACCTCAGGGGCTTTGCTGAAGCCATATCCATGGCACAGCAACTTCTTTCTGGGTGGACCATTCAATTTGCACGACACTGTGTTTTGGTTTTTGGAACAGCAAACAGGCTCTGTAATGAAAATATGAAAGGATGGGAAATAAATGGTGACATTTCAAACCAATTCTTTAAAGCTAAAAGCTTTCTCAGAATTTCTCCCTGGGAGGTGTCTCACTGAGTATTTATCATGTCGTTTCTTTCCTGTCACACTTCCACTGTGTATTTAGGCCAAGCAAAACACCCTACTATGTCAAATATAATCTCAGAGCTCCACATTTGCCCTGACACCACGTTCCTTGCCTCACACGAGCTGTAACCAGTGTAGCTCACTGAAAGCTTCCTGCACAGGAAATACTCATTCATGGTGCACAGCACTGATAAAATCCCTCTTTCCCACAACACCTGGCTGCTGCATGGTAGCTGCAGGGGAAAATCAGGCACTCAGGTTAGAGACTCATCCCAGAACTGATCCATCTCCCCTTAGGGGACAAAGCTGCTAATTATTGAGCAAATAACCAAACTCTGCTCCTTTATGTTCCTGTGTGCTGAATTACAATACAAAGCCTTTGCGGGGTCTGATCCAAAACCAATCTGATTTTGTGGGCTCTGAATCAGGCTCTTGCAAACAATTCCCCCTACACACCCAATAAGACAACTACAGGAAGAACAGATAACTGCAAGGAGAGACTCCCTGCACAGCTCAAGAGGTGGGAACATGGCAAGAAAACCTCCATGTGCAGATTTTAAGCCTTGTGGGTGTCTTCTCTCCTGGGGCTGAGCCAATACCACAGCTTGTCCCCTGACAGCAAATCAGCTTGATGTACTGCCAGGTGGGACAAGGAGGGACAAGGGCTGTTCTTGGAGAATATGACTTTTGGCTGTCTTTTTCTGAGTGGCGACCACCCAGAGGAGGGTCCTCCATCTCGCCTCCTCCTTGCAGTTTCTGGTGGGAAAGAGGCTGAGAAGTCAGAGCTGTATGAGAGCCAAGGAGCTTGTGAGGGAGCTTGAGGTGGGAGAGTGCTGGGAAGCATCGTGCTCGATGGGTGGACCATGTCCAGCTTTAGGCAGAGGAGTTGACTGAGACTGCAGACTCAGGGCCACCAGAGAGGGATGGAGCCCACCCTGTGGTCCCTCAGGAGGACTCACTCTTAGCACAGCTGTCCTCACGGTGTGGCAGAGGTGGGACCAGCTACCTTGGGCTACATTGCAACATCCCACACTTCTTCAGCCTTTAGTGACAACCCCCAGGCTCGTCCACAACAAAAACCCCAAGGAGGTCAGAGGACCCCAGGAAACACGGGGGAAAATGTTCTGCTGGGACCCCACACACTCCATCTTTCCTCTAGATTAATTCAATCTGCCTCAGCTTCCAGCCAAATCAAGATAGGGGCTCATCTTGCTAAATATAGCTCTCCAGTAATTTCCTGCACGTTGGGACCAAGTCTTTTGGCAACTGCTGGCTGATGTGTCACACACACACGGGGCGGCGGTGGCCGCCTGTGGCTGCCCACAAACCATTAGCGGTGAGGTCAGCAGCCTCCGACCTGATTGTGTAACCCCCAGCACTACCAGCCCTCTGCTTGTTTTCCCTTCCTCTTGTGAGGATGGCTGAGATTTTAGGAACAGGGAAAGGGCATCCAGCACGAGACGCCTGCCATTTCCCAGCAATCTCCTTAATCCTGCTCCTTTACATAAGGCTGCTCTTTTCCCAAGCCTCTCCTCAAAAGAGAGACGGAGGTGTCCCTACAACTTAGAATGCATTGCCTTAAAGTATCATCTTAAAGTCTTAGTATAATGTCTTTACATTGCTTGCCATTCCCCAGTAACTTATTCCATATGCTTAAGTACCCTGAGCATAACACGCCTGCCTTATTCCCATCTAGCTTCCCAGGGTTTTCAGACTATCCTCTGGTTTCTGAACCCCTTGCCAATGTGATTCATCTGCCCTTCAGGAATTTCTAAGTCCTCTTAAGTATATAAAGATAAAAACAAAAGAAGAATCAGAGTCCACATCCATAGAATTAACTATTCTGTCTTCCATGCTGACTGAAAAGGAAAGAGTACAAAGGAAAAGGTCACACGGAAAAGAGTCACTTTTCATGGCACATCCTCCTGGTACCTGGAAATCATCACTTTAAGGACTGCCTGGAGGTCACACCAGGACCAGGAGCTCCTCACAGACTTACCTTCCATGAACGAATCTACTCCCCTCTCAAAATCCATCTGTACTCTTGGCCTCCACAATATCCTGCAGCAATGAGCTATTTAATTATGTGATATATGCCACAGTTCTGCAGCCCCTTCTCACTAGGTGAGATTAACATCCTTTAAGCATTCCTCATGGAGACTGTCTATCACCTCATTATCCCAGACAACCCCTTCCAAAAGCAATAATGTTTGTTCACGGTCCCCAGTTGGAACAATGTTCCTGAGGAGGACAGACTGAGAGCCAGATGCCTTACAAACATCACCCAGGGCTCCTGCAGCACCCCAGCATTCAGCCTAGGCCCCTGCTCTGTGCCTGATTCTGGTGGTGCCAACATTTCCAGAGAAAGCTGCGAGCAGTAAGTTCAAGTATCCTTCTCAGAGGAGCAGAGTATTAATATTAACCCTGACGAGTCAGAGATGAATTTATGTAGTGAAGCGGAACTGTTGACAAAACTGGATAGTCTTGTTATCCATGGAAATATCACAAGTTTTGGGGTCTAGTGTTTGTTTATTTTTAATTTCTGCTAAGTTCCTGATCTCAAAGACACCTTGAAGCAATGAGCTCCCCTTTTTAATTACATACCCTGTGAAGAATTACTCTTTTATTAAAATTTCTTTCATCACCTTTCTATTTTAATCAGATGTCCCTTTCTCCTTTCATTATGAGGCAGAGCAAATACAACTTTCTGATCTCCAGACTATGTATTTTCTTCTACTTACTCATTCCAGCTCTTGCAATTTACCCTAGGAGGTCAGCAGGCATTTCTGTTCTGCAGCTTTGCCCTGGGCTGTTTCAACAATAATTTCCAGATTCATTTCCTGACAACTATTGCTTTTAGCCCACATTTCCTATGCTGGCTCCCACATAGCCTTAGCCCTTCTGCCATTACACTGCATGTTTGCCACCTGCAGCTTCACTTATCTCAGTGACCTGGCACACTTTGGACACTGTGTCCACTTAGAGATGGGGATGGGCTTTTGTTCCACTCACAGACAGTGCAGATAATCCAATGAACATTGTGCCCAGGACCAGAAGGGAACCAGTGAATATAAATCCACACTTACCGACTTCCACCGTGGGCACATCAGGTCTACCCATTCTCACCAGAATCCTGAGCTGGGGAACTCCACGTCACCCATTCTTCTGATTTATCACTGCAACCTCTAAGGGAGGTTAACTCTGTCACATTAATCAAACTCACTTGGACCAACTAAAATTGTATCAAATTATATCAAACTAAATCTCTGTTCTTCATTAAGGTCATTAATTTATGTCATTATGGGCTGTTACATGCAAACAATGACGGATGAGCTTCAGGAAGCACCGGAAGGTGGTTTGGAGGAAACAGTCACATCTTCAGCTGCTGATTTCAGCAATCCTGCTGGGATTAGGGTCCTATCTAGCCATAAAGGGTGGTCACACCCCTCATGGTTTCCAGCTGGAGACATTAACTTATTCCACCCCATTTGCAGGTCAAGCTCATTCCAGCATTCTTGCATCCAAGTGGACTCAGGTTTGCTGAGAGGTTGATGGGACCTTGAGTAACCTCACCTGAATTCATGTTTGCAAGGGAGAATTTCCCTGATAGGATGCACCTAAAATATCATTATTGACTAGTAAAATGAGAAATCAATGTCTCCTCAATTCCTGATCAAGCAGATTTTTCTTTTCCTCCAGTTATTTGGAATATTCTTGTCTAATTTTGGATCAGGAAGCCCTCTTTGTGCACCTTTCCAGTAGAACTAAATCAAGGCTACATCCCTCTCCCACAAAGTGTCAAAATACAGTGCAGGGGGAATGGTGTTAGTGCTTTTCAACGTCCACATTTTTGTCATTAATTTCACAGAAGTTGAGTAACAAATTCCTCTAGTAGCTTTAAAAAAAAAAATCTTACCCTACTTATCTTAGCTATCTAGAAACCTTGTGATCATTGAATTACACATTAAATTAAATGGAACAAACAGGGATGAGCCAAGAAGGAACTAGGCAATGCATTTTCACTGAAGTATTTCAATGAAAAGGGGTATTTCTCACCAAAAACTCATGCAACATGAAAAAGTTACTGTGACAAAATCAGTAATGAAAAACAAATCTTCTAAAAAACAGGTTCAGGCTCTCATCTTTAGAAATCAAACTACTTTAAAAGAAATTAGAAGGCCCTTCTTATCTGAAACAACAAACTGAAAATGTAAAGACTTTAAATAGCAACACTTTCAAGTAAATAAAAACTACATAACATCTTACACAGTATGTAGAGGAGCATTTTTCGGTCATCTGTACTCCCACCAAACACAGCATCTACTTTTGCCATTTTCAAGATGAAGTAAGTTCTCCCCTCAGTGTCCCTCTGATTGTTTCTTTACATGCAAAAGATACGTTTTTCATATGCTATTTTCAAGCGCTGTATAATAATTAGGGCTTTTCCCACAATATGAGATAACAGTGATAAAAATTTTACCGTTCAACAAGTTGTGATGCTGTATTTAGGTACTCTGGGGCTTTTAATAACTAATACATATCTCTGAAAACCCCTAGCTTAAGACCAGGCTGTTTGCCACCTTCCCCTATGAGATGGTGAGTTTGGTGCTCTGAGCACCCCTCTCTGACCTCAGAGAGCTTACACGGCTGCTACACACTGCTGTTTTTTTACTGCACATAACTACAACATATGAGTTACCAGTGGGTAAAAACACACCCCACTGTGCCAGTGAAAATGCAGTAAAAAATACTGTCAGACCACTTTTAGGGTGCGAAATTAGAAAGGGCCTGAGAAGACTGAGTTTGCAACCCCACCCTCAAACACTTGGAAAGAGTTCAGATACTACAAAGATGGGGCCAGACAGACTTTCCTTCGCTATTTCAATAAACAAAATTCCCAAGCCAAACCCCTTGTCTTAAACAAATGAAAAGAGAATAAAACTTCCCCTTCAGTGTTTTGGTGGAACACTGGTTTTCAATGAACATGATATTTTAGTGAATGGCAAAACTGCTTCAGTAACCTTGAAGGGATTCCTCTCCAGATATACAGCCCAGAGCAGACCTCAAGCTTGGCTTGAAACTAATTATTATATTCTTCCTGCTGTGAGGGATTTAGGAGTTGGACAATACTAATGCAGGAACTCAAGATCTGAGGAGCATGAGGATGTGAAGATCACCTGAAGTAGAAAAGGACTCTGGAAAGGTATTGCTAAACAGTTATGGGGTATTATAAAACTTCCCATGGGAACTGAACAAAGATTATTCATCAGCTTTACTGATTAATTCCTTTCTGTTGCTGAAGTCAACATGAAGTTACCAGGCACTGTTTTCCCCCTCCAGCTGTAATGCAAACCTCTTCTTCTACAGCTCTTGGTAGGCTCACTCTTGACAAACTTCTGCCACTGCTGTAAAGTGTCTATTTAGCAGTTGGAGAAAGGAAATTTCAAGACACAGCAGCATAATGAAAAAGGGGCAAGGCAACAGCTGAGAATTTAAAAACTGGCAACAAATCACGAAGGCAGAGCAGGTGAATGCATTTCTCGCAACGAGTGTCCTAAGGGAGGCTACAGATGTGGGAGCTGGTCCTCCAGGATTCCTTTGGGATGCCTAAAATAAATGCCCAGTTTGTGGCACTCTTGGCCCAACTCCCCCAGTACAGAAATTACATGACAGCCCGTCGATCGAGCCTGAATGACTGGCAGAGACCCATGAGAGGCAGCAGAAGTCAATTAAGTCTCTGCTTACACACAGTCTTTCTGAGCCAAGCTAAATTTTTATAACCCCAAACGTTCTGTTTCAAATTCTAAACTCACACTTTCACATCCCTTCCAGTAGAAAATATGTGAATTAAACACATGTGTAACACACAGACAGACACACTCACTCCGAGCACCTTAGGGGACCCTGATAGTAACTGAGGAGGGCGGGAATGGGGGTGATTTTTTTGGGTGAGGAGAGGAGTCATGTTTGGTTTTTACCATGAGCAAGTAGAAGGATTTGATGCGATAGGCCATATTGCACAGCTGAAAACCCAGTGGCAAAGGAAGAAGTAACTGCCCTCTAAAAGAGCCAGAGGTGAAATCAATGCAATGGTTATTCAGATCTCCAGGAGCTAGAGCAGGGTTGGTGACTATCCCAACACAGTTATCCAGGGCCCCATCCTGAAGAGCTGCTTTAGTTCGTGTTTCACCTTTTCTAGGCATCACTTCTTACTGCTTCCAATTAACCACTTGTGGCTGACCCCAGCACAGAAATGGGGGCTCCACCTGGTAACAGCTACCCTCAAAAAAGTTTGGGCTTCAAACTCTTTTTCCATAAGCAGGCAAATGTTCAAATACTTATCCAACATACAGGTACAATCTGGCAGAACAGCTCACAGGAAACATCCCTCATGTGGGAGTTTCAGCACTTGCTGTTTCTAGAGGTGCCAGAAATACTAGGGGTGGGGGGAGTGCTTTTCTAATAGTATTTGGAATATTTCTCACATCATTATGAATGTAGCTGGGAGAATAATTTATATTGAATCATTTCATTTTAATTAATTTCCCTATTTATTCTTTGGTGACTAACACACACCCTCAACTGCCTTACATGTACTTAAAATTTCTTCCTTAGCAATTAGGGTCAAGAATAATGGGGGAAGAAGCTTAATTACACACACAATTTGAGGGTTCATTTTATCTTTAAGAGTTGAGATTTTTCAGTGTGTTCTTGTGACTCACAAACTGTGATTCTGCACTGTGATGTTTGTCATGTTTTGGCTCAAGTTTCAACACCAGCAGGTGCCACTTCAAATCTGGAAGTGGTTATCCACAAGCATCTTTTAACTGTCACAAACTTTGCTGCTTTGACACAGAGGGTTGCTGGTAATCACAGTGAACCCAGAAGTGGTTCACACACTCAGAAGAGTGACTCTTCAAATCTAACAAGAGGGCACCTACTATTTAGAGTCACACAAAAGCAGTGTGTAAGAGAAAAGATGTTTCCTCATAGATGTGGTTTATTTTGCTTCACGTGTTTATGAAGGAGGCATTTTCACACCAAGAAACTGGGATACAAAGACATTCATGGCCAGTTCTTCCTTCACGGAACTCAGAGACTACACATACACTTCAGTAAGTTGAAATAACTGCCCCATAACTATATAAGGACAAATCCTTTACAGGTGAGGCATTCAAGGCCTCTAATTACGACCTGTTTTCCTTTAAAAAAAGTCAGTTCTGTCCATCTGTTGTCAGTAGAGCAGCTGACTCTGCTTCCTGCTTCAAGAAACAGACTCAGCCCCACTGCAGCCTCCAGACGTTTCACCAGGGTGGTGACAAGCCTTTGTGCTGTTTGCTCAGAAGAGGACCATGATACTTGAACCAGATGTCATCACTTGAAGCCCACATGAGTTGTAGGACTTCCTCCCCATGTTAAGTGGAAGATATATTCTTTAGCAAAGTCTTTTATCTGCCTGAATGCAGTTCAGCCAGCCTGAGTTTCTTGTAAATCCCTTCCATCTGCTTTCTATTTCACTCTCACAGGCTTTCAAGGTGGATACATCCTTGTTTTAATGTTTTGTCTAATTACTTCCTCCACACAGAGATACCTTGCTATGCCAGGTCTTCTCAGCCTTCTCTCCGTTTCAGATACAAGCTGAGGACCCACTTCTCTAAGTTTAATTATTTTGATTAGTCTCTTTCCACCCAAATGTATTCCAGAGATGGCTATAGTGCTCAGGTAACAGAGAGTATGATCTGAATCAAAACTATAATTCTCCAGCAGCCCACTGACTGCCATCCCCCAAACTCAGGTCACAGGTGTGATGTCTCAAAAGCCAAAGGATATCTTAGTCAAACAGAAGGGGGAGATACAATTTTTTACAAACAAAAATTTTAATCCAAGTTTTATGCCTTAAAATCATCCTTAAAATCCTATCCTAGCACTGTGGGTCCAAAAGTTCTACATGAAATAAGGCAATCCTTTTGTTCAAGTTCTTTGCATGTCTCCCAAATGCAACAAATCCATCCCTCTTTTCCACCATATTAGTCCTATCTATAAGAGTTTGTTGTGCTGAGTATTCAACTCAATTTCTCACCTTTTCACCCACTAAATGCAATCTACCAGCTGGTATAAATGGAAGACACACTGGAACCCTTGGATCTCTGCCCAGATACATTAGAGGGATTTTTTTTTTTTAAATTTGGGAGAAAGGCTTGATGAGACCTTGACATCATAAAGAATACACTGTGTAAAAGAGTTTCTCAAAACAAAGCTTTTCCAGTAAAAACAGATGAGAACACTTGATGTGGAGGGAAAAGGATCTCATGGTCACGAGATGTCCTACACAATAGAAATGGTCCCGTGAGGCCAAGGTTCAAGAGAGATGGAAACAGTTGTCATGGATGAAAAGTGATCACGAAAGGAAATAAAGCTTTTCCCACAGGTGTTTATGGGAAATTTTTGTTCATAATCATCTAAGAAGACAAGCTAGAAAAAAAAAAAAAGATGCCCCAAAGACAGCTATAGCCAAAGATTATGACTAAACAACACAGGCATCAAAAAATCCAGTCTGGCAAGTGGGAATAAAAAAATAAAAAACCGAGTCTCTTAATCAACATTTTCCTCCTTCCACAAAACGTAATTCAATCTATTTAGTTAGAAAAACATGGTTTATTGCAATCTAAGTAATTTTTATTTCTTTATATACCACAAGATGTAAACTTATCTAGTTAGAGAAACAGGGTTTCACTGTATTCTGAGTAACAGCCCCTGCTTTTCTGCACTCTGAGAGGTTTCGTGCTGCTTGTACCACTTTCTTTGCAAGCCTAACGGGTTTCATGTCGCCTTGAAAACTCTTGGCCGCTCCCTTCTGGAGACCACTTGGATTTCAGAGCATGTGTTGGGGGTGGCATGAAAAACCCTCAACATGCTGCAGTGGAAAAACAATTTGTAACAACATTTCCTGAAGCAAGAGGTTCCAACCCATTGAAACTCTATTTACCATATGCTTGAAAGACTCCAGGAACAACAGAAAGTCGTGCATGGATGCTTCTGTGCAAACACAAGTCAAGTAAAAATAGATCCTTCTGACCACCATCCAGCTGCACTGGAATGGGGAAGCCATTTTTAGCTCTTCTGAGTATCTCAGCACTCGTCAGTGCTCATCATTTTATACCCAGGAAACAGTTGCATAGAAAAATGATGGAAAAACTTTCAGGGAAGTTCCCAACTGATTTCCAGGGGGTTTGCGGGCACATCAGCCAGCAGAGGAACTGCTCCTGAGCGCGCTGGGCAGACGGGTAAAGTCTGCATGGAGAAAATACACACATAAAAATGTAGACATGCTGCAGTGCCTATGCCAAGCAGGTAAACATCCCCACCCACCAACCTCCCATGTCCGCGCCAGTGTCTGGCTGGGCTGGTGAGGTTCTCCTCGCTGAGGCAATCCCCCAAGTACCTGAGTGCCATACAGATTTTCCATACACAGACCCAAATGTGTGTTTAGTTCCCCCAAGTTTGTCGACAGAGGAAGGTTGACCACCAACAGCTGTCATTTTGTTGTCATTTGTAAGACATCACCTCAAGCAAGTTCCCTGAAACCAAAACTGTCCAAGAGAGAGCTGTGGCCAAGGTCTGCACAGCAGCTGACCACTAATGTTTACCAACACCTCCACCTCTGGTCAGACAGCTTTGTTTTACAAATATTGCCCTCAAAAGTCACGGCTTAGAGAGGTCAGAACTTCTGTTTGGTTAGGATGAATATTAGGGAGCATTTAATCTTTCTTTGGTCTGGAAAGTGCGTTAAAAACATGAAGGAAAGGGCTCATGAAAGGATTTACTATTGGGCTAACTCTGCTCTCCTGGAAATTACTGATAAAACTGCCAGCACAGTTTAATAAGTTGTGTTTGGGGTTTTTTTAAATATTTCTTAGTTGAGAACTCAAGGAGCAAAGGCAAAGGGAGAGAGCTAACCACTGCCTAGAAAGGAGTTACAGAGAAGATGGAATTGAGATCCTTTCAGAGGTGTCTGGAAAAAATGACAAAAGGCAACAGCCACAAACAGCATAAGGTAGGTTGGAACGGGATATCATGAAATAGAACTGCTCACAGGGAAGGGAGAATGACCTAGCACTGGAACAGAGGTCCAGAGAGATCCTTGTCAAATCTCTCCTTAGAGATTTTCAAACTTCAAATGGACCAGAGCAACCAGACCAGACTTTGAAAGTCAGCAAGAAGTTCAACTGGGGACCTCCAGAGTGTGCCTCCAATCCTGGAGAAAACTAGTTACATTTTTTATACTGACATTACAAATGTTCATCGTACCTTCCTTCTCAAACCTCTCTGGGTTATTTCTGAGGAAAAGCAAAACAAAACACAATTGCACTTTGCATTATTACTTTTAGAGTTTATGTCCAAAACTCTAATACTCCTGAGTAATTCAGCACAGAGTGCCAGTGAGAGTTTTCCGTTACTCAGAAAACTGTTTCAATGTTTTAAAAGTAAATATAGTCAAACTTGAATAACTCCTGGGATATGGACCCTCTGGTTCTAGATCCCATGGTCAAATGCAGGTCACATCACTACTGCTCCAATGTTTTTCTATAGGATGCCCCTTCAAAGGATTCCAGGAAATGAGCTGCTGTGCATACACATTCATGCTACAATTTATATCAATTAGCATCTGTGCCTGGAGTCCTGACAGCACAGGTATCTGAAATGTTTTCAAACAAAACTGGACTATTAGGGAAAATTTCTTCACTGAAAGGGTGGTCAGACATTGAAACAGGCTGCCAAGGGAAGTGGTGGAGTCACCATCCCCGGAGGTATTTAAATAATGTAAATGTGGCGTTTAGGAACATGTTTTGTGGTGGACTTGGCAGTGTTGAGTTAATGGCTGGACTCAATGATCTTAGAGGTTTTTTCAAACCTGAATGATTCTATGATTCTGCTTGAGGAAAAGTGGGGTTGGTAAAAAATTAACACTTCATGGGATGAAAATAAATTGTTTGCATCAGAATTGTCAATCCATCAAAAAAGGGGCTAAAACCAAAATATTTATTGCAAAAAAAAATATGAAAGGAGGATGTAGAATGGAAGCCTTTCAGTATTCACGATATAATGTATAAACAGAACCCATCCAACATATTTTTTACTTCTTAATAAATAAAACTATTTTTCTACAACTACTTTTATTTCAGTTTTCTGTGCAAAAAAAATTGTGTTCTTGGCCCAGTCCTCCCTAATGGAAAGGCGGAGGGGAGAGATACGCAGGAAAAGAAAGGCTTCTTTTCAGAGGTGACCTTCCAGGTAAGAACTAAAGCTTCTTATAACGTTGCCAATGAGTTGCTTGATCTATGAATAAGGAATGAGAGAACATGAATGTCTAGGGTTGCCTGGTGAGTTAGCACCTCTGGACAGTTTGAATTCCCCATAAATACAAAGATTAAGGCAGTTTTTGAAATCAAGAGCAGTAACATTTACTTGTATGTGCTCAAATGAATGCAGAATCCCTGGACTGGAACACAAATCTGGCTCATCACATGCAGCCTCCTGCAGCCAGTGTATAACAACATTTTTTCAGACAGGTCCACCAAACTTGACTCCACATAAGTTGACACACCACAAGCCACAAAACACTTCCACATAATCTATAACAACTTAAAATCTCTAATTTGAAAAACCAAAAGCCACAAAATAAATAAAAAAAAATACAATGCACTATAGAAGAAAACCTAATCCCTGCCAGAACAGGTAATTTGTTTGGTGATAATGCCTGCTGGTCAGAAAGAGTGGCCCATACCCCATGCTGCTTAGCAAACACACACAAAAAAAAAAAAAGAAGGAAAAGAATGCTAATAGAACCAAAGTGCATCAGACAAGGGCAGGTGATGAAAGCAAGACCCACATGCTCTGGCCCATTCTGGAAGAGTCAGAGAGCACTTCCCTTCACTGGGAAGCAGGCCCAGCACCCCTACTTGAATTTGTGGTTTCTCAGGTAGTGAATATAATGAGAAATGAACACACAATCAAACTAGCTTCTGAAAAAGAAGGAAGAAAGGTGTGGGAACCTAAAAGCCTAAGGTGTTTTACTTGTCTTCAAGTAGATTCTTGCTCCTCTGCTGACAGTAGTGAAGAAAAAAGTGGGTGTAATCTCCGTTGCTAAGGGCAAAGTCATGTACAGTCAAGGTGGATAAATGTTGAAAGGTTTGGTTTGGATAAGCTTTGGGAGTTGTGGTGCTTATCTACATCTTAGCTTATCTGAAGCACTTCGATCAGCAACACTGAGCCAGGAATCATGCCATATCTTTGGGCTCTTCCCAGAAGATTCCCAGTACTGACTCTCAGCCATTCTGGTGAAGTCAGGGATGGCCAGAGATGGGTCACTCTTAAAGCATCCCAAGGCTACTGTATAAACAAGAAGGTTGCTTGTGTGGTGGAACAAGATTTACATGTAAGTTGGAGAATGAAGGGGATTTTCATCAAATCCAAAAGCAGATTCTGTTCAAGTTTGGGCAGGAGATTCAGAAATGTTCAGATTTTTATCTAATTGATTTGCATGCCCCTGTTTATAAGGAGATTCCAGACATGGAACTATACAGACTGTTTATTATTGCTTGCACAACTGTCATTTTCAGACAGCTTAAATTCCACCCCAAGTTCCCAGGGGGGCAAATTCACCTCCCATACCATCAGCTGCCTCAGACTCAGGCGCCTCGTCGAAACTCCTTGGCTGAGCTCCACTGACAGCCACTGCAAGAGGCTGGCACATCCAGAGAGCGATTCATGCCCCGTATCTCAGCCATCCATCTCCTGTGGAGATGAGTCACCCACCAGAAGGGCCTGTCCCTCCCTAGCGACCACAGAGAGAGGCTGGATGGCTTGCCAAGACCATCCCTGCTGTCTGGAGCCCCAGACAAATGCACTCCTGCTCCCACCAAAGTAGGGAAAGGTTGTACTCTGTTTCCCAAGAAGCTGAGGGAAGAATGAAGTGGGAAGTGCTTTATCATGAAGACCTTTAGATGTCTAACTCCAAAGGGAATGCAGGGCACCTAAGCACCAGTAAGAGGCTTAAATCAACTTGTGGATTTAGGCCTAAGCAACTCCCCCCAAGCTTTCACACTAATTTAAAATACTACTTTTCCATTCATGCTTATGATTTTCCCCTGGCTGTGGTCCCCTTTGAAGATTCTCTCATGAATCCTTTACTGAAAACATCTCCAAACTCCTGGATAACCAGAAAAAAAAACCAAAAACAAAACAAAACCAAAACCAAAAAACATAAAGACAGCAACAGAAATTAACAAGAAGAAAAGTCTCCAGCAGCACTCCCAAGGCATCCTGCTGCACAGCGTTTTGCCAACAAAGCAAACAAAAGCTGTGAGGCCTTTTGCCAGCCGCAGGCTGGAGAAGGAAACGCTCACATCAGCTTTCTTCTCCCTGTCCCCGAGTCCCATCAAGTGACCCCGAAAACCACTCTGCCCTCTGCAACGACCCCCTGCCGCTCTCCTCCCCATCACACCCCCAGTAACTCAGCACAGTAGCCCGTAAGAACTGCCGGGTTCCTTCTTACGTTCCTTGCTGAGAACGAAACGTTTTTATTGACGTGGAAAGATTGCGCCATGTGCATAATTGCTGCATACAACAAGATGGAAACCACAAGCAATAAAACACTCCATGGGCGATGACTCGTGTTTACAGTAAATAGGACTGATACTGCCAGATGTCAGCAGCACCAAATCATGTGTTGCTTATCCCAGGTCTCCAGAAGAAGGAAATAAAACCCCACCACGGATATTTTTATTTCTGGCAAGGGGATGACTGCTGGGTTGATTGGATCTCTGAGGCTCTGGGTAAGTGGCAGAGAAAGGAACTTATTTTCGTTTCAAGAATTCTTGAACATTACAGTGGGAAAACAGACTATAATTGTTTTTTTGAACTCAGAACTTCGAAATACCATGTTGCCTTGTCAAGATCTGCTGGTGTGCTGAGCCTGCATTGAAGCCCGGGGGAACAATCGAAAACAGAACATTTGTTCCATATGCCACCCCTCCTCCAGGCCACAAAACTGATCCCAAAAGCCTATAGTTTGAGACTCTGGTGATAGACCAAATGTCACAACTGCAACTTGCCAGGAGAAGGAAGCAGAGGAGATCAAGTGCGTCACTGCTGTCGCTGGGACCAGGCTACATCCTCCTTCTAGCAGTCTTTCAAATCAAGGCTACAGTCTTTATAAACACTCTGCTAGAATCCCAAAAAAGATGAAATGAGCTAAACTCCTGAGTAAAGCTCATCAGTTATGCAGAAGGCTGGACCAGAAAGCTCTTCATGGATTATAAAACTATGTATTTGTGCAGCTCCAGCCATGCATTTAGGACCCCACGGGGTGGCTTTTAGGACTACTTTCCTGAAAAGAGTCTAGCCACTTTGAAGTGCTCCCTTTAGGATATCTCAGAAGTTCTGATCTGAAAGAAGTGCGGAGAATCAGCCATAAGAAAAGAAAAAAAATAATAATCAAGACATCTCTAGAAAGGATTCAAGTTGTCTACTGCAGCTGAAATAGGGAGTACCACTGGCCACTTCTGGCAGGTTTTGCTGCCTAAGCTTGGGCATCCAATTTTCAGTCTCCTTGCTCTGGTCTGCCATCCCTTCTATGCCTGGTATAAATCCCAAACCCTATTTTTCAGACTGTAGTGTCACAGAATAGAAAGATACAATTGCCTCTGGGTCTGTACAGATGGAATCTGCCAGCAGACATGGTCTTGCACTTTCTTGATGCTCCAAATTGCCTAGAAATGAGCCAGCTCCAAAGCAAATGCTGGCTATGAATCTATGGCTGGGTGCACCACACCAAAAGCCATCACACATTGCCTGAATCTCACAGTGGAGACAATATGCCTATACAGTGTCTGCCAGGGTGGATGCAGGCAGAAGAGGGGCATCTATTAAGCAGAGTGACTAAATGAGTTTGTCCATGTCTAGACACACCCCAGTGACACCAAAAAGTTGAGTGGGAACTCTGGTACACAAAATTCTCTCAGGACCAAGAGTATTTATCTTAAATGAAGAGCATCCAATTAAAACAGTCGGATTTGATCCTTCATGTCAGTATCAGAGACAGCTGCACTTGGAAATCAGGCCATTAAGGAAAGATATAGCAAATGTACCAGAAATGGGATGTCTGCAGACCATCATTTTTAACTCAACTAATAGCCCACAGACTGCAAAATCTATGCCTGTCCATCACGGGTTCAAACTGTCCTCTGAGCCTTCCCTGTCAATTCGCATAACTCCTGGAATGGCCTCTTGGCAGTTTCACCCTGGAAACCAATAAGCAAGAAAATGATACAGCCTTGGACTTATTTCAGAAATACAAGTACCTGATCTAATTCAATAACGCATGATGCTAACAGTCCTTCTTGCAGATGTGATTATCCTGGTAATGATGTATTGTGGAGACCACGATCTGTGTATGACCTCATTTTTATCTGCAGCTGCAAAGCACTACTGGATTCAAGGTTTAGGCTACAAGTGGCCTCAATTCAAGTATGTCCAGTGCTCTGAGAGTCTCAGTCCTAAAACCCCCATAAGACCAGACATGACCTGTTGTCTGAGCCAAATTCTCACCTAGTGTAAGTAAGCAGGAAAAACATACATTTCCAAATTGCCTTTTTTTTTCTGATTTATTTTTCTTATCCACAGTACTGGAACTAAAGTAGTTCCAAATCTGCCAGTTCCAGCAGACTGGCATGTTTCATTAGGAATTGTTGTCTGTATAAGAATAATGTTCTCCTGTCAAAACAAAGTGTTTTACTTAGGCTGAATACACTGAGTGCAACTTTTCTAACTCAAAACTCTCCTGAAATTTTCATTTCACTACATCTTCCATCTCCTTGGCAACTATTCTGATTTCCTGCTCTTATTAGGAAAGTTACTTAGAAATACTGATATTCCCTATGTAAGGGAAAAAACCCCTTGTGGAGCAAAGCAGCACAAAGACCCATAACTAGCCAAAATTTGTATGGTGGGTAGGACAAAGCACACTAAAAGAGTCATGACCCTGATGCTCACACCCAGAGAAGATCTTCTGAACCTTCTTGCTCTGCAGCTTTTTTTTTGGGCTCTAGATTAAGTCCGTGTCCAGTACACACTGCCCTCACATGTGTGTTCCTACTGCATGACCCCTGGGTGCCCCAGATAAATACCCCACATCCCATGGCTCAAACCTTTGGCTTATTCCAGTGCAGTAATGTGTTTTCCTGCTACTTCCTACAGACCTAGAGACTTGTTTATCTTCTGTTAGTTCACAAAGCACAGATAAAAATGTCCTCCCAGATGTTCCTTTCTTCACTCAGGTCTGAGGAGCACCTGTTATGCATCAAAAAAGCTCCTCCTATCACTGGCAGTCCTTCCCTGTTTGCAAATGGCTCTCTCCATAAACAAACACCCCGTCTCAGTTTCATACTGCCAGAAAACATGTTTTTTCCCCCCTATACACAATATTTGCCTTGTATTCTGCTGACCTTTACTGGCTGTCCTATCCAACTACGATTTTGATACAATGGGGTTTTCTCCACATGTCTGTGGCTTCAGGGTGACGCCTTAGCACACTTAGGAGCTCCAAGTTGGTTGCAGCAAAACCCCAGTTATCCCAGATCTCAAATACCTTCAGCACTGTGCTTCTCTAAATGGACTTGTGTTCCCTCAAGGTCAGCAAATAACCCCAAGCATTCCCTCAAATAGCCCAGACCTTGGCAGTGTCTTTACTGGTCCCAATTCGCACTGCTGGAGTTCACAGGGATAGCAGCACCTGAGTTTACCTCTAGTAAAGGAATGTTTCTCCTTGTAAGTCAGCTGTCTGTATTTTTCCACCTTCAAGAAAACTCCCCATGCCATCAGCTACTCTCAGCCTGCCTTTGCCTCCCTGAGGTCCCCTTAAGAAGCTACCCCATAGCTTCTAACGCCTCCAAAATCCAAACAAGCATCATAGGTGCAAATCTGAAAAGGAAGCTGCAATTAACTATTCAGCTCCCAAAAGAAAAGGTGGCTTATCTTTTTCTCCCTTCCAAATCAAGACAGACCAATTGCCTGGAAAATATGCTTCAGCCACCTAACCACAACAGGTTTCTCCACTGGAATAATGAGCTGCCATTCTCCATGACCTGTGATAAACAAGGAACTGGATTTGTTGAGTAATGGTCCTTTGAGCTGAATGTGAAAACCTTCCCATGCACAAAGACCTGTAACCAGAGCTCCTCACAACTACAAATATCCCTGCCAACCTAGAAGAGTGGCAATCACATTGGCAAAACCTTTCCTGCAAATTCCAGCAGATCTACATCTCATTCACCTGCATCCCCATCACTTCCTTTGAACATTAATCAATACAGTCCTGAACACCAGTAAGTGCCAGAGCAAGTGCTTTCTCCAACATTTTTTCCTATTTATCTTGATTTTCTTAACTTCCCATCCTTCTCCACCTCTCTGCCTATTTTATGCCTTCTCATTCAGATATAAAAGTTCCCCTTTTTCCCTTCTTCCTGTCAAGATATATGTGTATCTAGAGCCAAACCAGTCCAGTTTGGTCTTCCAACCATTCAGCAAAGCCATTTACTTGAGGGAAATTCCTATGAAAATGCAAGAACCGACTCCTGTAGTGCTTTGATTTCTCTGCCTAAGCCAACCACAGTATGATTTTCACCCCCCTTCCTCAATCTGTAACAGCATGTTTACTGTTCACGATGTGGAAGACAAATTGCCAAAGCACACAGGGTTCTTCTGGGCGATTTTATGAGAAAAAAAAATAAAAATCTTCACCTAAATTACAATTCAATGAACAACAGCACTCTCTGGCTGTATTTCCAGGGCACAGCATGCATCAAAGACATGCTGCATCCATGGCTTGCATTCAGGTCCCCTGACCAGGCTCAGCTCACAGATGAAACCAGCACATTGTGGATGAGCAACTTTCTGCTTTGTGTCTGAGCTGCTCTGCTTGTAAATCCACTCCTGTCACTCATAACCAGGAACAGCATCAGCCAAGAGGAGACAGCCTGGACACTAACACTGGTCACGGCCATGAGCTGGATGCTGGATGTGTCCCACATGGTCAGTCCAGACAGAAATAACTCTTACTTTTGAGCACCAGAGCAATTGGCTTGGAGGAGAATTCAAAGGTGGCTCCTTGGGGAAGATGCTCCTAATTGAATAGTTGTAGCCTTTCTAAAACGCCTGCCCCCTGAAGGCAGACTGTCAGCCAAAGGACCCCTCATCAGCAACCCAAGGAGGATCAAACCCTCCACAAGGAGTCTGTCTGCACGAAATCCCATGGAACAAGGCGATGGCCTGTTCTGCCCGTCACTCACAGCCAGCAGGGGAGCCCCGAGTCACTGCCGGCCTTGTGTCAATAAGCACCGGCAGAATGTCCTCTCTGTTTCCCCTTAGCACAATAAACTATGCCTCCCCCCTTCCCTCACCTCTTTCCTCCACATCCAGACATGCACCACAGGGATGGATCCCTCCCCACCTCCAATCCCTCCCCCATTTTCCTGTCCCCACTCCTGAGGAAGTGTCTCTTATATACAAGGGCAGCACGCAAGTAGCTTTGGCTAATTCTGCATAGACAACAGATAATGGGGGTATGAAATGCCAGGAATATCCTGGTGAGGACAAGCAAAGTACCCCTGCTGAAGTGGAAGGTGTTTTGAGTCCTGCTCACAGACCCCAAAGCTAGCTAAAGAAACGGGGAAGGGGCAACACAACAACTCAGAAATACTGGTTTAATATCCAGGAAAACATATAGTAAAAATAGAATTAAAATTAAATGTTCTAGTCTAGGAGCAGAGTTTTGTAAAGTACTATAAAGAAGTCTTGGTTTTAGACCAGAATGTGAAAAAGACATCACAGTCTTTCACTACAGAGACTGTGGAGCTCTCCCTTTGGCTCCTTCTAAATACAAAGTGTCTTCCCTTCTGTGCTTTAAGATTAAGGCTAGATGAAAGCTGAACAGAATCCAGATGCAGATCAAGTTTGCCAATGTTGTCACCTGCCTAGATCTCAAACCAAATGGAACTGGGCTTTTCTGTGGCAAAGAAGCGGCTTGTTGCTAATGTGGAACAAACAGAGATATTCAAGGCTTTCCCTGCCCAAGTGATATAGTTGCTATACTTTCCCTGGTTTTGGAACACAAGGCTGCCTCTTACACTGAGTCACAAATCCTTGCTTTCCACCATTCTTCACATGCTTTCTTGTGAATGGGAAATACTGGGGTGAGAAAGAAACTTGATCCTTAATCTTGAGTTTCTCTACTCAGACTTGTAGAGTCGTTTCTTTTCCCCAATATGCTCAGGGTATTTAGGCCCCCTTGTGCCTTTCCCAGGTGAAAGGCACCTTGCAGGATGTTAACCCCCTAGGCTCAGGAGCTGTTCCAGCACTGAAGAGGGGAGGAGGAGATGTCTGCTGCTGTGGCCACATCTCAGAAGAGAGGGAGACCACAGCACCCATGGCTTCCACAGTAATCATTCCCTACCTGACTGTTCTCCAGCATCACAGGATTTGCCGCAGACTAGTTTTGTTAGGGGTCAAGACAATTCACGCTGGCTCAAGCAACCCCAGCTGGATCATGACTCTCCCCAGCTCTGGGCTTGTCTAACCACCACAGGCTCACGGGAGGTGACCTTGTGGTGGCCCTGGGAGACAAGCTGGCCTGCCTACATGGTATCTCCATCCTCTGAGCACACAATAAAGCAGTTGCTTGCTAGTGACACATGGCTTTATGAAGAGTTTTGGCTGATGGGAGCTCAACACAGTGCAATTCGGGGCGAGGGCATGCTCTCCACTATAAACCTGTGATGCTGTTTAAATTGGTGGCCCTTCTGAAAGCTACAGCTTTCCTAATGATCTCAGACAATCTATTCTGAAAGTCTTTTTATATGCCTTTATACACTAAACCTTATACCTTTTATACAATAGGAAATCTCCTGAATAAAATCATATTCTATAGCTGACTCCAGGTGTCAGACAGCTTGAGATCAGAAAGGATTAGTGAATTGGGGCTTCCACCTTCCTGCTGGGTGTCTTCCCCAAAGGATTTTTCAGTGAGCTAGTGAAGCCTATAACAAAAACAGACTTCAAATACAAAAAAGATCTGATGCTCCTTCCAAATTTCAGCTGAGTAATGAGCACAGCAATAGTTAAGTCCTCTAAAGCCAAGGGAGATGTAATCTAAAACTTGAAATATCAAACATGGAAACAAATGGTACTGGACAATGGATATCTAACACTGACAAACTATTAACACTCACAAACTCAGAGGAGCATTTTGACAGTAAAAGCAACAAGAAAAATATCTAAGGAAACTAGAGCACATAAAGCTTAAATATGAAACTAGATTTTAGGCGGGTTGTCCAGAACTTGCACTTGCTTTCTGAAGTGCAACCTTATGCCCACTGGATGTTTTATAACACTCTACAGTAAAAAATAAAAGGAGATATTTTGATTTGTGCCACAGTGTCTGGAACTAAAATCTCAAGTAACAGCCCTAATCATTTACACTGCACTTTTTTTTAAATCCATGGATCACAAAGCATTTTAATGTTCCTAACTAACACCACGTGCATCAACACAGAGCAGCACAACTTGCCTCTGATGTAGGCAATATTATTCCCATCAGACAGGTGAGTAAACAAAGTCACAAAGAATTAAGTGTTAGGGTCCGAAAGGAAGTCTGTGGCTGAGCTGGGAACAGAACTTGTCCCTTGATACAATCCTCTTCCTTAACCACAGGGTAATCCTTCCCTGACCTATGCATGCAATAGTAGATCACAACTGGGGTATTTTTTCCTATCCAAAACACAGGGGTTTTCAGTTCTTCCTCTTCTCCCACATCTCTCCATGATGGCAAGCTGAGCCCTTTCCTTCAACAGGCAACTGTCCTGTGGCACATGGTTAAAAGCCTGACAAGGGCAAAAGGGAAATCAAGCATAACTGTCCCAAAGCTTACGCGGCCTATTCAGAGCAGAGAGCAGCTGGGTTTCTTCCCTGAGAACAGTATTTCCCCCAGTGGCCTGCACAGCACTGACTGTCCCAGGAAAGATGGATTTGGATAATGCCTTTCTCCAACAGGAATCTTAATTTTCTACAGTATTCTATGGCCCTTTAACATGCAAGGAAAAGATGCCAAATGTCTAATCCTAGAGAAGAAAGGCCCTTCAGGCTTCCTGCAACCGTAGGAACAGTAGCATGAGGTGTTCTTTCAGCCTGTATGTGACACCTCCTTTCAGCTGCTGCAGCCTCATCTCTGGAAAGCACAGGAAGCATCTGCAATGCTGACACACACGGAAACACAACTTAAAGCCTTTGATCACTGATGAAGCTCTCAGTCAGTCTCTGTTTTTACTGTAGATTACCCAAAGAACAAAACCCATCCTATTATTGTTGGCAGTTGCTAAGCATGGTTGTGACCCACACACCACGTGATGTCATTTTGGATTCTTCCTTCCCATCACTCCAAACTCCAAAGTAACTGGACCCACTGTGAAAAAAAAGCTCTACATAATTTTTCTCAAAGTTTCAAGCACTGCTCAAGGAGAGGAAGAACCAGTCCTGCTTACCCATCCAGAGGGCAGCTTTTGAGTACAAAGCTGTCTCCATGCCTCTCTGGAGCCTTCCTGATTCCTCTGAGCCTTTCCCAGCCACAGGCAGCACAGCCTTGACAGTGTCAAGAAGGGGACAGTACTACCAGGCCACCCCAGTCAGTGTGAGGGAGATGAAAGGATGGAGACTTTTAGCCCTCAAGTTCCTGCCTGAACCCAGCTGTGATACACAAGTTGATTCTCAAGCTGAGGCAAGTCTTCACTGGCAGATATAGGGCACTAGATTTACAAGGATAAGTGATTTGATCCGTTACGACAAACCTTTATGTTCTTTGGCAAATCTTGTGAAAAGACTTCTTAAAAAAAAAAAATTGTAATAAATGCGGGTATTAAAAAACAAACCCCACTAAACTGTACTTAGGAGCAATTCTCAGCTATGAAGCTCACTCATCCCTCAGATTACTGGGAGATTTAAGAAAGTGAAACAGTTGTTATCACTTGGTCTGTGGGATTTTGTTGGATTTTGCAGGCTGATCGCTGTATTTAAGGTAGAGCTGCTGTGTCAGACTCCCTGTGGGCCAAAAACAATACATTCCAATTACTGACATCCCAAATGTATCTTTCTTGAGGGACAGGGTATTTCTCCAAGTTTCCAAGAGAGAAAAGTCATGGCACCCTGAAGAACTTAGCACATTTAGCAGGTATTGCACTGTAGAGATGCCCTTGGATTGAAGTGATTTGAAGATGTGATCTTCTTGCCGACAATCTCCCCACATAGTGGGGACGTAACCACCATCCATCACAATTTAGAGTGTATCTTAGTAAACAAAATCCAGAAGAGCTGAAGTGGCTTGCCCTGGGTCAGCCAGCACACATGGGACAATGATGAACCACAGCTGAAATGGTTAAGTCCCAAGCCAGCACTTGGTCCAGCTGACCCATGATACATCCACCCAAGACAGTATCAAACAGGAAGTTAGGTCCTCCTTGTTTCAGTGTTGGGATGCCCCCAAAAACAAAACAAAACAAAACAAAAAATAAAGGTTGTCACAAAAATAAAACTTATTTAATGGAGCTCACTTCCATTTTGCACTAAACCTCAAATCAGCAGAAACTCATTTTTATAAGGCTTGAGGAACGGTTTTCATTATTGTTTCTCTTCCCTCAGCATGGATTGTACTGGTTTTTTTCTAGAGATATTTTTATCTTAGCTTGTTCTGAGGGCCAGCTTGTTCATATTCCCCATACATTTATTAAGCTTATAGAAGGATTCTCAGTTTCTTGGATGCAGATACATTGTGAATTGTCTTAGAGGATAATCAGTAGATCTTTTAGCTGTAACTCATTAGCATTTGTATACTCTCCACCTCTTTGGAAGTCTTCTTTCCAAATTGGAGCATTATTCCTAATGGTTGCGGAAATTGTCTGTGATAACAAAACAGCTTCTAACTTTGCCCTGTTTTAGAAGCTATGCTCCAACAACTGGCTTGTCTGATGGGCTCCTTACAACCACTGCCCTTCCTCAGGGCTTAATAGCCTTTCCGTGACCTTTCTTCTTAATGCAGAAACACCAAAATAATTCAGAAAACAAACATCAACCCCAAACCATCCCAGTAATGCCCAGAAGCTCTTGAAATACATCTCAGAACACAAAGCCAAGCCAAATATTGGGTTCCCCATTGCGGACATGCTTTTAAATTGTACAGAACAAAAGACTTTAATTTACATTTGAGTTTAAAATTCTAAGAGCAACAATAAATTAGGCAAATAAACCTGTTGCCCAGGATCAAAAACTCTGAGAGTGCCTAACTGGGACCATGACCAGCAGTTAATCTTCTAATGATCAGCAGAAAATAGACCTCTGACATACCCCCCTCTCAGAAGAAGCTTTCTTTAGTTTCTTTTCTTCTACCATTTTTTTCCCTAGTCAAATCGTTTTCTGAGCCTCGTTTTCTCATGGTGTGAGGTCAGTCCATCTCTGCTCCTCACACTGAGCCACCTCTGTGGAGGAGTCATGCTCCAAACTCCCAGCTCGCCTTCAGCAGAAGGCTTTGGATGAACCTCCTGCCCCTGGTGAACACCCAACTGAGCACGGTTCCCAGCTGTGCTCACACGCAGGAGGAGCAAAACAAAGAATGACATAAAGAGTTCCTTTTGTAGACCTTTGTTTTCTCTAGTTCCCTCAGCATGTGTATCTCTGTGTGTACATATGCACTCAAGCTGTAACTGTTGGTAACTGGCTTCTGAATTTCACATCATCCAAAGCTGAAACCTAGCAGAGCCTCACATACCTTTAGGGATATGAAATGAGGAATGCTGATAGAACCTGCATATTTGAAGCAACCCACCTAGAGTTGCCACAAAACCACCTTGCAGGCTATTTCTTAAATACATCATGATGCATCACTCTTCTTAAATACCTCACAAGCTAGGATTGAGCTAGGATTATCCCTTTACTTACATACATGTGATGACCTAACCTCTAAAAAGCAGAATCTTATCAGTCCAGATTCAATGCCTGTGTCACAGTGTCCAGTTGCTCTGTAATCTTATACAGTAACTGCCATCTAGGGATAAACCTGCTCTCACAAAGACCTCTTAGTCCAAATACTTGGGAAAAATTACAAGTACTAGTAAATGCTCTGGCATATGAGACAACTCAGTGTAGCCTCCAGTTAGCCATGTTGTGCCTTTGGAGCTCAGCATAAGGAAGGATGAGTTGGCAGATGTGTAAGCGTAAGGAAAGGCATTTCTGTACAGAGAGTACGAAGAAACTGATTTAGCCCAGGCACACAGACACAGGATCATTCACCAAAGAAACTCCTTTCTGAAGCATCTGTGCCTTGCAAATAGAATCCCTTATTAATTTTTCATTGCCCTGGCCAAGCATTGACAGTATTTGGGAATAATAAGCAACTCCCTCTGGAATAAACGATGCCATTTAAACCTGAGCCATCTCATGCAGGATGGGGACAGCCAGCAGATGAAATGCTAGAAATCATCTGTTCAACCAGCTTTGTTTCCCAAAGATAAGGTAGCTCAAAATACATGGAAAAAAAAAAAAAAGAAAAAGAAAAAAAAAAAGCCAATATTGAGCTAAAGCAAATAGGTTTTCCATGGCAAGACCTGGAGTAACTGTAAGTGCATTTTCACGTTTGGATGCTGATCTGAGGTTACCTCAGAGGTTAAGAAGGTACCCATGAGAGAACAGCAATATTCCTGTATAAGAACTTAGATAGTAGAAACACTGTTCAAACACATGCAGAAAATATCTGTCATTCACAGTTGGTCTTTCTGTCCCTTTTTAGGAATGGCTCACTGACCAGATTGGAGGTGTTCCCCCTGTGACTGGTTACCAATTACAATCACACACCACTAATAATGGGAGAAATTAAACATCTCCTGAACGAGCTCCAAAATGCAAAGGAAGTTCTCCTAAACACAGCTCTCAAACCACAGAAATCAGACTTACTTTCTTTTTTAGATTTTGGGTAGGGCAGGAAAATGGGGCTGAAGCTTCCCATAAATATTTATTGCAATGAGCAATTGACCCAGAAGACTCTAGCAGAGATATCTAAATAGCCCTAACAGGTCAGTTCGGATCACATACAAACTCATCTCAAAAATGTGCTGAAAGAAGGTAGAAATTAACTTAATTCCCCTCCTCCTGACAGCAGCAGTCAGTATCTGAATCCTATAGACCAGGGTTATGTTTTCTGAGCTTTAATAAGCGCAGTGATGGTTCAGGCTGAGTCCTGCTCCTAGAGCTTGTGCAGTACTTCCCATGAGGTTTCTCTGATCCCAAGGACAGTGCAAGTCTAGAATCAAAAACCTCACATTTGTTGCTATAACATTCCTATGGCCATGAAATCCCTCTGTAACTCTGCCATACAGTTGCCACTAAAACTTAACAGTTTGGAAGTACAGAAATTAAAACTACTACATTTTTAGACATGGTGTGTTTTCAGGTACACTTGAAACCAAAATTCCAAGAGAGCATCTTGGGAGGGTGCAGAGGACATGAATTTGGGAGGGTACAACTCTAAAAAAAACAGTTTCCCAATTATAAACTGATGATGTCTTTTGTAGATTTTGACAACTTGAACATTTTTAGGCTTTGACTGTTTTTTCCTCACCATATTAATTTCTAAGAGATGCACAGGACAATCATCTCTTACTAGTAATCACTTCTTATTTAACAGCAGGGATTTTTAAAAAAAAATAAAGCAGAGATACTTGCTTCAAAAGTAACACATACAAGAAGAAAAGTCTCCCTTTCTCCTGTCTACATGTGCATATTCAGAGTTTATTCAGGTTAACAGACTATTCACAAATATCCCCACCTCTGTCTCCAACCACTATTACAATGGTATTTCTCCATTTCTAACACAGGAGTCTCAAAACCCAGACAAATATAATTCCAGAAGCCACACATCATTCCTGCATATATGAAGCAGAGGTTAATTCAAATCTCCTCCTCTCTACAGAAGAGCTTTTTGCCTTGGATTGTTATTTGGGTAATGCAATGCTGTGGATTACATATGGGAGTTTCTACCTGGAATTGAGAAGACACACAGAAATAAGTGGCATTGCAAGCTCTTTCCCCAGGGTGTGAGAAGGGCAAGGTGAGTCTAAGAGCATGCAACCCATAATGACAATGCACAAATCCTGGCCCTGAAAAGAACAGGTGGATCAGTTGGCTGTCCATTTGAGGAGGAATATTCTGTTTCCTTCACAACTTCTGCCCTGCCCAACTCAGAGACTACATCAAGCAAAGATGGGTCTCAATACAGTCCCCTATAATGGCATAAAGAAACAGCATCATCTTCAGAAGACAATAGTTCATGTGCTCCACAAATATCTCCATACATGAGCTGGTGGGGCAGGACATATCACAGGTCAACCAGTCAAGTGCAGGGAAGCCCAAATCATCACCCTGCAACATTGGCTATTCTCTGCTTCAGAATTCTAACGAATATGGGCAGTGTCTGAAATAGAGCACTCCTGCAGGAGCTCTAAGTAGTGACAAGTCCCTCTCAAGAACCCAGGAAGCTGCAGGTTACAGAAATTAGTCTCTGATGGACTAAAGAACTGGTCCCTGCTGTCCCTAGCCTCAGATTAAAGCCCTAAGCACTACACCATTCTTTCCCTCTGGTGTCCCTGCTTTTCAGCCAGCTGGAAAGAAGAGGATTTTTGTCCTGCACAACTCCAAGAAGCCCCTCTGAGCCCTCACTCCACCTTCCTCGTATGCAGTCAGTGTACTCAAGCCTTACAGGTCGGCTCCTGACTTTGGCCCTTCATGAATAGATCACTATGCTGGCTGCTCCCAGACGTACACAGCCAGTTGTATGTGGGGGAGAGTTGTAAGCATGGGCAGGAATGCCTGTTTGGCAGCCTTTCCCTGCCTCCGAGTGTCTGCTGACTTCTTTTTTTTTCTTTTTTTTTTAATCTCTGCCACCTAATTTTTAAGCTGGGTTTTGATCTTCTCTGCCAGCATAAATCAGAGACAGAGTTGCTCCAGACTTACATCAAGTGGGCATGTGCATGCTTCAGAGTGCTGTGTCTATCTGCACATCTTGGAGCAGATGGGAGTTGGGATAGGTGACCACACATTTCAATCTGCTGTCTCACCCCTCTGGATCAGCTGGGGCCTCTTTAGTGTCTCTTTAGTCAGCAGCCAGCTGAGAGAAAACAGGTCCCCCCTGAAGAAAAGAAACAACTAAGAAGCCCCGCTATTTATATACAACCTTCATGCTCTCACCCACTCTTTCCATATATATATATATTATATCCTGCTTCTGCAATTAAAACACATTACTTAAGGAGAATATAATATTTCAGGCTGAAGAGTAAATTGAAAAGCTGTGTTTTTCATTTACATGAGTTAAACACACATGGGACAGCCGGAATGGCAGTTACAATTAGACTACCCATTAGGATGCATTAGATGACATTAACCCAAGACCTCGCTAGTCCACCGCAAAGCTGTCGGGCTGCAAGGTGGTGTAAGAGCAACCTGGAGCTTTAAAGTGACACTCATGTTCAGTGCAAACACTGAAAGGGATTTTTCTCCTCTCCGTGACATGGCACATGATCAGTGTTGCTGCTTCCAGACTTCAGGGGCTTGGCACTTCTTTAAAAGCCTTTACAAGGTTGAAATCAAATGCTGCTGCAATAACCCTTTCCCTTAAAACAGAAAAGTATTCCAGAAATGCTATGCAAAATGCGGCAGCAAGCACAGCCAGGCAAGGGTGTGACCAATCAGACACCATTCCCAAATATTGCTGATTCATCTTTCCCATGCATGGTCGTTGGGATTGGAAATTATCCATCTTCCTGGTAAAGAAAGAAATAAAAATATACTGAGGCATCAAGCCACTGAAGTGCCACAGAAGAACTACTGCTTTTGCAATATATACCATGGTAGCTTATCTAGGCTGTGATCTTTCTCCTGGGATCCAACCTCATGAGTCACCAAAGACAGACCATGAAACACCATTCAGACATTAAAAGACTCATTGGAAGCTTGAAATGAACTTAAACAGCAGAGTGCCTGCAACTCTGAGTACCTCCTGAGATTTCACTCACATAATAACCGAGTTATTAACTAAAAAAAGAGCAGTGTGTGGAAAAACGAAGACGCTTGCATGTGGCTAGAGTCCTACAGGGATTAAGTAGACATTTAAAAATACCAACTTTTTTCCAAGCATCTCCTTGGTTAGGAGAAGAGACTTGCCAACTGCAGATCAGGAATGCTTTAAGGGAAAACAATCAGTCCCAACTAGATGCACTGCTGAGACATATTTGAAGTCCCAGAGACCTGACCCAGTATCGCTTGCATCAACCTACCTGATCCTCTTGAAATCACCAGCAAGCTCCTGTTTGTAAAGCTGCAGAAAATCAGTCATAGCTTTTCACAAAAATGCTGAGTTGTCCATGTCAAGAAAATTATAGAAAGTCAGGCTACGGGCAGGAGGGGGAGAGGGTTAGAAAAAGAGAGCATTGTTTATGGAACATGAAAAGCTCCAGCGACACAATATATGGAATTTGGAGGGAAACAGGCCCTCCTTTCTTTCTGTACAATTCAAATAATTCCAATGGCAGACTGGATATTCCCCAAAATGAGTTAGAAAAGTACAGGGCTGTCAAAGCAATTTAGAAAGGGAAAGTTGAAGTAAACATGGTGACTTTTTTTTTTTAAGCCTTAATGCTTGGAAGACCTGAATGTTACCCTACATAGTATATGGTTTCCATAGAATAGAAAGGAGAAATAGCTGGATATGCAGCCCAGTGCAAGGAGACTGCATGGGCTTTTAAGGAAAATATGTGAAGTAGCCCTAGAAACAGTCTCAGCTCAAGCATGACACTCAAGACACAAACCTAACTAAACCTTCCTAGGTGGATTGAGGCCAAAAAATTCTTATGAAGTCCCACGATTGACTTGGAGTTGTCATCTTCTGTAATGAGACTCTCCTACTCACCCAAGATGCTTTAAAAATCAGGAAAGAAGACAGTTTTTACTGCTTTCATGTTTATATGTTCATGAAGATGGGGATTCATCATTGAGCAAAACACTGAATTCACACTTTCCATAACTCTGTCCTTCTTCCGACTGTTTTACCTCCTTACTCCAGCTATAAATAGGAATGAACTCCTGACTTTGAGGGACTCTTAGGACCTTCTGACTAACTTCAGGCAAAGCCTCTTTCAGCCTTATGCAAATAGGACAGTACCCTCCTTTGTTACAGAAAGATGGTTTCCAGCATTTTACATGATTCAGTTTTCACTGAGAAAAGAAGTAACACAAATGACAAGTAGTTCTTTACTATTTCCACTTCCCTACCTGTCCTTTTGATTTATACATATATACATAAAATTGTGATTTGATTATGATATGACATAATCTTGAATAATTGGATCTAAATACATAAGACTTCTGAAATCACAAGGCTTCTGTTCAGCTGGGTCTAGAGTAATTACCTCTACTAAAACTGCTTGGTTGTACACTTTATTCCAGTAACAACTCATGTTCTTTAAAATATCGTTTTCATGGAAGAGTTTGCATCAACCACAAGAAACGCTGTACACTTTGCGGCTTCAGGGAGATAGTGGATTCAAGGTCTTGCTCACTTATTATTAGAAAGACTTGCTGCCTGGTAAGCAATGTCATGAGGACTCACTTGTTTAAATTATCTACATTAATGGATGACTTGAAACCCAAAGAAGTCAGTCTGGCTTTCTCTTACTGTCTCACTGACTCCGGACTTGTGTGTTTGAAGGGCATGGGGTTTGCTTTTTTCCTTTTCTGACACTGATTAGCAGGGTTTTGACTGAGAAACCAAGGATCTCAGTGCCAAACTGTGTCCCTGCAGTCTGAGCTGCCTGCTTTTCTACCATAGAATGGAGTGTAAACCAGGAATCCAGGAACTAACCAACAGTTTTTTTATCTTGAAAATTTCCTTCAATAGTTTTAATTACACTCGGACAGACAACATGTTGCTGTTGGGTTTGGGGTGTAATTCCACTTCAGAACAGATCTGCTTAATTGTTTCCATGAGAGAAGAACTTCAAAATATCTCCAGATTTTAATTAGCAGGTTGGCAGCCTCCCTTGTAACTCTTTCACAAACGACTTCAGTATAAATCAATTTGACATGATGGCAGCACATTCTGTAGGGCCCCTGACAGCCACGAGGTGTCTCTACGAACTGTCCCAGAAAGGGTGTGAGTCTTGGTTAACAAGCAAGACAAAACTGAAATTCAATCTCTGCAAGAAGCCCATTTGTTTGTCTGTAGTTGTAAAAATTTTCTTTAATAAATGACTCCTAAAAGAGAGAGCATGATCTTGTCTATCAAAAAACCAAGCAGTACTCTTACCAAAGAAAATATATTTGCAGAGTCAAAGAATGGTAAAACAAGGGACTACATCTGGAAGTAGTAAAGGAAAACCTTAAATATGCTAGGAAAAAGTTCCAACAGTGGAAGTCACTTAGACAAAGGAATACGTTGCTAGTTGAGAATGCATGAGGCAACGCTAGAAAGAGGTGCTTTAGAGATGAATTTTGAATTTTATCATAACAACACTATTTGGCTGTGTCATCAAGAGTATTAAAACCCTTGCTGATACTCAGAACTTGAAATCTCATAATCCAAAACCTACATCTGCATTTGGGCAGCAGCAAAGCACACAGCAAATGCTTTCTGCACAGAGCAAGCGATCAGGACCTAGTATATTGCTGAAATACAGGAAACAGAACCTATGTCAGGGAGAGGTCATTGTCCTGATAGTCACTACGTCCATGGAATCAGCCAACATGGACTTTACTGACTGACTCTCTTAAACCTTACCCTGCACTTACCAGTTAACTAGAAATAGGCACAACTGAAACAGAACAGGGAACTGATACAGAAACTGCTTTAGAACCAAAGAGCAAAGCCAAACCAGAATTACAAGCAGGAGGGTAAACTTTTGACCCAAAAGCTGATCTAGGCAGCTCATTTCCTTAGTGATAGAAAGACACTCTTAGGAGCAATGAAGAGGATGAACCTTCAAAGTGAAAACCATGACTACCTTCAGTCTGTCTCTTTAAGTGAAAGGGTAAGTTGGTTGTCTGTAGTCAAAAGGTATAGACAAGATCTGGGTCATCTGAGCTACAAAGAATGAAGTTCTGAATCTTTAAGAGATGCAAGATTTGTATCTACACTAGTGCCTGTGTGGCTTCCACATGTGTTATTTTTATTTCTGAAATTAACTTCAAACTAAGACAGTATAAGAGAGATCTCCATGAAATGTTGAGGTAAAATTGCCTCATATGGTCATTCAAATCTACTGGAAGAACAATGGCTGTGCACAGAATGACACTACTAATGTGACTAGAGATCTGACCCACTGAAAATCAGGTGAAATTACATGTTAAGTTTCCTTTGGACAAGAAAAAGCAATAAGCTGTAAGCACTATAACTTTCCTGATGTCTGAAAAGAACATATTCTACAGAGGAAAGTAACCCTATCTCAACCAACCTGCCAGTCAGGCATCCTGGAGCTGTGTTAGAGAGCTCCCACCAAGGAGGCACCCAAGGACTTTCGCCTCCATTAATAAATGCAAACCTGCTACAAAATTTCAATCTCTGTCGTTTTCTACAGTTCAGAAGGGAACAACTCTATCTCAAGGAAAAAGTTAAGAATTCAGCCTTTTCTATCTTTAATGCCTTGTTATGAACTAACAGCATAAAAATGTCCATTTGAGTCAGTCACCAGATTGTTCTTTCAATGATGAGACTCCTGGGTTTTTCTAACTTCACTTTAAATTTGAAATTGAGACATTTCAAGGAACTTTTTTTCCTCAAACAGAAAAAAAATTACTTGAGCAGTGTTCCTGTTAAAAAAAAAAAGAAAAAGGTATTTTCCAAAAATAAATAGCTTTAATATCTTGCCCTTCTTGAATGCAGAGAACCGAAACACAAAGGGCCACATCAGGATTGTCTCTAAGGTTTCAAACAAGTCTTGCCTCCTGTTAACAGAGCTTGCTGGCAAGCAGAACCCTTGATAGGATTGGAGTAGTGCATGTAGTGCTCATGGAATCCAGCTGGCCTAGCATGGATCATGTAAGGTATATCCTACATATGGAAAATGAGCAGGAGAATCAAAGTGATGGGCTACTGCTATTTCAGAGCCTCATATACCCACCAAGTCTCTGTCTCATCCCACAACATTTTTAGATACTTCAAGTTTAATTTTTCTGGACTCTGCATATCACAGGCTAAATCCAGCTGTTGCTGTAGTGGCTCTGCAGTGTCCACGGGTGACAGGAGTCTGGTATAACTGCCACTGTTTTCCAACCCCTCTGCCTTGCAGTGTTGTCCATTGCATCCCACTCCCACATCTTGAATTGTCACTCCAGTCCTTGCCTTGAGCTTGCAGCTCCCCACTGCAGCAGCCTCCAGTCACAATGCTCCTGTCACGCTATAGGTTGACTGGAGGCATCATGGGATGAGCAGGCACCAGCACTGTGTAAGGCAAAGGAAATAGCCCAAAAGGAGCTATAGAGCCTTAAGGGTGCTCACTGGCCACTCCAAACACTAACCTCCCTGTAGTGCTAAAGTTTGAAGCAAACAGGTGAGAATCACCTCTTGCACTTGCACAAGCTGATGTAACCCGAGTTAGCTTAATACACCCTGTCCACTTCAATCCTCTATGCTTTACATTTGGACATCCCTTTGGTCTTCACAGACTCCTCATCAAGTGCCATGAATTACACTAAATATGCAAAAGGCTCATGGGGATCAACACTACTCTCCTCTCAAGGATCCTGTTCAGGGCTGCTCGCCAAACTGGTGGATGAACTCAGTCAACCCTGAGGCACACAAGCTCTTGACAAGAGGAGAACTAGACAAACAAGACCAAGGACATACTCTTCCATTGATCCTAAATGTGGCATGGAATTCAAAGGGCTTCAGACAAGAGGAAAGGCATGTTTGCTGAAATAAAGACAATATTTTTACTGTCTTGATAAGCACAATGGATGATAAAAGGTCTTGGAAGGCATTTATTCTACTTCACACTGGAGTGCTGCTATAGTCAGCATGGCAAGAGACTATAACCCTGTAAACATATGTTGTGTATTAGATTCTGATCTGGCAGCTTGCCTTATTTTTGCTTTTTTAAGGCTCAAGCGAGTTCCAAATACACTTCCATGTTTGTGTTCCAGCTAAAGGCAGAATTCTTGAGTGACAGGGACACAGGAATGCACTGGACTATAAATTAGCAGGGAAAAAAAAAGAAGCCTCCATCAGTGTTGGCACATCAAGCAGAGAATGACAAAAATACCAGTAAATTCTTTTTTGTATCCCTTTCTCCCAGCTTTTTGTTTTTCCAGTGTGCCCTTCACATCTGCTGAGAACTGCAATGATTTTAATCTCTTCTATCTGAACTATTGGCATGGACAGAAGTGACAAGAGAACACCTTTCCAGACAATTTCGTTCCTCTCAACTCTCCACCAAAAAAGTACCCCACAGAGCATCCTCTCAATAGCAATTAGTCTGGGTCCCTGTAGGTGCAGACAAAGAAATTCTTTTGAGAGGCGTTTCAGACTGCTCAGGATGGGGAGTTCCGGCTCATATAAACAAACACTGTTACAAGAGGCAAAGTTGATATGGATTTATGCAAGGAATGTATAGACTGAATAAGCAATTTGATAATTAATGGAGTTGACAGGCACTTTCTAATACTACTCAAGTATGTGTAGACTGAATGGTTTCATATACAAACTGAACCAAAGACAGTATTAATTTTTAACCCATTTTATACCTAATCCCTCAGATAAAGGAAACATATGCATTTTTTTACCTCTTGGGTATTAATCCTGACCTCCCAAAGCCTGACTATTGGGAAATAAATCCTTTGCACTTACTACTATTGCAGACAGCAGACCCACAGATGTCTTATACAGGATGATTTTTTTCTTAAAGATCATTTGAAGAATGAACTTTCGATTGCTTTCTAGGCATTGATTACTTCTTTTATGTCCCACAGCTTAAATGCAGCAGTTTTGCTCTTAACAAATAACTGAGAGCTTCCTCACATGAGTTCAGGGACTTTCTGAAGAGACTCTCTTGGCTAAAAGGAAATTTCTTTTATTACTGGCTTCCAAGCAAGCCAAACCACTGCTTCTACAAGCCCAGCTGCAGAAACTAAAGATGCTTAGTAAGGTCTTGAGCAAAACTGTCTCACCTGGCAGGAGATGATGGTAATTTATTGCGCACGGAAGATATTGTGACATACTGAACTGCAAAGGGAGAAAGGAGCAGTAATATAACTGTTCCCACAAAGGAATAAGATACTCAATGATTTCTCAGTCTAACGCAGGTTCAGAGATGATGCCTTGATCTGCTTCACAACTTCACTCCTCTTATTATCAGGAAACAGGCATCTAATGTGTTGGTTTATGGCTTCATACCCTGGACAACACAATAATCTTCTATAGGTTGTGCCCTCAGAAACCACCTATGGAAATAAGACTCAAGTCAGTCTTTCTTTACTCATACCCTTGCTCTCCTTTAGTGGCAAAATCAAAAGCAAGACCAAGACAACCCATTTCTAATGCCTCCATAAAGGCATTGAGAGATCAGAAGGGGCTATATGGAAGCACATTGTCTTCAGTCATATTAAAGCTGCAGGTAATTGGAAAATACCTATTGAATGACCCCAGTTCTTCAGCAAGAGATAGATGAACAGCCATATGGAGTTACATTTGAGGTGCTTCAGGCCCATTATTCTGTCCAGCTCAAAAGCAGGGGCCAGGGAAAGAATATATTAAACATACCTCCTGTTGTAGATGGGGCACAATTCTGCCAGCATGTTGGGAACCCAGCAGCAAGTCAACTTTCCATGACTACTCAAACATCTAATGACACAGTGCTGCATGCTAAGTGCCCCCACTCCAACTCCAGCTGCAGCTGCCTTTGAAGAGAGGTGCAATGCCTTCTGCATGGATGTGCACGCCGAATGAAGTCTTTTAAAGCATGTGAGAAAGAAAGCTGTCATCAAAACGTACCGAGCAATTATGGGTTGAAGGTTGAACTATTATTACTTCATACCCTCCCATTCCCCTCCCCTCCATGGTGGGAAGAAGGGGGGAGGATTATTCATTTGTATTCAAGCACTTCATTAATGTTTATAAGAGAATCCAAACACGCAAGCAAAACAAGGACAAAACACTCGCGCCAGACGTGTGATGCGATAAATGTCACTGGAGCAAATATTTAGATCTGTTTACAGAGAGGCCTATTAAGTCCTTTTTGAAAAGCTGTGCAGTGTTGTGGCTTGGTCTCTGCCTAGCAGCTCCAGGATTAACACATGGAAGATGGCTAAGTCTCTCTCTCTCATTTTGTTATGACATCTGGAAACCTAAGGAGGTCGGAAGAAGCCAACTGGCTGCCCTACTGCGATGTCTAACAACAGGGTCTGCCTGTTGAATGATGGCAGGACATGCAAAGTAGAACTGCTGAGTTCTCCATCCTGTGCCAAAATCAGTGGATTTTCAACACAATAATCCCTCAACAAAAGTTGTTGCAACACAAAAGCCTTTGGTTCACTGCTAATGATGCAAGACTATGCTCTCTGCCATTTTTCAAGATCATTTGCATTTGAGAAAATCAGTTCCACTAGGGACTAAAATAGTGTGCAAAGATGGGTGGAGCTGCTCTATTCACCAAGGGATGTATCCCATAATCCTCCACCCAAAGAACTGTAAATTCTGGAGTTCACAATCATCCTGGACTTCTGCAGATGTCCCCTTCACATCACCACCTCATTGACTCTAGCCCCTCCACATACAAATACTTCTTTTTCTAAGAGTACTATGTAAGTTGAAAGGGATAAGAAAAATTTATAGATGGAAAAATCACAGTCTTGGTCCCACATGTAGCAACATATTTGGGATATTTCCACCTCTGAGGTCATGCCTCAGTTTCCAACATATTATATGAACTTTACTGACATAAAATTGCCCAATATAAAGGACCAGAGCTCCTAGAGCTCCTTACCCAGATGCTCAGTTTGCTTCCTTTCTTTTTGGAAGAAACAGTGCTCAGGCCATACAGATAGACAAGACTCTGCACACTGATCTCAAGAGGTGCTGGCTGAATCAAAACACTTTTAGTTTGAAGCTCTCCCTCTGACTTACTGAGTTTACTTCACTTTTTTTCCTGGCATCAAAAATTCAACATGAAACCACAAGTAACTATATTCAGTCTGGTTTTTAAGCCTACCAAAGTCACAAATAAATTATAAGGAATACAAATACTTTTTTTCTTCCTAACTCTCTTAATGAATTATGTGGCTACACAAAACTCATTTCTACATAAACCAGTGGGGAAGACACCTTGCCCAGATTCAAGAGATACAGAAATACGATTTGGGGTTCCAGGTTCAAGGACTGTATACTTGTTTACTTGTTTTAATGGCAACTACACCGAGCTTTGTCCCAGAGAACAGAATTTGGTACCAAGTATTTTGGGATTCTTCCACTGGTATAGTCAAAGTTATACCGCCAATCCTTGAAACCTTGTCAGCACCACACTGAACATCCACAGGGAAGAGAGAGGAATCCCCCAGAGGAGCTACCTTCTGCTCCTCTGCTTTGGAGCTAACCCTTGGGGTTATTTATGCTACATGACCTTGAGACAAATGGCATTTGGCAGCCTGCTGGATGACTTTGTGTTTCAAACCAAACGTTCTCAGTTTCTCCCACTGACAATGGGAATAATTCCTCAATGCTTTTTTGGGGGTGTTTCTTCCTATCTCATTGCCTGCCATGGAGTTCTTTGGTAACTACGTCAGGGTTGGTGAACTTTAGCTTGACTTTCTTGTTAGAGACAAGTACCAAGTGGTGTGTGTGGTTTTCTTCTGTGGTTTGGGGGGTGTGTGTGTGTGTGTGTTTTCTCTTTGTCCCAGAGTGTCTGCACTGCTGGTATTAGAGCTCCAATTGTTCTATATAAAGCAAAGATCCCTCGAATGATGTGCCAAAGGCTTTATCTGTGAACAATCTTTGTCTGTACTTGCTTTGCCGCTAACCAGTTTTGACTCTGCTCTGTAATGGCTGGAGCTGCTTTGCCTTAACTGATATATATCAAAGAGAACTGCTAAAATTAACTGCTCATGAACTGTGTCCAGGATGTTAGATTAACTCATGTGGAATCCTTCAGTGAACAAACTGATTTACGATGTGTTATGACATTGTTATTTGATGTGTTGCACAACAACTCAATTTTAAAAAATGAAGAGTGCTCCATTAATAAGAGATAAATCTTTCCAGTGTAATTCAAATGAATCTGCAACAGCTTTGGAGAAAGCATGATAAGGGATCTTGTGTGGGTTTAGTGATTGTGTTTTGCATTCCTAGGAATATCTTCCACTGGGATCTCTTTGTCAGTAATGACAAAACCCATCCAAAATACAACACCTTTTGGGAGATTGTAGCTCTTTGTACTTCCCAAGATATAAAAAGGTACAACAAGTGATTCTCAACAACTAATACTTCCAGGTTTGAGAATGTAAAACCACATCAACTATACTTTCTTTCAATTTCAGAGCCTTAATTTGCTGAAGGCTCTATGCAGTACATCCCTTCCCAGCTTATCCAGCCACAGTGGACACACAGTAAAGTGCTCAAAGCAGTCAGTTCCATTCTCAGAAAAAAACCCACACCTTTATACATTAAGATATAAATCAAGTCTTTTTTAAAAGCAAACACTATTCCATTACTGGAACATGAACCAGTGTAAATGCTGACCTTAAATTATGAAGTTTCTAGAGTGTGTTTTAGATGACTACATGTTAAAGGCTCAGGTCTCTCTGGATACTCAGCTTCAACAAAACTGCCTTTGAAAGTGAGCTTGAACTATACACAGTACAGTATGTCTCGTTTCACAGCCAAGCCACTCAAGTCAATACAGAAAATCCTCTCCGTCCTCACACAATTAGCTGGGTAAAAAGCTGGTCAGTGCCAGTCTGCAGCCAGCCACAAGGCAATCCATGAAGTCAAACTGTGTTTCATGCCTGAAAACATGCTGCCTTGAGCCTCTGAACTTCATCTCACTGCCAAAAGACCTGGATTATTTCAGGACAGTATAACCTGGTCTCATGGACTGATGGGGTATTTTCTCACTGGTATTCTGTAAATGGAAAGGAGAAATGCTGAAGGAACTGAACTTCAGTTTTTTTGTAACTGTCTACAAACAGAGCATCCCAATTGCTTCAAGGTTAAACTATATTACAGTTGTTTTGGCCATAACTTTGTATTAGAAACCTCACTTTGTTCAAGTCTGGGTCTTAGTGAGTTATCTTCTCCAGCAAGTAAATAATGAGCTTTTATGAGAATCTTCTTTCTAGCTTTTTCCTGAATTGATCAGGAAAGTCATCATGAAAAAAAAAAAAAAAAAAAAAGAAGGGGTTTCTGTATACTTAACTCCTAAAAACAGTCATTTTGAGGCCCTTCAGCATAATTGCTCCTCTCCTGCTCCTGTGATATCCCAAAACCAAAGAACTGCCTTAGCCTGAAAGTAAACTACAAGTTAGTACCCCATCTGACCCCTAGCATGTCAGGACCAGCTCCTCAAATGGTCTAAGGCTTAGCATTTTCATAATTAATAGTGCTATTGTGATTTTACCAGTGCTTTAGAACCAATGGACACATTGGGACATCCCATCACACTTCACTACTGGAGTAACATCTATCTCAACCATCATTTCTAAAAACCATAAATAAATCACATGCCCAAAACACAAAGGCCTTCAAAGATCTGGACATGTTTCTCAGATCACCGTTTTGCCCTCTCCCCCTCCACTGACTCTGCAAACTCCTGTACTGTGAGCATTTGGTCTCAGATTTAAATAAATATTCCCCATCACTATTATGCTGTCACCTGTAATAGGAAAAGGCTGCAAGAAATCAAAGGGAAGCTAAATTTGTGCAGTGGCAGAAAGCACCCAGAGAATAATCAGTCTTCATTGTGACTGTTAACAAAAGAGAGGGAGCCTAATGGAGACCTTGGATTTAGTACAGTCTCTAAAGTATTGAAGGGATACTTTCAAGACACAGAACTGCCTACTTTAAAGAAATACTTTTCCTGTGTTCCCTGTAACTTGACTTTTATTAAAATGGAAAGAGGTTAGAAAATAACTTGGAGATTTGTTTCCTTTTTCTCATTCCTTGGCTCACAAAAGGGATTTGATGAATATTGCTTTGCTCTATGAAGAAGGCAGCTTCTTCTCTGTTTTATATATTGGGGATATCTGTGTCTCCCCAACAGGTGCCCTAATGAAAGAGTTAGGGTAGATGCAGCAAGTTTAATTAAATCTGGGGAAAACATAAAGCATTTATTGCTATTCCCTGAATTGTGTTGATACAGCTAACATGTTGGCTATGACTGAATTCCCAATTTTTCTCCATGCCCATCTCAGCAAACTCTGATTTTGCAGGGATACTCATGCATGAAGAACCTCTGGACTGGAATTCATGTGGAAGGTTTCAAAATATCCATGTTAACTGAGCCTAGGAAAAGAAGAAATCAGAATAGTTTCTTTCTGTTGTTTTTTTTTACAATCCTTTCTCTATTTGCCAATAGGAGTTTCTGGGAATGGTTCAGTGTTATCCCTGGCTTCAAGGGACACTCTGGAATGAGTACAACATACAGGATTTGGACTTTCACTTCTAACACTGTTACCCACTGGCATGGCCTGTAATCCTGATTTTGAAGAAGTCAGTAATAAAACTTGCTTTTGTCATCTGCAAGACTCTTGAACCCTCAGTGCTGTTGCAGTGCCTGGACAGAGATGATCAGCAGTGGTCCTACTGGTATTAAATCTAATTACAATATTTCAGGGATGATGATTTCTTCAGGCATAACTGGCCTATGGGAGTCCATGTATGGTGAGAAATGGGGTGTCCAGGACTATGTTAAATGACCCTCAGAGTGGAAAATCTTGGGTCTTTGATCTCATTCAAACTAAAAATACTTTTGCTAATGAGCCTCCTCAAGTCATACAACATCCATTCTGAAATGCTGAACACATGGTTTTAATTTACAGTTTTCAGAAACTTTCATTTATATTGTGCTAGAAGTCCTGAAATGACTTGCAGCAGAAGCTCTAAAATATTGGAAATCCAAATGGGAAGGACTGCTGTTGGAATAATTAGTGATAAAAGCAGCAGACATCAGTCTGTGTCCTGCTTGAGTTTCTGACAGGTATTAACCAATTCACTTTTCATTCTCTTTAAATGACAATTAGATTCAATAAACAATATCACAAGGTAGCTATATTGTTCTCTTGAGCACCAGAAAACGCAAATCCATGGAGGCAATGAGACAGCATAACTACAAGCTGTTGTTATAGACACAACCAGTCCTAGAGTTTAGCTGCATGTCTGTTCTCACCCTGCAGAGAGTATAGTCTTGTTCCAATTCCAGTCCAAGAACTGAGGTATTAAGCCAAAAACACTGGTACCCGCAGTTTTAAACTCTGCAGGCACCAGTTTAATTTCTGGTGTCTCGGACGAGCTGGAAACAGTAATGCTTTTTCAGTTACAGAGTACTAGGTTCATTAATTGTTGCAATGTTAAGAAAAAATGTCTTAATGACTGCAACCTAGAAATAATTTGAGAGCTTCACAAAGATACCAACATTCTGTGATCAACCCACAGTGCTTTCTGTGGATTTTAAGTCTAGTGGCATCTAGCATCTGTATTGCCTGCCTGCTTGAAAGAGGGATTTGGGAAAGCATGCGGACATGAGGCAGATATGTCTATTTCCCTGCAAAACAGGACTAACACTGACCCTTGAAAGCTAAAAAAAAATTAAGTTTCCAAAACACTGGTCTGAAAATCAACACTTTTGTGCTACCCTAAACACTGAGCACTGGGGAAAGTCAGGATACAGTCCCTCATCCCAGCAGGCAGGGAACCTCTAATAGGGCCAAAAGATGAAAGAAATCACACCAATTTCACATGGTTCAAGCAGTAACACTGTGATTTCTTCTGCCTTTCACCTGTGTCATCAACTCCTAATGACAGTGAAGAGACCAGTAAGAGTTTGCAGCATAAAGCCTGGCACAGAGGAAACCTGTTAAAGTATGTCCCTCTGAAGTTTCCAAATATGCTTTTCCAGGAGCTCTGCCACTGAACTCCATCTCCACAGGAGTGCAAGGTGAATGAAGGAGTGCCCTTGCTTGAGATCATTTCTAGTCTTTTCAATACAGGAACCCCTGTCTTGCCCAAATGATGTGGGCTGGCTTTATAATGTGGATTGCTACTCACTAGGGAGCTGAGGGGAGGCTGTTAAAGACTTTCTGAGGACTGTAGGTTGCACTATACTTGAAGTTGAGGTTTTTAAGGTCAATGGTTCATTCTGTTTATAAGCAAAGCACTCCGGCCCTGTAGCAGAATCCTGGCTGCTGCTGCAACAGCATCAGAACCTGATAGCAAATACAAAACAGAGAAAATCATCAATCACTGTGCAAAAATCGTTCACCAATGAGGGCATTTTGCACCTACTGGGTGAGCAGCTCAGAGGTGGCAAACTCTTCTAGGGGAGATCCCACAGGGATTTGAAATCAGCATTAGTTGTAAGTAGAGGATGAATTTGGCTCATCTGTTCCCTCTACTGATTCCCTCCCCAAAGCACAGCTTGGAGAGTGCATCTCCCTCGGGGAGCAAAGTGCACGCCAGGGTGCTCCCTGTGCCTCTCATGCCACAGCAGTGCCAGGGCTCCCCTGCTGCCACGACCAGGCATTGTCAGAGCCCAAGGGACACTCACCTCTCACCACACACAGGAAAAAAGGGCACAAACCTGTTATTGGACTTCTACACACTGCAAATGTTCAGCTGCCTCAGATGCAGCAGAGACTCCCTCAAATGTCAGATTGGGGATTTTTTCCTTTCAAAACCCACCTAATAAAGATGCAATTACTGCCTAATACCAACCACAAGCAGCCCCCATAATTTTGCAGGCAAATGAACCAGCAGAACCCTCCAGATCTGCTCGTGAAAGGCACATACACCTGTCTCAGGCTTAGATTTTACCAAAGGAGGTACAAAGGAACAGAGGGAAAGGAAGGGCTCACACCTAACCTGTTGTACAAACACTTGTGGCAGTTATATACACAATAAATACAACAGATGAATTGCCAGCTGCCCCTCGAGCCATCATTAAGTGACTGGCTGTTTTCTTAATAGGCATCAAATGCCAGGGTGGGCCTTCCAAGGGGGCTGTGGTGAAGAAGCACACAGTAACTGGCTGTAAAGAGCAGCACATACAGTTAGTTACAGCTATAAAACATCAGCTGCTGATCCTTTCAGGTGTTACTGGGACTACTGTAGTTTTAATACCTGCAGAGTTTCACCCTCAACAGTTCCCCTGGTGAAGATGTAAAGCAGCTCCACTAGTATACAAAGTGAGTTAAATGGAAGCATTTCTAGTTCTGCTGTATCAATTTCTACCCCAAGATTAATTTTTCTGGGGGAATTTTTTTACCCTGAGGTGCAGGGGGATGAAGGGAGTGACAGTTAAAGAAAAGCCAACAAGCTGAAAACTACGTGCACAACATAGGGCTATGTATAGTCAAACTTTTAAACAACATCTCTTTTGAAAATATTCAGCAATCAAAATAGATGATGCTAAGCTATTTTTAATGACTCCTGCTCTCTACAAAAAGTCTGATTTTTTTTTTAAAAGCAAAAGGGTTCCGTTTCTATTAGGCAAACACCCCTTTTATATAAAAAATATATTAAAAAAAGATTGATAATACTCCCTTATATAAACTACACACACTACCAAAAGTCAACTAGCTCGGAAACTGAGCCCTTTAATTCGGTTTAGAAAACTCTGAGCCTGGATTTTTCATTAGTATAAACAGGTATATCTCCCTTGAAGTCAGTTATACACCCATCCTGCCAGCTCGGACAATCCCAGCTTTGTGATCACAGAAATGTTTAATTCACCAAGGGGACAGGGGAGATTGAACAGAGAGTCCAGGAGATGGCCCTGTCTATATATTACTGTTCACCACTGAAGGTCCAGCATCAAGGCTGCAGATCTGTCAGTGACCAAACATGATGGACCACCCATCGGCCTTTTATTAACCAGCACTTGTTCCCCCTCTAATCCTATCACCAGAGTAATCAAAGCTGCCATGTCCCAGGGTTTGATGGAACAGCAGGACCTGGGAAATGAAGACTGATTCTGTTAACAAAGTCATTCCTGCCTCATGAATGCTGTCTCATTGGTAGAAAGCGGGGAGACGAGGTTTATTTGTGCAGAGAACGAGGCGGCAAAGAAATGAAAGGGGGAGAATGGTGAAGTGTGAAGTTTAATCTGGCACAGTCTGAGGTTTCTTTATTTGAGGCGGTCTCTGATCCAATCAACACCGGTTTGATATTTAACATCTCCCCCTGCAGTTGAAAGTTATACCAGCTGAAGGAGACCGGAGTCAGGGCCTCGCAAGCTCCGAACAGCCAAGGGGGAGGAAAGGGGGTGCTCCACTCCATCCCGACGGCTTCCCCACCAGCAGGATGGGATGAATCTGGTCCTGGGCACAAACCCCCCCTCCACGAACCCTGGGATTCGGGGCATCTGGCATGAGCTGAATGCAAGCAGTCCCTGAGGAGAGCAAGTTAGGGATGGGATGGGAAAGGGACTTCTAACCTGGAGGAAGGGAGATGAACAGTCTCAGGCTGGAGACGCTGCTGAGAAACCAGACCAAACACAAGCAAGAGCTGCCACCTGCCTCCCCAGGGAGCAGTGGTCTGGGTAGGGGAGTAAGATCCTGTCCTTGCTGACCATACAGACTCTGATGGGAACACATTGCTACCTGTGGGGTGGTGGGGGTCTCACCACAGCCCTGGGTCATCAGGGTGAATGCCACAGACCCAAGTAGCTGCAGGAGTCACTGTCACCATTCTCCTTTACTGCAACAACACTGTGTCAGCCCGGGGAGAGCTTCCCATCACAGATCTGGCATGAGGGTCCTGAACTGGGGGGAAAGTTTATCCCCATCGCCAGTTGGCCCTCAGAGGACACACGGACAAGTCCTCACAGTCAGTCATGGCTCTGGCTGCAGTGTCTCTGCCAGGATTCCAAGAGAAGGCCCTGACTGCCATCTGCCCCTCACCAGTTCTCAGTCCTGGCCAGCTTGATTTAGCCCTTTTCTGGCCACTCTATAAATAAACATCAGAACTGTCAGAGTTGTCTGCTTCCTCTTTTTTGCCCACCTCAGCTCCTTCTGTCCCACCTTCCGTGAAAACCCTGACACTTCAAACCCCAGGTGAAATTTCCACCTGACCCAAACCTGATTGGAATTCCCCTGGCTGCCAGTCTCCCAGCACAGCCTCCTGCTGGGATTCAGACACACTGACAGCAGCTACACCATACCCAGGGCCCAGACTGTGTGACCAGCAGCTTCCAGAGTCCCTGGGGGTGGGATAACACTCCCTCCAGGTTCCAAGCAGGGCAGTGGCCAGTCAGAGGGAAGCAGGGCAATGGGAACAATGCTGCTGTGGAAGACTGTCAGGAAACACTGTGCAGAGATTTCAGGGGAAGCAAAGCATCAAACTCCAAAGTTTCAGGGTTTACAGTAGAAAACAATGTGTCCTGCTCTACCTGCAAGAGCTGGCTCTCCAGGAAGCAGATAATTATATGAGCCACTTTAATCTTTTTATCCAGCTAAGACAATCAACATTTCAAAGCCACGCACAGAAGGTATCGAAGATTGTTCCTGGTCAAAAATGCAAGTGTATCCACTTTCTTTCAGAGCAGATCAAAACCAAGTACCACACCGGGACCACTCCTAGATTTCCTCCTCCTCACGGTATCAGATTAACAGATTTGGTGCATGTAGTCAGATTAAATATTTGCAGTAGCACAAAGCTGCCTTTGAGGGGAAGAAGTAGGGTAAAAAAGCTTTATTTTCTTTTATTTTTAATTTGCTTAGGGCAAAAATACTGGACTTTGGGGACATGGGAAACAAAAGCATTGACATAATTCAGCAAAGCACAGTTTTAAAACCTGAATTCTGAATGCAGAAATAACGTGCAGTATTCCTATAACAGTAATGCTGAAAACAGGTAAAAACCACTGATGCCCTTAGCAGATTTGGGACTGTAATCTATCACAGATGTTCTCATCAAACTGTGCAAACACCCTATGAGACAAAAGCTGCTCAATTTCTGATTTCCATTTTAGTGTGTTTCAATTAGGTGTTTCTTAAGGGTGGCTACAAAACCTGAAATTGGGAGGTGTAACCTCGCAAGAGTAATCCACTCCACTAAATTAGCACAGTAATACACCAAGCAGTAGGACTGCCAGACGATGTGATAACATTACAAATTACTATTGTTAAACAACTAGCCAGGTGTCAGGATGCATGAAATCTAGAGGAAGCAAGAAAATAAATATCTGGTTTGTTTTGTTTAATTCTGTCTCCTGTTGTTCTGGTGGCCTTGTTCCCAGAAAAAGCTCCATCTAGGAAAAATCCTCCTGAACACTGATTTACTTTAGCAACATTGTCAATTCTCTTGAACAATTAAAACATAGTGTATTTATTTTTTTAATCAGCACAAATGTTTTGCATCAGCAACTGTCCTTTACTTGCCAATAACATAATACCTTTACTGTTATTTTTTAGGTTATTGCAGCAAAACAAAGGGAAATACTTTGTTTCTATTCAAAATTTGGAGAGAAAAACAATTACAGTAAGAGCAGCAGTGAGTTTTGTACTGTGACCCTTTTCCTTTCTCTGTCTCTCACTCCCTCTCTCTTTAAAAAGAAAAAAATGTAATATGATTCACATTTAAAAGGCATCCAAGTGGTACATTTTTAACCAAGTGTTTGCATGTGCCTGATTCTGCCATTTTTGACCTAAAACAACCAAACACTACTGGATGTCTGGAATGCTTGATTATTTTTACCTCACCTTAAAGAAGGGATTCAATAGAGAGGACAGGCACTTCAACCTTTCAGATAGAACAGTGAAAAATGAATTCCTTGCTCTGGAAGTGTGTTAATTAATGCAAAAGTCCTGAGGACCTTTCTTTTAATTATTTTTCGTCATAAACAAGAGAACTCCTCCAAAAGAGTATGTAACCAATCTTCTGCTCTGAAGGCTGTATGCTGAGTTAGACACCTAGCTGTAATAGTGGATGAACCAAATGTTAGTGAAAGCCAGACTTTTTCTCTTAAAATAGTTCCCACTAGACTTCAGGGGAGCATGGGGTGAAGGGACTCTAAGGACATTTTAATCACACCAAAGATCAGTCTTTCAATCCTTATTCCCACATCACCAAGAATTTTTTGGTCCAACTAGGACAGTAAGACAAGGCTGGAAATAGGCTGACCCAAAACTAATGATGAAAAGCAAGTTAAAAACGAAATATCATAGCAGATAACTGACACCATTTTAAATCACCCTTGGATTATTTGTTTTCTTCCACACACATTCATTTCCTCAATGTCTAGTAAATCTGATTTCACATAAACAGTTCCACAAAGCAGTCAATAGCTGTTGCTGTGTTCCTGATTAATCCACTGAAATGAAATAGATCTCATGGCTTAGTATTTGGTTGTTTAAAGCTAAATCCACTGAAAGAATTCCGGAGTCCAGTTACACCAATAACTTTTGTTTCTTTGCCTACATCCTTTTCTTTTTTCTGAACTTTACCTGCTCTAAAATGAAAAAAAAATCCAAGCATACTGCACACTTAATTTCCCCCAGAACATGAGGGCAACATGACCCACTTCGTTTTGACCCAGAGTGACCACGGAAAAGACAGTTTGCACATACTTAAATCACTTTGAACAATGTTGAAATTTCTATTTTCATTGTTCATGCTTCATCCTCTCCCTGACAAGTACCACAGAGCTGCTTTACTTCAAAACAAACAAACACAAAAAAGCCCTTTTTACCCAGCTCTGGGACAGGATGGGAGGCATGGAAGTTTCCCTCATAAGTGGCGAGCCAGCAGGCATACACAATTACACCCTTGACATTTGCCTCCCAAATAAATGATACACATGATACTCAGACTGCGCACATGACCAGTTCTCTGCCAGCACCACGGATCGGTGCGATGGAGGGCTGAGGCCCAAGAGTGACCACCCCACTGCAACAGGCTTGGGGTTCAACCCCATCAACTGATGGAAACACCAGAGAACGGCCCCCATGGCCTAGGAGAAGACACGAGGCCCAGGAGCCTCCTTACCTGGGAGAAGTTGAGCCCATTGAGTGGGTGACACTGCTCCTCCACCCGCTCCACAGCACCCGTCTTCTTCTTCATCCTCTCAGCCTCCTGGGCAAGGTAGAGGTCGAGCACTGGCACCCCTCTGGAGCGGATGTCCGTCTCCGTCAAGGAGTTTACCATGAGCATCACCCAGACGGGCCTCTTGCGCTCCCAGTTCCCGGCGATGGCGTTGAAGAGGTAGTCAGCGTAGAGCCCTTTGCCTCGCTGGTCCGGGGTCATCCAGTGGGGCAGCATCAGCTTGATGTAGTCCAGGTGGCGCTTGAGGCGGCGGTACAGCTCCCGGGGCAGCACGTCCTGCAGGTTCTCCCCGTGGGGCAGCATCTGGCAGCTGGCCAGCCCCGAGATGGTGTAGGGGTCCGTGAGGTCCAGCTCGAAGTAGACGCTGGAGCTGGCGTGGAACGCGGCCTTGGAGTTGTCAGGGATGAAGTCCCAAACTCGTGTGTAGGGCACGTGGATGGTGCCGAAGAGATAGGCGGGGGGATCTCGGCGAATGGTCCAGAGGAAGGAGTTGAGCTCTCCTTGCTGCGGGGAGGACAGCGGGCCTGGTCAGCGATGGAGGGGCAGGAGGCAGCGATGCCACCCTCGGGGCGGGTGATCCTGCTTCCCCATCTCCCTGAGCGAGCCCCATCCGCGCTCACGGCAAGCAAAGCCCACGGGCACCTTAGAGGGCCGCGTGGGGCTGAGCCCCGCCGTGACCCCCCGCTCTCCCCGGCCCGGCCCCGCATCCCTCCGGCCCCGCTCCCGGCGCGGGGCCCCCGCACGGGGGGACACCCGAGGCAGCGCCGCCACACCTGCGGGGCCGCCCGCCTGTGTGTCCGTGTGTCCGGGTATGTGTGTCCGTGTGTCCGTGTGTGTGTGTGTCCCTGTGTGTGTGTGTGTGTGTGTAGGGGACCCCTCCGCGCCCCCCGCACACCCTGCATCCCCCGCGGGCACCGCGCATCCCCCGGCCCGGCCCGGCTCACCGAGCGGGGCAGGTCGCACTGCCCCGTGTCCATCTGCTCCCGCCGGGCCGCGGCGTCGGGCAGGAACCCCCCGAAGACGAAGCAGATCAGCGTCAGGTTGAGTTGCATCCCGCTTCCTCTCGCTCTCCTCTCTCTCTCCTTCCCAGATGAGCCTTTTTGGATTT
>VXAU01002755.1:1922-99566 GCA_013399695.1 Formicarius rufipectus
CCACCCACCCCCCCTTTGCTCCCCGCAGTCCCGCCCGTCGGCGGCCTTGGGGCTCGGGGTTCGAAGCCCGGGAGGGGTAAATACACGGACACCGCCAGGGCAGCTCGGCTGTATGTCCCCCTGACCGCCAACCCCTGTGCCGTAGATTCCAATCCAGAACGGAACGTAGTCAGGGCACCCCCCGCCCCGGGGCGGCTCAAGGCTTTAGCTGGGTGTCTTAGGTCTTCAGCCGTGACCCCGGTGCCGTAGGTTCCAATCCATGGAGGGGCGAATACACGGACACCCCGTCGGGGCAACTCACGGGGCTTAGTTGTGTGTCCCCCCCGGCCGCGACCCCGGTGCCGTAGGTTCGAATCCCGGGAGCGGCGAATACACGGACGCCCCACCACCACCCCTGGGGCAGCTCGGGGGGGCTCGGCTGTGTGTTCCCCCCATGGACGCCAGCCCCTGCAGCGCCTCCCCAGCCCTGCCGCTCTGAGTGGAAACGGTGCCCCTGGATTCAGGTGCCCGTCCTGGAGGCTTCTGTTTCCCGAGCCGCTGCCCCCGAGCCCCCCGAGGCGCTGCAGCCACACGGCCCGGCCCCACACACCCCACAAGTCCTCGGTGCCCGCCCTCGCTCCCAAGGCGCGCTCACCAGATGCCCGCACAGACACAGCTCACAAAGGCTTTATTGTGACCGAGCGCAACCGCGTGTGCTTAAGAGCTTTGCTTCTCCAACCACACCGAACTGCGCGCACATCAAACGCGCGTTTTAAGCGCTGCCTGTTTGGTTCCCCGCGCCGTGCAGGGCAGGCAGAGCCCGCCGTGCAGGGCAGGCAGAGCCCTCCGTGCCCCGATGGTTCCCGTGCTGGGCTCGCCCCGGACCGACCTCCTTGTGCCGGCCCGGGGTGACGGAGCAACGGCGAGCTGGGCGGGGAAAGCCCGCTCCTCTCCCGCAGCAGCTCCTGCTTACTTCACACCGAGCACTGTCCGTCCCGAAAACAAAGGGAGAGATTTTCCTGCCCGCAGGAAAAAAAGAGGCTCCAAGCGACGCTTGGGCTTGATTTATATCAGACATTCATTGCTGCGTTTTATGCAACCATCCGTATGAGTCAGCACGCCTTTGTTTCCTCCACGTGTAAGGAGTATGATGGAAAGGCAATAGTCAGAAATCTGGGGACTCACATAATCCTGAAAACTTTTTTTTTTTTTTTTAGGAAAGATTTTGGTACTTTACATAGCATAACCAATTTTTTTAAATCCTACAACCAATAAGAGTGGCAAAGAAATTGGGTTCGATCAGAGAATTTCCCGGTTTCACCGAGTTTCAAAGCAGTTTCTGGCGCTGCTGGCTGGGGCAGTACTACTATTATGTAAATGTTACGTAGCTGTCTGCCTCAGAACACCGCATTGATCCTGTTTGCTGGCACTGATCCCTCTCAGGCAAACAAGCTGGCATTATGAAATTACAGATCGTTCTTAAAGTCTGTTTTTAACGAAGAAGCTTTGCAGTCTATATGCGTGGGCCAATAGTTTTGAGAAAACCACAAACAGCTCTGCCCCCTAAACTATATACATAGCTTTGGAGAAATTAACTAGCAGCAATTTGAAGGAACAGGTGAACTTTATCAGCTTCAGGTGACTGAGATTAGGTGCAGATGGGGAAATAAGAGTCATCATAAAACACCTGAGAGTTGAGCGAGGTTATTAGGGTAGGTAATCTTCACGGTCATGTAAGTGCAAGGCTGACTTTGGGGTTTTCACGAGAAGAACCTCGAGTAGGTATGTTTGGTAATTTTGAAACAGCACTTTTTTGTTGCTGTCTTTTTATTTTATGTATGTTCTGTGCTGAGTTTGGGCTGTCAAAGAAGCTGATATGCATTCATACTTCTCATGGGTAAAATAGAGATTAACTTTGCAGATTCTGTACAAATCTATGTTGTATCTTCAAGAGGTAATGCACTCACAACTGAGTAAGAAGAAAGGTGGTGTTATTGCTTGTGTGTATGCAGATAGGCATGTTTTAAGAGTATGCCTTTATGGCTGTCTGTAGGCATATGTAACTGCCTTCTGACGCACGTGAGTTAATTATGGGATTAGATGGAAAAACTGGTTTTGTGCCAGAGCCTGAGACTTTGGCCTTATCACTGGAAGGCTATTCTCCTTGTTTAAAACTGCTTTAATTTATGAAAAGTGGTGATGTTCAGGACAGAATAAGTATTTGTCATTTTCTATTCTCTTGATATCGTGTGTTGCTGTGAAGCCTCTAAATGGCTTGTTTTGGTGCTTTGTGTAGTGTTATTAAGCTCATAATGAGCTCTTGCTCTGCAATTGGCACAGTGTGAACATATTTGGCTTTCCTGCCTGCTAGGCCTTGCCTAAGAAAGATCATCTTCATTGTGTAGTTCTGTATGGCATCTGTTTTGGTTCTCTTTATTTACTTTTTCCCTCCCCTCTTAATTCTGAATTATTTTAACAGCTGTAATTAAAACTAATTCTCATGAGTTGAGATACTGAGTGTTTCATGGGCTTGTAAAAGTGCATCCTTTGGTATAGTTGTGTTTGTAACTCTGTATTCAGTTAGTGACACGCAGCAATGTAAGCACAGAATGCAGCTGCTTTGGTGTTATTACAAAGAAACACAGCATACAGAGTATGGTAATGCTTGTGTTAATGAATGTACTCTGCCCAGAGTAATTTTTTTTTTAACCTTTTCCCAGAGGTGGCTGGTAAAGTTAAAACTCTGCTCAGTAGCACAGAGATAATAATGTTTCAGTTGAGCCAAGTTCTCTTGCTTAACTACTTTACATTCATATTATTTTATGGTTCTCCTGTGTGGCTTTTTTTAAGTGTTAGCTGGCCACTTAGCTCTAAGCACGTGCCTCTTCCAGCAGCAGTGCCACGCAGGAGTTGCCTTAGTTGTTGTAGAGGTGCCGTTGCTACTACATGCTATAGACCAACAGCTTGCAGTCTGAACGTGACCTGCTTAGGTGTGGGTGTTGCTTCTTGTGCAGCTCCCTGAAGAGCTGTGCTGTGCCCCTGCAAAGCAGGATGCCTGTTCGGTGCTGGTGTGGTGTATCACTACAAGTTTCCACAAATGCAACTGGCCTGGGTGCAGATTTGCTTAATGTGTGCAGATCCTATTACTCACATGGTTGTGATGATTAAAAAGATATGCGGGCTGTATCTAAATAGAAAAATAAGTTTTGTTGTGAAATATTTCTTAGTAAAAACCTTAGCAACGTATTAGAGGCAGCCGTGATGATAGTGACTTGTGCTCCGAGGTCTGCCGGTCAGGGAAGGGTTATGTCTTCACAAAATCATGGAATTGTCAGGGTTGAAAGGGCCCTCTAGATATGCTGTCCAACCCCCCCGCCACGGCAGGGTCACCTGGAGCAGGTGACACAGGACCGCGTCCAAGTGGATTTGGAATATCTCCAGAGAGGGAGACTCCTCGACCTCCCCGGATAGCTGTTCCAGTGCTCCGCCACCCTCAGCGTGAAGCCCTTCCTCGTGTTGAGGCGAAACTCCTTATGTTCTTGTTTACGGCCCCTGCGCCTCGTCCTGTCCCTGGGCACCACCGGCAGCGCCGGGCACCCTCCCCGGGGCACCCCTCCTTGAGATATTTACGTGCACGAACGAGCTCCCCTCTCAGTCTCCTCTAGACCGAACGGGCGCAGCTCCCGCAGTGTCTCCTCACAGGAGCAGCGCTGCGGACCCCGCTTCGCCTCCTCGGCCTGCCCTGGGCCCTGTGCAGGCGCTGGGGCCGCCGGGCGGTCACACCGGGGCTCGCCCCCTCCCTCGGCTCGGCTGGGCCGGGCGGGAAGTGAGCTCAAGCGCGCAGGAAATCCCGCCCCGCCGCGGCCCTGTGTTTGCGCTGCGGGCAGAGAAAGGAGCGGAGCGCCTGCAGCGGCCCAGCCGAGCCTGCCGCACGACAACGGGGCCGAGCCATGTCTGACCAGGTACGGGCGGCTGCCCCGGCCGTGGGGGCTGCGCTGGGCGGGCGGTGGCGGCCCCGGGGACGCGGTCGGAGCTGCCCTCCGCCCTCCCGGCCCCTGCCCGGGCCGAGCGGCGCCGGGAGTGCAGGGGGCCCTCCCCTCGGAGTGGCGGTGTGTGCGCCTGGATGCCGATCCTCGACCTCGGCCGAACTCGGCCCCCCCCTCCCCTTCGTTTTAATCCCCCACTGGCTTCCCGCGGGGTGTGCGGCGAGCAGGCTCCGGCCGGGGGCACTCGGGGCCAGGGGCGGTGTCCGGCTCAGCGGCATCGCCGCCGGGGCAGCGCCGGCCCCGCAGAGCCGGGAGGGCAGCGAGCGGTGAGCCGCATTGCACAACAACTGCTTTCTTTCGTTTTCCATTTTTCGGGTGTGTGGTAGGATGCTCTGCTCCCGGAGCGGGCTTTGTGCGGGCTGGGCTTGGCTTGCCGGGGGCTCTGTCCGCCCTGGGAATGCGGGGGGCGGGCGGGGGGGACGAGAGCAGGCGCCGCTTGGCTGTAGTAACTATGCGGTCCTTCACCAAGGCTTTGTCCTGCCTTCCCTCCTTGTACATCGTTACCTCCCTGTCCTCTCAGTCGTGGACTTAAATAGTTACATGTACCGCAAGTTCCTGGCTTGCTCAGCCTGGCATGTGTACAGTCCTTCGCTTACAACTAGTGCTTTAGGCTACGTGACCTGCTCGTGGAAAGTTAAAGCAGCGTCCCGGTTTGAGTTTGTGTTCTGTTTAGCTTTATTTTTGATATCGCCTTCATAGAACAGGCTTTTCTAACCTTGTCATGACACTATGGCTTGAGAAAAAACAGTGTCAGGACCTGGAAATGTTTCGTGTAGTGCCGCGAAGTCAAGAACAGCGCTGTTTCAGTGCCAGCCGGGAAATGAGAAGTACCCCGAGACAGGGGAAAGCCTGTGTGTACCGTGTCTGCTCAGAGGGGCAGCCTGGGCGAGCGGGGAGCACACACCGGGGCTGGGAGAGGGCAGCTGCGAGCACGGCACTGCCCGGCTCCCGGTGGGACACGCTTCTGCTCTAGTGAAATACATGAGAGTGACCGCATTGAAAAAAGAAAAAAAGGCAGATTCTGAACTAGATTTTGTAGGCAGATATTCACGTGACGTGCTCTGTAGCTGTCTGCATATGTGAACCAAGGCATGTTTTGACACATAGCAGCTTTCATTGGGTAATTCCTTCTCCAGGCAAGTGCTACTAAAACACATACGTGTTTTTCCTTTGGCACTGCTTTAAGTATGTAAAATTTCATGTATGTGATAACTTTTATGTTTTCGTGTCCTAAAGATACTGTGGTTAAGGACCCTGCTGTTTGTTTGTTTCTAATAGATAAGCAAAACATGGTCACATACCAGTCACTTCTGGGGAACTGTGCAACAGGAGCTAAACATGTTTCAGTAATGGTATAATGTACAGCATTGTACATTTCATTCCCCTGTTTATCAATCCTACAGGAATAACTGTATTACCCAAAGCTGTACCTTGCTTATAGTGTCTTTCTTTTGGGCCCTGAAACTAACTTAGAAGGATATCATTTGTCACCAGTTATGTTAATTTTGGCTTGTCTTTGTACTGAAAGAGCTGTACTTAGTTACTTTATTTCCAAAGAGAAATTGATTTCTATGATAAATAAAAATGCTTGCAAGAAGGGCAGACTTGGAAACAAAAAAAACCCCACATGGCTCCTTAGTGGGATCCAAGCAAAACTGAAAAAAAAAAAAAAAATGGTTTTTTCTCTTCCTTTCAAGGATCTTAGGCTGATTTTGCTTTATTTAAATCTAAATGCTCTCATTTTTATCTGTTCTTGTGTTATTAGTAAAGAATGCTATTGCTTGTGTTTTTCCACTCCTATAACAAATAGGAGATATGTTGTAATCTTATTCGTACAGTAATTTTGGTTTTGTTAATTTTTATTTAAAATGCTGAGTATATTTTTTTTAGGCTTGGACATTTGAAGTTTGTGTGCTCTTGAAAATTGGAGGGGTGAACTTGCAATATATTGCCTTAGAGTGTTTATTTTGTGGTTTCATTAGTCGTAATAGCAATACCAGAGTTTCATCCAAGAAATTTTGTGTGCTCTTTAGGGTCATAAATTTAGTGTTGTATATAAATGTGAGACAATACTAGAAGCCTTGTTTTATACTGTTTAGGAAGATTGTAGAATGAAGACTTTAGAATTTAGGCATTTAATGCAAAGTTAGAAGTTGCAGCACTTTTATATTTCTTATCTGTTTGGATGGTGCTATTTTGTCGTGTACTGTTTCATGAGATGTCGTGAACACCAGTTCCTTTCACAGGGCAAGTAGAAGTCTTGAGGCTTGCTTGTGAATTGCTGATCCCTGGATTTTGTTAATGAATTCCTGGACTTCAGCAACTTTGCAACATCCTTGCTTTCTTTGTTCTTAAGTGTTTTTGTGTTGCCTTTTCCATTTGGTGTTGAATGGCAGTATAGTTCACTGACAAACTGCAGGGAGTGATTTCAGACTTGCTGAGTCTTGTGTCCCAAATTAAAACATTTTGCTCTTATTTTAAGCTTTAGTTATTGCCACTGTCAACACTGCTCTGATATTATTTCTCTTTTCTTGAAGTTACAGCTCTCTTTGCTCTTATTTGGTGGGTGAGAGGTTGTCGGGACTTTAAACGGGTATCTTTTTGTCTTGAAGACTCCAATTCCCTCTGCTTATTCTACTGTTTGCTGCTTCCCCTGTTTGTTTTTATTATTACTGCCTTCTTTCCTTGAGGGTAGGAATCAAGCATGAATCACAGTTTTCCCTCCTATTGGCCAGAGGCACTGTCGTAGTAGTGATGATAATTAGTAATACCTTGTAGAGGGTGATTTGGAAGAAATCTAATTAGGTAGATCTATTACAGTGCACAGAACTGTACAACTGCTGCACTTACCTCTGCTACTGGGGTCATGTGCTGTCATGCAGTTTGTAAGGCAAACTTAGTGACTGACCTGAAGCATCATGTAAAGGAACAGTGTGTTCTTACAAATTCTTTCAGTGCAAGTGAAACAGGAACTAGTTTTGAAGTTACAGACTTCTGATCTGTAGAGATCTGAATTTCTTCCTGATTTCTAGAGGTTAGTAATCCTCTAGCTAAAAATTAAATTAATTAAAAATTTGTGCAAATTATCAGAAAAAGTTGCAGGTTCTTGTTTTTCTTTCTAGTCCGGACTAGAAACCAGTCTATTTCTATTCTTGCAAATAGTCCCATGAGCTTAGAGACCAAAAGGCAAAACTTTGATGGGGAGCAGAGTTGATGTGACTGTGTTACTCATGAAGACTCCTTTCATGCTTTAGAAGTGACTTACTTGAAGACCTGAGAAAGTCAAGTTGCTTGATAGCTCAGGTTGAATTTTTGGGTTTGAGATTAAAGGATGGTGAATCAGCCCCAACGGTTCAGGTTGTTTCTGGGTGGGTATTTGGGAGGGGGGAAAAAAAAAAAAAGGGGCGGGGGGGTGGTATTCAAACCAGGTGGAGTCTCTGGCTCATACTTTTGTAATCACAGAATCTGAGTTGATCTGGGTTGAGGCAGTGAGTCAAACTGACACAAAGAGCAGTTCCTCTCTCTCTTTACTCCAGACTGAGACTGGTACAGATGGGAAAGGTGTTCACAGGCTTGCCCTGTGCTTTTCCCCAGACATTTAACATTCAAAGAAGTTGTGCATGTGTAACCTCTTTGACGTAAAAAAGCAAATAAAAGCTTAAAAAGGCTTCTTTGACATTTTAATCTGGAGATAGAGACCTATCTGGATGGACTTAATAGTGAAGGTTAGTACTTGTTTTTGGTGTTTGATCCAAAGTTCAAGTCTAACCATACAAGGGATATTTCTGTATACTTGTCAAAAGTTCCTCTTAGGGCTGTAAAAAAAGTCTGTGGTAGGCACATGTACGTATTTTGGTTATTTTGTCCACTATGTTAAGTAATAAAATATGAAAGGAGGGTTTGAAACACAATCAGCAGGGTATCCTTACTTCTGACTACCTGGGAACAATTCTTATTTGAGAGCCACGTAGACCTGAGGCAGTATCTGTGTAAAATCCCTTTATGCTGCGATGGAACATAACTAAAGGCCTGACCCAGAATCTGTAGTGACAGGCAAGGAATGGGGTTAATAGTACCTGATCTCTCTTGTGTTATCTATCAACTGCTAACATGAAAACTTTGATGTCCTCAATTCATGTCTTAGGGTGCCTTACGCTTCCCTTTTGATGAGCTTTAGTGCTCCAGTTGTTGAATCAAACTTGTCTGTACTGTTAATTCTTACCCTGGAAAGATATCAAAACACTATAATTCTTGGAACTGCAGTTTTTAAAGCTTTTAAGAGTTGTGGTCTTACCTCAAAGATGCTAGAAGGAAGCTGTTGCTTGATGCTGTTATGTTGTTATAGAAAAGAAGGTGGTTGACCATAATTTTAAAAGTAGCATCTACCTTTGCAGTAGATTGAAAAGTGCATGCATGATTCACCCTAAGTCAATAGGATAGGATGTCACAAGTGCTTTCTGTTTACCCTCCTCACAATGTTCTTTTTTTCTGTCAAATATATGAGCCTCTTACTATACTTCCTGTGTTTGGTTTTTTTTCCACAATTTGTTTGTTGTCTAAGAGTTTGTAGTATGAAATAATGCATAATAATAACAATAAATAGAACAATACATTCTTTTGCCTCATCTATCTCCAAATGATTCTTCTCTCATCTCTTGTGTTCTTAACAGTGTTTCTCCTCTGTGATTAATTAAACTTTTCCTGGGCAGACAACTTTTCATAATATTGAAAGGTTGCTGTTATTTTCCTTCACACACTGAAATAAGGCACCTTGAGTAGTCTGATTTCATACAATAAAAGAGGATGACAGCTGCCATACTGTCCAGTGAAAATAGTGAAGTGCTGAACTGATGATTTTTTTTTTCTATGTTGCAGGAAGCAAAACCTTCAGCTGAGGACTTAGGAGATAAGAAAGAAGGGGAGTACATTAAACTCAAAGTAATTGGGCAGGTGAGTTTTTACATAATTTTACATAATACAGTTGGAGGAGGTGTGAGGTTTTTATATGGTAGAAATGACCAAATGAATGTTGCTCCTGTCAGTTCTTCAGTGTGGATCCTCCCCTGCTATAGACTACTTTTGGATGCCAGTAATATGTTTTAGTATATTCTGGTGTGTGGCTTTTTGATGCATTGAGGGATTAGGTAATCTGAGGATATGAATGAAATAAATGGCAAACCTGATAAATGTGGGTGTTCAAACTCACTGAAGTACACCAGGCATTGAAGTCAGCTTTCTTGGAGAGGGACAGACAAAGAATTCTATTGGGTGGTGTGGTGGTAGATGGGAATGGTAGATTAGAAGTGGCTGTATTCGAGCTGTTTGGATGGTTTGGAGTAGTATTGTTTGCTGCTGTTGGGTGGAGACAGGTGACTTAAAGTAGGACTAACAGAAACTACCTTCCCATTGCTGGCATAATCAGCAATGAAGAGAACACATTCAGAAGCTGAAAGTTGCCCACGTGCTGTTTGCACAGAACCTATTTCATCTGTACCCACTTTGACAGTTGTAGCTACTCATGTCTTAGAGTTGGTAGGAAGGACTACAGAATAATGAGACCTAAGATTTCTCCTTAGGTTAGTGTTGTTGCCAAGTCTGCCTGTATCCTAACTTCTGGATAATTACTCTAATTGAATAAAGTTTTGTATATATTTTGAAGTACAAGGTTTAACCTGTCTCTTTAGGAATCTTGGAGCAGAAGTCCCCTGCATATATATGTTTGTATTTCATAACTATGTCAGCTGGGTAAAGATGGAAGCACAGACTGAACCATGTATGAGTTTTAGTACTTTTAAATCCAAAAACCTCTATATTGAGCCTGAGGCTATACTATGCCATCTGGTTTTTAAAAAAGAGCTTCCTGTGGAAGAACATGATGAATTTAGACTGATACATCATCCTGGAGGTTTGTTATGATGCACCAAGGTGTGCATGGTGATAGTTAAACCGCACTCTATCTTAGGTTTATATAAATTTTTCTTAATGAAAGACTTAAAAATAATGTAGATAAAGTTAGCATTTACTACAAAGAGTTAATTTTTTCTTTTCTGATCTTAGGACAGCAGTGAAATTCACTTCAAGGTGAAAATGACAACACACCTCAAGAAACTCAAAGAATCATACTGTCAAAGACAGGTTTGTGAAACAATGGCACTGTCTTTAAAAAGAAAATAAAACCCCAAACCACTTTTCTCACTTTTCTTTCAAATAGACGTTTGAAGAATCTGGCAGTACAAGTATAATGGATCTCCTAGTCGTTTTTGACAAGTAAAGGTATTCCTACGTAAGGCCACTGGGAAGCTTGCAATAAGTTGAAATTACAGTTTCAAAATATGTAGTGGCTGCTCAGAAGACATAGAATTTGTTTTAAAATGTCCAGGCTTGCATTTATAGTAGCTGTAAAATCTTTTCTTTCCAAGTAAAGCTATAGAATGCTGCAGCTTAGGATGAGAGCAGCCTTAGGCATTGTTACAGCCATTAGTATGGCAATCAAGTAACACCAGCTATTGTGCCCTCAGTTAATGCTAAATCTGCAGTATTAATTGTGGCTGTAGGTAAATACTATCAGCTGTTACAGAGCAGGAATATATCTTCATTTCTGGATTCTGTGGCAGATGTTGTGGATTCACAGCTGCTATTTCCAGAAGCCCTGGCCTAGTTTGCCCTCAGCTTTGGGGATAGATGCCTTGTGTGGCCTTTTCTTGGATAAATGTGTTGGAGTTCACTTCAGGAGATATAATCACAAGTAATAATACTTTGTTGCTTGGTTTTTAAGACTTTGAGACGAGCTAAACGTGTCATTGAAGTGTTCTTTTGCAGAAGGGGTTTTTTGGTGGTTTGTTGTTTTTGTTTTTGTTTTTTTTTTCATCTTTCTGGAGTAGGAGGAAAGAGAAGATCAACACCAAATACATTTGTAGCTAAATCCTAGTGATTAAAATTGTGATTCATTTGAAAACCTTGAAATTTTAAAATAATATCTTGGAAATAGTTACTGCTGCGGTCTTGTTGACTAATGCCAATGCATGTGTGGTATTTGTTTTTTAAGAAATAAATAATTGTTTGAATGAACACAGCTATATCTCCTGGGCTGAATTCTGAAGGGTCTGTGATTACCTTCATCAACAGTCAGTGCAGTTTTTGGTGTCAAGTAGCCTTTCTCTGGTATAAAGGGACCATGCACATTTCTGTCAAGTTGGCCAGAAGGATTGTTTAAACCTTGTGAAGACCTGTTCTTTCTTGTGATATTTTCCTGCCTAGTTATTTGCAAGCAGTATTTGAGATCAAATTGATGCAAAAAACATGTTGTATTTCACTTGCATTTGTTTTGCTCAGGAGTTGAAAGAGAAGGAAAAGATGAGGTGTCTATCTTAGCTGTTGAGACCAAGTATGACATTGTGCTGGAACACAGGGTATACTGTACAGCAGATATAGTGCAACTTTATTTACCTTTGGGATGCTCCTTTCACCTCTGAATGTTGTTCCTTTTTTAACCCCCTCAGCTCTTCTCTTTCTTGTCCCCTGTGTAGTGCTTTTGCAGAACTGATAATGGTAAAGGTTGCTATTCCTTCCTCTAGCCGTAGAAGATTGGGAAAGCAAGGGTAGAGGTTCATGAAGTAAACATCACATTCTCTCTGTTGTCTTAGGATCTTTAATAAGACTGATATGCAGTTCAGAAAAAGACAAGACTTTCATGTGTAATGTCTTGGGAAGGGTGGGTACGGTCAATAGTTATAAATAAGGGAAAAAAAGCTAAGGAAACTTCCCAGTTGTTGAGCAAGAACTCCAGTTAGACTGGACTAAACGTGTATTTTAGCAATTTCATGCTTTTTCAGTCTCTTCTTTGTAGTGTATATCAGTGCAACAGCATAGCTGAGCTTCCTGTGTAACAAGAATTAACACTTTCTTTTTTGACTCTCATGTGTGTTTTTTATTTAAAATGTTTTTCTAGTAAACACAAGTTTCAGTAAGGTTTTTTTTCTTGTATATCTTTCTTTTTTTTAGGGTGTTCCAATGAATTCACTCAGGTTCCTCTTCGAGGGTCAGAGAATTACTGATAATCATACCCCTAAGGAGGTGAGTTTGTTTTTGCAAAAGCATGATGTAATTCTCTGAAGAAGCTAAATAGTGGTTAGGTTAGTTTCTCTGTTCTGCTGGACTGTTTACCAGAATGAAGATTTTTCTTTATATAAAGCAAAATTATTGGACTGCATTTAGTTGAATACAGTCTGACTGTATTTCACTAATTAGGATCTTTTGTAAGGCTGGTGGGCAGTTCAGAGAGACTTGTTGGACCTTCATGTGTAATGCTTTACAGGGGAGGGTAGAATCACTGCTTAGTGGGTGAGGGGATAAACCCTTAAGGGAACCTTCCCTGTTGTTGGGCTTGAACTTGAGTGTGATTTTGGAATAAATATGTATTTAGTTCACATTTACTAGATCAAAGTGTAAATAGAAAACAGCTACTTCTGTCCAATGACTTCCACCAATTGTTAGGATAGAGCAGGAAGGCACACTCATGGTAATGACCTTCTGAAACATCAAACCAACTTGTTGACTGTGAAATCGAACAAGTTGCTCTCGGAGGGAAGAGCTGTAAACAGGCTTTGAGTTCCAAGCTGTAGGTGTCAGCTGTAGTGTGAGCTAGTGGTGTGCTATATATAATCCACGTGGCTGTACAGGTGGTGCATTCAGTATGATGTTCCCCCTAAACAAGAGGTTTAGAGGAGGGTAAAGCTAGCAGCTTCCAGGCTGATGTATGCTGCTCCACAAGTGGGTTTAGTCTTCTCTATAAAACTTTTCCTTTGACTCAGGTATCTAAGAATGAAGGAAAATGAATAAAAATCATGAATGTTGTCTAGTGAGATGATGATGACTGGAACTTTTTCCACCCTTTGAATTATGACGGGACAGAGGAACAAACCATTGTATGACTTGTCTAGGATCTGCTCTGATTTCATCACACCAAATTTATAACAATTATTTGCTGTTTTTCTCTGTTATCACAGCTGGGGATGGAGGAAGAAGATGTGATTGAAGTTTATCAGGAACAGACGGGGGGTCACTCAACAGTTTAGATCCTTCTGTTTTTCTTTCCTCTTAATCCTTTTTTATTTTTAAATAATAGTTCTTTTGTAATGTGGTGTTCAACACTGAAACTGGCACCCCATCTCTGGGAGTTTACTTTCAAGCGTCTGGTATTTTGAATTCTCGTGCTCATTATACACTATTGTTTCTGTTTTCATTGTGCTGAACTTCTGTGATCCAGCTGCAACCTTGCTCCCCTCTTCCCTTCTGCCCTCCCCTTTAGGAATAAATGTACACACATGCATTTGTATGTTCACTAGGTTCGTGCATTTCAGGCACGAAGGCTATAAGATCTGCCAGGTGGGCGAGTGTTCTTAATGACTTCCATATCTGCCCTGAAGTTTTGATGTGTGACTGTTTCACTCCTGGACTATAACTTTCAGTGCGAGATGAAGTTTTTCAGAGAACTAAACTGTGGAGAAATTGTGTATCCATAACTCAGAGCTATTTTGCTTAAAATTATGCTGATGGCCCAACGAAGAAGATTACTGAGTTGGAAATGGAAAAGCTAGAACTGTTGTCATCTGTTCCTTGCTCCAGAGATGGCTTTGCTGAAGACATAGAATTGAAAACCCTAATGATTTTTAAATCTTGCCAGAAGAGCCCAGAAGCATTTTAACTTAATATAGCAATTAGTACATGCAGGTATTCATGCAAGAATGTTCACAGCAGCCAACTGGTGTTACTTTGACACTCTTGTTTGTACCTTTTGGCCTGGGACGTGGGTTTTGAATGGACATTGTCTGTACCAGCTTCATTTAAAATAAACAAGAAAAACAATTTTATAAACAACTTGCATTTTCTTTTCAAATGTTTGGAAATGGGCAAAACCATGAAAAGTTAGGGCATGCTTTTCCAGTGACTGTAAGTTGAAGCCAGAAAAAAAATGTGCTCTGTAAATATACCTCATGAAAAAATTTCTCTTCTACTTGCCCTAGTAAAATACTTGATCTGCTTGTTCTGCAGGTGACCGTTAAGAGACTACGAGCTGTGTCTTTTCTTGGTAGAGAATGTTCACATACTGTTACATACATCTTCCCTTCAGATACAGAATTTGAACTGGAAAGGAAACTTGGAAGGATATAAAAAGATTTTTTTAATGTCTGCATTTCATATGGTATGGATACATGCAAGTGTCATGATGGTTCATTGAGCATCATTATGAGGGTCTACATGTTTTAGTGACTTGGAGCTAATAAATGGTCAGTTTGAGAAGTTGATATGAAAGGTGACATAGGAGGTCATAAGCAGAGTAGTATGGAAAGAAGATTTCTGTACTCTCCCTACTTCAGATAAATAGGACTTGTTTGGTTTGGTACGTCAAGTTCACTATGAATGCCAACTTCAGTTAAAGACACATTTTAGTCCTGGCATATTTGGAAGAAATTGCAGATTTTGAATACTTTTATTACAGGGTTTGCTGTAAAGCTAGAAATGGCTTTTTTTTTTTTTTCATGCTTGTGGTTTGTGCCCTGTTTCTGGTTTAATCATACTTTTGTATACGTAGTTGCACTAAGCAATTTTTTAATAGATTAAAATTTTTGTTTACAAAAATGTCAGAATATGGGATTTTTCTTAAAGTGTTTTATGCAATTCAATTCCTAAGGGAAGAGGGATTGCTTCGGTGATGTAGAACAACGTGGCTTCTTTGCACTTATCTCCAGTTGCTTTTTTAGAATACTAAATGTGTGTGCTTCAGAAAACCAGAAATAAAACAGCCAGATCATCTTCTAATTTAAACTTGTATAATGCTCTTGTTTGTAGACAAGTTCCTATTCCTCTTCTGCAAACTTGGAAATGAGGTGCAGGGTATGGAGGTTTACTGGGGTCACTCTGGAAGCTGAAAGTGGAGCTGAGAACTGAGTCCAGTTCCCCAGGGTTTGACGCTAGTCCTGTAGTTGCTGCTCTGACTATCTTTGCTTCTAGCTGTTCACTTTCCTCTTCCAAATCTGTTTTTATATGCTCACTTATATCAGCTTTCTAGCTGAAGCGCACTGCATTTAGTTCTCCTGAGACTGTGGAGGAGGGTTTTCTGCAAAATGGGGCTTCAGTGGGATAAAGCTCAAGGCAAAGATTGCTTTTTGTTCTGTAACCTTGTCCTAAAATACATCTTTGTCTCTGGTACCATATCCACTCAAAACTGATTTGACCTCTTTCTTAGACTTGTGAAGCCTCAAAGAGCCTCAACAGAGCTGCTGGTCTAGAGCTGTATCTCTATTGTTAAACTTGATAGAACAGTAGTAATGGGAAAAACCATACTCTGCCTCAAAGATTAGTAGTGAGAACCACATGTAATATAAGATGATGTGTGAACTGTGCAGATGTGGTGGTAGCCTTTTTAAAGTTAATTCTTGAAAATTATACATTGAAATAAAACCTGAGTTTTGAAGTTGAGGAGTTAGACTTGAATTTTCTCAATTTCCCTGGAAGTGCTAATTCTTTTCTAATTCTTTCTGAAAAGGTGGTCTGGAGTGAAAGTTTTAATGCACTTACAGCTTTGGAGAATATGACTGGAAGTAAGGTTGGCTTTCATATGCTGGAAAAAAAGATTCTTTTTTCTTCCTGCAATTTTTCTTTGCTTACCTGAAAGAAGGTTTGTTTTAAGTGCTTTAGAAAATGTCTTTGAAGGATTAAACCATCTTCACTGAGTCAATTATGCAGTAGAAGGTGAGAGCTAATACTTGGTTTATTTCAAATTCTGACATTATACTTAATATTCACTATGGTGATGTACAAAAGCTTTATTTTTAAGCACATCACAAAACTATCATAGCAGATTTTCTTAAAGCTGCTCTGTTTAAAGGATTTGTGTTCTCAAGTGTAAATATGTCTACATGATCATCGGTTTGACAATATGAGGGTTTTTTTGAAGCTAAATGCATAAGTGTTGGCAGGATTTGGATTTAAATTGGTATGTCAGATAACACCAAAACTTTAATTCTGCCACAAATTTTGACTAGCCATGTATTGTTTTAGAAGCACTGCAATTGTTTACTAGTTTTTGGCTTTTCCTAATTTAAATTGAAATCTTATTTAAGGATACAGTATCAAAATATCTGTGTTGACTTGTGCTCTGCATCTTCTGTATGCATGTTTGAATTCTTGCTGTTCAGGTAAACTTACTTAAATGAGAAAATCAACTTCTGAGGCACAATACAGAGACCTGTAGGAATTGTGCAAGCTGGAAGTGGTTGGTTTTGCTTTTAGAACTAGTGCTTAATGCATACCTAATGAAGTTCAGCTTAAATTTAGAGACTGCAAAAATTGATTACTCTTCTCCACAGGACTGACTACAGGAATTGCAATACAAATTGAACCTATAAATGTCACACTTTGTTAGATAGTGTTAGAGAAGCAAAAAAAAAAAGAATTAACCTGACTTATAAGGAAGGAAAGTTCTTACCTTGCTACAGTTTCTTTGTAGTCATTGAAATCTAGCCTTTTCTTACAGTAGCATGTTTATTACAATTTATTGGTTTGGAGGATTCCTCTAGAAGTTGGCACTGAAGTCGTCTTATCTTTTTGTAACCTGGTAATCTCATTGTTTTATCTCTGAACACAAAATGGACCAAAGAATCTGTCTTCTGGCAATTCAGAAGGTCTATCTGGATTAATTTCTACTGGCTGATCAAATATGAATGCTTGTATTTCCTACTGGTGGGATATATTCACAGACTAGTGCTGCAGTCTAGAAAAACAAACTTGTGAATTAGTAGCACCTGTGCCAACAAGAAATATTGTTCCTTTCTTGAGCTGGGTTGGATCTTTACATTTGACTGCAACTGGAAAAAGCTCACTGCAATGACCCATTCCTAGCACTTACTCCAGCCATTTATCTACTCTTTTACACTGTTTACAGGCAGGTGAACATGAGAAAACACCTGTGGACAAGGAACAGAGCGTGTTCTAGTCTGGTAGCTTCCTTTACTCATGCTCCTTGAAACTGCAGGAGTGGTTCCAGATCTGCCCCTTCCCTGCAAGCAGTGTTAGTAAAGCAAATTTTGGACACAGGGCAGAATTCCTCCTGGGGTTAGAAAGCTGGTGCATTGACTTGATGACACCTATGCACTTTGTGAGCTCATTGGCAGGTGCACTGGCAGTTTCTTTGGCTTTGCCACAGTGCATATGGTGCCTTTTGAGGCACTGAGCCTTGGCAGAAGCCTGGATTTTCCCCTAGGAGTTGGCTTTGAGCAAGGTTTGAAATGGGCTGGAGAAAAAAAATGTTGGCTTATGCAGATACCTTCTTGTGGGCCAGTATGTCCTGTCACAACAGTATTAGTAGAGCAAGCAGGAGGTAGTAATTTCTGCTCAGCTGTGGCTATTATTTGGCCTCTTATCCCTGGCAGTGCTCTGTGGCTCACACATTGATCTAGGTTTCCCTTAAGAAGGCCTGTTATGCTGTTTGCAATGCTTTGATATGTTCTGTGCAGCCTTCCAGTTGCTGTGTTCTGAGGTGCTGGTAGGAACGAGTTCTGGAAGCATCCTATGGAGCCTGCTCTGATGGATCATGTAAGGTAATTGTAATTTCATGTGTGCGGGAAATCTAGTTGGGCTTCTTGGTAACGTAAGGGATGTTACAAACTCTAAACTACTTAAAGAATACAGATGTATGTGAATTGCTGATGGCATTTGGGGAAATGCTGAAAAGCTAGTTAAATATCAGAAGAACTGAATTGTGTCTTAGCTGGAACTGAAGGCAGCTTAAGTAACTCCAGAGGTACCAGGGCTGCTCACCAATGTTAACTACACTTATAGAACTGACTGCAGAAGTTTTTTTGTATAGACTGACACTAGGTGTAATTGTGTTATTACTGAGGGGGGGAAAAAAGAATAGCTACATACCTAATTAAAAGCTGTGCTTGTGTTTTGGCTTCCTCATTCTTCACATGCTCCTCAGTCTTGTATCTTGCCTCTTCTCTGTTTTTTCTTTCATATTCCAGATGTTCTATTGCAATGTCTACCAGCTGCTGCCATTCCTCCTCTAACCATGTTGCTCCTTCTTTCTCTCTGATTTTGTGCTTCTTACAAACAACAACAACATCTATTACTTGCTTACTGTTACTTTCTATTTAGGACATTTTTTAATCAGTTTCAGATAAAAAGAAAATACTGTTATAGTATTGACATTACAAGTATTTAATATTGTCTCACGTGACTTCTTAATTTGTAATTGAATTTGTTTTAAAATCTACTTGGCACTTAGGTTTTCAAGCTTTCCTCTGCAACTGCGTGTTAGAAAATCTGGTTTTTAACTGTGTGGATACTGGGAGTTTTGCTTTCAGATGAGATATAACAAAAACACCCAGAAATGATCAGATGTAGCACAAATGTTATTGCTATCATCTTGCACAGTTACATCCTAGTTAGGCTATGGAATTTCTCTTTCTTTTTAGGCTGCAGGGTATGGCAGAGAGGACTGTTGTTACCATGTCTGTTTAATAGAGGAGCAATTGAAGTGCTGCAAATTTGGGATTTGAGTGTCACATGAATTCCAAGGCAGACACGCAGGCTGTCTGTCTTTACCAGAAATCATCCATTCTGATGAATTATCTGTAACTAAAGTAAGAATTAGCCTTTCTATAGACCATCTGCTGCTCCATGTTCCTCTAACTGTTGCTTCTTCTGGAACTGCAGAAGCTTCCTGTGATAATCCTGCTGCTGCCAAATATGTTCTTGTGCAGTTTTCTCTAATTGTGACTTCTTTACTGCCACCTCCTCCTCATGGCACCTCCACTCTTCTTCTGGTTTCTGTAAACTAAAATGTAAATGATTATTAATTGCTATAGCAACCTTGGGTTTGCTGAGCATTCTTGCCAGAAGAGCTGATCCTATCTGAAGAAGCTAAGCAGATTGCCAAAGTGAAGGGGAGAGAACTGAGAATAAAGAGAAAATGGGTGCTCCTTAGTGATACTTAGCATATGTCTGGTTGGTTCTGCAAATGAATATTTAAGAAAACCTCAAAACTGTCTACTTTTATACTACCTGGGGAAGGAAAATCAAACAAAAGGCCCTTTGTTTCACTGAGTGTTGCTCAATGTATTTTCCAAGCATCTTGGTGTTCTTAGTCCAGCAGTTTGACTTGAATGCCTATTTGCTTTTCACGAAATAAAGTTAAGCAGAGCATGACACTAATCTCAAAAAGAATGTTTCATACGTCAGATTTGTCCTTCCTTTTCAACCATCTGATTAAAACAATGCTGCTTCTCCTAATCGGGTTCTTAGGGATGCCTGTTTTCTCGGGGATGCTCTCTGAAGTGTTCAGGCATTTCTATGTGGGCTGCAGCTTCTCGAGACCATCGGAGGAGGTCGCTGTTCTTCCTGGGAAATGCCATTCCGATGAAAAATTATCAGATGGAAGTGAAGCAGTGAGATGGTGTCAAATGTTTTGTGTAAGCAGAACATTTCAAAAGGTGAATAGAAATGTGATAATTATATTGTGCCAGAGCTTGTTTCTGATACTTAGAGGTTTCCCAAAATATATGGTAAGGTGTTTTTGTGGGGGTTGTTTCTGTTTCTTTTTTTTTTCCCCCTCCTAAAGTTGGTAAAGAGCAAACATGCTCCTAATGCTTTTTTGTTTGGTTGGATTTTGGTGGTTTTGGGTTTTTTGGGGGTTTGTTTGTTGTTGGGGTTTTTTTTTGTTTTTTTGGGGTTTTTTTTGTATGATAAAAAGATAGTATCATTAAGGAATAACTTACATTACTAAGAGATGTTTACATAGTTATAACCATGCTGAGGTTTTTGTCAGGGAAAATATCAGTAATGGATTTAGTGCTGTATGAAAAGTGTGGAATATCATCTTCGTGAACTCACTGTAAGCTAGGTACAATTGATCAAAAACCTGAATTTGTTTAATGACTTTAATCTTTGAATTCTTCAGTATCAATAGACATTTGGAAAACTCAGGATTTAGAAAGTGTTAGGAAAAAAGTTAATAGACATACACACAATACTAAATACTAAGGAAAAATCTAATATGCTACTGTGTGCATATTTCAGATTAAAGGTCTGTGATGTTTTGCTTTGGTTTGGAATTTGCCTGGATCCATGCTGGATCAGTTTGCTGGCTCCATCACAAGCTGTGCTGTCAGTCTTCTGTCATGTTAGAAGATTCTTTGTTGTTATCCATGTTTCTTCATGCTGGAACATTGATAGGTTTGGATGCACGTGCCTGCCTTGCAAAAGAAAAGCAAAGACTACAACAGTTCTGTCATGATTCCATTCAAATGTTCCCTTCTCAAAAGAGAACATAATCCTCATTAACTGCATCTCTTCTTTCCAGATCTGCCTTCACTTTTTCCTGTTTTTCCCTATTGCTCTTTCTTTTTCCATTTCTGCTCTTGTTCCTTCCTCCTCCACTTCTAATGTCACCTTTCTGCCTGTTCTGTTCTCTTTCCTGTGCAGATCTCTCCTCTTAGCATTTTTCTGGAGGAATCTGACCAGGACTATAATTAATAATGAACTATGAATTAATATAATAAAGCTGACATTCTGTGAGTTGTTATTATTATTAACTGAGACTTAAAATTTTTGAAACATATATGATTTATGATTACTTATTAAAGTTGTTTTGACTTATGTGGGACTTTTGCTGTGGCCAGCAGTGCCTGTTCTCTCTATAATGTAAATATTTTACTATTTTTGTTTCCAGTAGGTACTTGCCTTTGTGATAACTGAATATTATTATGTTAATTTTCTGGTATTTAGTATCCAAATATGTTGCTTCTTAGGCTGTATTCTTGAACCCCTGCCAAGTTTGTGTTTTTCCTTATATTCCTCCTAAATATTTTTGAAGCTGTAACAAATGAGGGGGCAGGCACAGGGATCTCATCTTGTCACAGAAAAGAGGATGCTGATGAAACAGGTATGGTCTAAAAAAAACCAAAGAAAGTCTTAAAACTCTGGTAGCTGGACAGTCAACTGGAGGGCCACTGTGGTGAAATGGGAAGGCTACAGACATTCTGTATTTCTCCAGCTTTAAACCAGCACTGAGGGAAATGCCATATTTACCTGTGTGGATGATGCACAGACAAATAAAAAACCTACACAAATCCTGTTGCTAGTGAAGGTAAAATGAGTGTGGAAATGACCTGAGCTTGTGGTGAAGAATGAGCCGGGACGACTGGAGAGCTCTGTGTGGTGTGGGGCAGCCCCAGGGCCGGGTCCTGTGGGGAGCAGTGCCATCCTGTGGGGCTGTGGGATCAGCTGTGGGAGCCCCAGGGATGGTGCCCTGCCCCGGGACAGAGCCCCTTGTGTAGGGTGTGCTGTGAGAGGGAGCTGTGGGGCTTGGACAGCCCCGTGAGGGGAGCCTGGTTTCCATCTGTGGGGCTGGGAAGGCACTTGTGAGAGGATCTTTGTTTCTCTCTATGGGTCTGGGATTGCCCTGTGAGGGGAGTGTGTTTTCCATCTGTGGGGCTGGGATTGCCCCATGAGGGGAGCCTGGTTTCCCTCCGTGCTGGACAAGGCACCCTGATGGGGCAGCAGCCACGGGGTGGTGGAGGCTGGGGCAGAGCTGCCAGCGAGGACACACCGGGTAAGTCTTTGTTCTCCGTTTTTATCCTCGTTGCGTGGGTGTTTCTTCAGCACATGTCCCTGCCCACCCCTGCCAGCACCATTTCTCACCTCCACAGCCCCGCTGCTCCCACCTGCTGCTGTGTGGTGGTGTGGGGGGGCTGGGGGAGGACTGGGTGCTATGGGCACTGTGGTGGTTGCTCCTTCAGAGCACAAATGTTTCAGTCTAGAGGTAAATCTGGTCTTTCTGTCCACGTGTTTATGTAATATTTATGTGGCGTGGGAAAGTGTCAGAACAAATCATAAATAGAATCCAAGTGTTGTGTTTTCATGTAAATCTCATTCTAGGTACAAGAATTTCCTCTGTGATGTAACTCAGGCCAAGAATATGAGGATTTTTTTTTTATTTTTTTTTCTGCTCCTCCTCTGTGTCCTGCTCCACATAAGTTAATGAAAGATACCAAGAATCTTGCTTTGAACCTTCATTTGTTATGGTCAAAAAGGTGCATCAAATGTATTGTTAGGATTGTAGGGGAAATACTAAGACTTCAATGCAGACAACAATTGACATGTTAACATATTAACTATAGTTATATATTTATATATTGAGTATATAATTATTAATATATTAAGATGATCTTGTCCTAATCAACAGTACTGCTGCCTTGACCTGTCTCCTGAAGGCTGATGCTCTTGGCTGTCTGTCTAGATTAAATGCTCACAATTAGCTTAACCTCTGCTGTGAACGAATGGTAGAAGGCTGTGATACCCAGCAGAGAGGAGCTGCAATGTGAGTCAGGTGAGTTGTGAGCTTCCTGCTGCCTCTGAACTGCTGGTTAACTTCGTGCGAGCTTTTTCTGTCTCTATAAGTCTGCTGCTTACAGTGCCAGGCTCAACAAAATCTGATTTTCAGTTTCCAGGTATGACCCTCATGCAAACAGACATGCCTAAATAACCCTAAACCACATTTATTTTAAGTGCATGCTCCAGTACATATACTTGGGGATTTCTACCTTGCAGGTGTGGTCTAGAGAGGAAAAAAAGTCTAGTTGCTGTTAATATGATTTGTAATCCTGGACAAAAAATAAAAACCAAAACCACTCCGAGTTTAGTTAAAATAATTTTGACTGTTAGTTATGCTTGATCTATCTTGTTTGAGTCTTAATAATAAAGCAATTAGTTTTAATAAGTTGATTAACTACCACTCACAGGAATTACAAAATAATCTTTAAAGACAAGAATTTTCCATGGTCTTTTGTTTTGAAAGCAACTTACCAAGCAAAAGCACAGAAATGAAGTTAGCTGGACTCTCTCCTTCAATCTGTTTTGGAGAAATTGACTGTAACATGCTAATCCTTCATATGCCCTTCTTATCTCTGTCACTGAGAAAACTAAAGGTGCATACACTAATTTTCAGCAAGACACAGAGATCTGTTTCTTGTTAGTTCACCTTACTATAAATGCTTATGATATATAGCAATAAGGGGCTTTGATTCATCTCCTTGCAAACAGCAAATGCAGAAGTTGTGCCAATTTGTTACTTAAAAGAGTTGGTGATAAGACAATATTCATGTCTCTTCAGGATTTGCACACTAGGGCTTGACCACAACTTCTGCAGTCCGCTGTTGTACAGGCACTCCAAATGAAATGTATTGCTGTGCTAGTGGATCTAAAACTTCTGCATGAAAACTGATCTAGGACAAGAAGAGAGCTTGAGGTTGTTCTGTGTTCTCACTGAAGGTGAATTGCTGAGGAAAAGATAAAGAAGTCTATTTTCCTCTATAAATTAGAGGATTTAGAATCAGTTTAGGATTTATGCTACAAGCTAGACCTGTATCTACTGATTGGTGTAAAGAACTGCTATCCACTCTTTGTGGGTTGTTAGATTTTAAGCTTTGGCTGTTGTCTGCTGTGATAAAACTGCTTCTGCAGCTCTTTCTAACACTAGGGTGAACTGTGCACTATGCACCAAGACCCTCCTGTTTCACTTTACCCTAAGACTAGTTGTAGGACCAGTGAGGGGAAAATAGATAGCATCTCAGAATATGCTTTGAGACAGAGCTTGTCCTTGGCTACTCCAGCTGTATTTTTTCAATGCTCTGGTCCTGGGGTGGGAGGGATGGTTATAAGGAAGAATGGTGCTCTACCATTAATCACTAGTGTCTGTACTCTCATGTACACATACATCACTTAGGAGTCGACTATATACAATTTCTGCAGATGAGTGATTGTTTTGCTACCTTAACTTTATCCTGTTGGTATAAAGCAGACAGAATCTGTACCACAAGCCAGACAGCACTTAGTTTGTTGCAATCAGTGTCTGAACCTTGATTGGTATCAGTCTCTAAGAGAAATAGTCAAAGACATTACAGGGAAAGGAGCAGGAAGTTTTGCTGCCATAGGACTTACAAGATCAGACCTGCTGCCAGCTGGATTTTTTCCCTTCTCTTTGTAGGGACGTCTCTTCTCCTGCATACTACTTTGAGTTACTTATTTTCACTCCATATTTCCCCTGCATAGTAGCAAAATTTAGACATGACTCAGCTTTAAAATAAAAAAAAAAAAAGCTTAGGAAGGTGAAGGAAAAACTTGAGGTTGGGTTTCACTCCTGCCTTAGCCTCTGGACATTTTTTGCACAACTGTAAGCCCTGAAGCTCTGCAGAATAGTTTGTCCCTACAGTATAATGAACAACTTGTGTAATTGTAATGGCTCTAGCAGGTGGGTGCTGCTACTCTTTTTAGACCTTGCTTATGTCCTCATTACTGAGGAAAGCAAATCCAATTCTCTCTTTTGCTGCAATGATCTCATTTTCAGTGAGTTTCGCAGCAGCAAATCCTCAGTTACTCTGAAGATCAAGCTACAAATCCTGATGTTTCACATTTTAATTAGTAAGCCCTGTTTGGTGTGCATTTCCTGAATATGGCTCTAAGATATGTATTTGTAAATCAATAGCATAATTAAAAGAGAAATGAAAGGCTTTATTTTGCTTTCCCAGAGATAGCTCTGGGGAGACCTTCCAGCACCTAAAGGGGGCCTACAAGAAAGCTGGAATGGGACTTTTTATAGGGCATGTAATGATAGGATAAGGGAGAATGGCTTTAAACTGAAAGAGGGTAGGTTTAGTTTTGATATTGGGAAGAAATTCTTTACTGTGAGGGTGGACAGGCACTGACACATGCTGTGCAGAGAAGTTGTAGATGCCTTATCCCACTAAGTGTTCAGAGTCAGGTCGGATAGGAATCTAAGTAACCTGGTCTCCTGGAAGGTGTCCCTGTCTATGTGAGATTGGAACTAGATGATCTTTAAGGTCCTTCCAACCCAAGCTATTCTATGATTCTAGTCCTAGAATAAATTGGTTTAGAGTAGGCAGTCGAGTCTGAGAGGTGTGACCTGAATAAAAGGATTTTATATGAAGTCAGCACTCACAGCATGAAGTTGTGGTGCTTAGGGTTGTGGTTTAGTGATGGACTTGCTAGTGTAAGGTTAATGGCTGCACTCAATGATCTTAGGGTCTTTTCCAACCTAAAAAATTCTGTTTCTGTAGTGCATTGTTCTTTTTGCCACAATACTGGATTTGGGGGGGAAAAAGACAGATGCTCACTCTGAGCATGGAATGTAATACCTTTGGCTTAGCACAAGTTCTGTATAAAACTGTATAAAACAGTTTACTAGAGTACAAAAAAAATTCTGAACTCTAGTTCAATCTTCTAGATTTATTTTCATTTTGGTTGAAAAACTGATTCTGCTTTGAGGTAATTTGATGTAAATTCCATTTAAGGACTTGTCCTTGGACACGTACTGTAGGTAAATGCTGAGAGGTTTGTCCAGGCTTATAGAGAGTTGTAGAGAACAATCTGTGAAGTGTGTCTGCTCCTTGTGTTTCCTGAGTCCATGGTACTTAGTGTCACATCACGATGAAAAAAGTCACAAACCTGACTTAACTGGCTTTTTAGGACTAATTTATGGTTGTCTTGTAATCCAAGTAGCACGTCTGCCTATCTGGTGAAGTTTACAGCAGTGTCACCGTGTAGCTTCTTCCTGATCTACATTTCATGTATAGTTTATTAGTTTTCCTCGAGTCTGTCTAGACTGGAGTAGGTGGTTGTGTGTTTAACTTAAAAGAATTATTTTCACCTGATCAGTAAGCTTCAAGTAGCCTTTTATTTTTTCTCAGTCCTAGTTTCAAGTGGTCTCATCAAAACACCTTATAAAGTGATGAGATACCATAGCAGTCAAAAGCAGAAAGGAGGGGGATCCATCTCAGACTATAAATAGGAGGCAATTACTCCCTCCTCACTATGAATATTGGCTAAGAGGCATTGATTGCTGAGAACTTCCACTCAGATGCTACACTGTGATAAACAGTAATGTGGCTAAGATGCCTGACTAAAATAGAAGCAAAGGAAGTAGAAACCTAGTCTGAGTCTTGTTTTCAGACATGGAAGTTCATATATTAAAAACTTTTTGTGTGAACTTACATCTTTTTAGTGAAGTCTGCTGTATGGTCAAAGAAGGTTTCCATTTGTGTAATGCTGCATTCAACTTTTCCATCCATTTGCTTGTCTGGATCTAAAAGTGCAGATCAACTTTTGGTCAGGTTAGGTCAGGCTCAGATTTGTGCAGAATAGTTTTCTTCACTAAAATCTGTGATGTAACTGTGGTTCAGTGCCATTGGTCTCAGTAAATAATGATCAAACCATAGGGTGAGAGAATAGCTCTAGTTATAAATTTGATGATGGGGGGAAAAAGCAAACTACAAAACCCCCCAAACAAACAAAAAACCTACAAAATCACTGAATATGATTAACTCTCTCACCCCAAGAAAAACCTGGAACTTGATGCTGCAGTATCTTCTGACTTCTGTTATAGGTTTTTGATAGTTCTATCAAATGGAATTTTTCTCAATGTATAGAATATTTTAATATGCCTCCATAAAGGTTAGGTAAGAACAACTAGTAATTATGTGCTCAAATAACTTGGGCATGGAGGGACAAAGGAAAAAAAACAACCAAACAAACCCAAAAACCAAAACAAAAACCCACAAAACCAAAACAAAATCACAAAATAATTTTCCAAAAGTAAGTTTGAGGTAAAAACTTACTAGAGGTAAAAATGACAGTAGCATGGCCAGGGGAGTGGTGAGACTTTTTTCCCCCTTTTTGGTGCTTTTAGGTAATATTTTAGAATTGAAGATTTGAAGTTCAGGTATATTTCCAAGTCTTTGAACCAGTATGGAACCTTTAAATGACATGATAGGTAAAAGATCTTCTGAAATATTATATCATGCAGCAGTAGTAATTTGTTTTTTATTTAAAATCTGAATTTGCAGGTGGCCTATGAGCCAGACTAAAGCTGCTGAATCAACACTGGTGATGTCAATTATCAGACCCCAGCTATTGGGTAAATTAATAATGAAAAGGCAAAAGGATCTATAAACAGCAATCTGTCTCTCTTCCTGACAAAGCCACAGGAGCCAGTTTTCCTGCTAGAATCAGCTCAAAGGGTGAGAGATTAAACTGTAGAAGTAAGCAATTCTTTAGCAGTAGAAGATAGCCTTCTCTATATATATTTAAGGACAGTACTAGGGAAACACGTACTCAAAGAATGAAATTGAGTCCTGGAGAGGAAGGAGCAGGATTTTCTGTGGGGAAAAAAAAAAAAAAGGCAAGCATTCTACTGGGGATATTCAGTGCTTTTCCCTGCAGAGCCTGCCTGTCGTGCAGGATGTGAAGGCACCAGTAGAGAGCGCCGTTGTTTCAAGGATGTGTGGAGAGCTGTACAGACTGTACAACTTGCTGGCAAGGGATGACATTGACGTCTGTTACTGTAAAAGCTCACATAGGTTTTTATTTATTTATTTAAGGAGATAAAAGAACTCTTGTAGAGAAGGATCTTCACTTTCTTGAGACCCGCCCTCTTCTCTCCACAGTATCTGGACAAAGTTGCACAAGGATTAACTCAACAGTTAAATGCTTAAATCTATGCTTCTGCTTTTTCATATGCAGATTTAATGATTAACCTATGCTATGTGCAGATCTTGTCTCAAATGAACTTACAGAGTGGGGGCAATTGCATGTGCTATGGGATGTTGGTCAGGAGAAGGAAGAGAAAGATATGAATTCCAATTAAATATATAGATATGACTCTCAGAATGAATGACAAACATGGTGGGGATCAAATTAAAATGTAACAACATGAGTGGTTCTTCCCTACGTTGTCTGTTGCTGTTGAGATGTACAGCATGGTTGGAGCATCCTTAGCATCCTGTTCTGATCTTCTTTCTAAGAGTGTGCACCAGTCCTGTTTTGGCATAAGGCTGATACTGTAAGCCCAAGAAGGAACACAGCATTCCCAGCTGTTCTGTTACCCATGCCCATTTGCAAAGCTGAAATGAGTGTGTTTACTTTTGTTGGGGTATGTGTAGTTGCTTGGCAGCTTCTTGGCCCATGAGCCAAACCCTTTAAGAATTCAGTGCTTGAACAAATCTCAGTGGAAGGCTTGGCTGAAGCTGCAACTTCTCACCTTGCTGCATGCTGGAAGCTTCCTGAATTCTTGATGTTATGTGTTCTTGACTGGCAGAGGATCCCTTACCTTGCCAAACCTTCCCAGTGTGGAGGTAATGAAATCTGAAACCGGGCAAGTTTAGCATAGTTCTGAATTTCATCACAAATCGCATCTCACACTTCTCATTTCTTGCCTGGGGGAGAAAAACTCCACTATCTTTCTGTCTCCAGAATGGAGGCAATGCCTGTGTAATTCCTCTATGCTGGCCGATTATATTGGCTTAATGATAATTGAGGAAGCAGTCAGATATCAGCTTGTGTGTGATACTGGCATGTAGAGCCCTGTACAACTGAAGGCGGGCCTGATAAGGCAGCAAGAAGGAAGCAGTGATGGCAGCATGAAAAGCAGAGTTTTGCTGACATATCTTACAATTGTCATTAAAGGCTGAGGTGTAGATGGAAGAGCAAGGAAACTGCATGTTGCTAAACAGAGTCCCTTCTTTAAATCTGTTGTACTGGCTTCAGGAGAACAACTTCAGAAGCTCTTACGCCTTGCATAAATTCTCATTAATAACTTTGCAGGCTTATTTCTTATTATTTCATATTGTGGTGAGTATGAGTGACTTTGTTACAGAGCTGAACAGCTGCAGAAACAATCAAAGCATGTGTGCTTGCAGCTCTTCTTGGTTTCCAGGGCTGTGTTATTTCTGCTGCCTTAGTGCCCCCATCTCTCACTAGAAAAATGCAGTTCAAGTCTTTTTTTTTTTTTTTTTTCTTTCAGTGTTTACTACCTGTTCCATCAGCCCATGCTGCTGCTTCTGTGGTCTCATGTTATTGTCCACTGTGTCTTCAAGTGGTGCAGAGTAGATTGTGGTAATGTTAGGCATGATTCCAACCCTAGCCCTAAATCCACTTTAACGTGGGGGAGGTATGTACTATAGATTTAACTAACATATTCCCTTTGTTTCTCCCCAGCAGCTGCACTAATTTCAAGAGTACTAGTGCTGAGAAAATTACCAGTGCTCAGCCGGCAATTGTGTAGTTGGGAGGAAGAAGTCTCTTGCAGAAACAGTGCAAGACAACTAGAATGAGTAATGGGAAATACTCATGGAATTACAATAATGGGAGACTTAAGTTATCTGAGATCAGTGGGTTTTTGAAGGATCCCACAAAAACAGTATGGCCTATAATGAAATTGTTTATCTACATTACTGGGATCCTACAATATTTTTGGTACGTTAGGATGCACCTTATCTTTCTCACCTCTTTTTCAGTTCTTTAAATGTTTTTCACCTTTGTATGACCTGAATGATTTGAGATTTCAAATCTTCGGCAACTTCAGATCCTTACCACAGTGTCCGCACTGCAGGAAGTAATACTTTGCCTTGAAAGATCTAGGGACTTTTTTGGAACGTTGTTGTAAGGAGAAGAAAAGGAAAAGAAACTAACATAAAAATGAGTTCTGTGGAAACAGCTCTAGAGGGAGTTTTCAGAGCTGGGATGTACAGTCGTTATGGGCTTACTAACAAGAAATTCTGTATGTGTGGAGTTCAGAAAAGAGAAATCAACTATGAGATGAAACCCATGCTGTGTGAAAAGGTGTGCTTTAGGAACTTCCCTGGTGTGAGCAATGGGTAGCCAGGAGAGTTAAGAGCTTTAGCTAACAAATGGTGGAGAATAACAGATAAGAGAATCAAACTCCCTCAGTAATGCATTGGACTGTTTTCTTTACTGTTCAAAACAGCAGGAGAGAACTGGTATTGCTCAGTGTTGGTAGTTCTGGCTAATACACACATGAAGGTTTTGTACATGTAAGTACAAAAGGGAACATATGATTCCCTTCCATCTGTTTCCTTTGATGAACTTCTCTCTAATCTTTTCCTTCTCTCTTCTCCTGGACTTCCAAATGCCTGAAGCCAGGCCTAAGTTACTGAATGCTGCATCAGTGCCAGCATGACTTTATGTCCATGATCTGTTGGTAGGAGGAGGCTGAGCCTGCAGTGACCAAGCAGCAGCAACCTGGACAGCAAGAATGTTATGTTTTACCCCACATCTTCACTTAAATTAGTTGTATAAAGATGCTGAGGGGAACCTCAGTGTCACCTGAAGGTCACTGCTGCATAATTTGAAGCATCTGAGTGGCGTCTCCTTGTCATCCGGGTGTGGTTGAGCTTCTAATAAGTAAGTTGCTTGGAAGAGTAATCACAGCAGTAACGGCTGATTAAGAAAAAAATGGATCTGGCAACAAAAACTCTGGAAAACAGGCAACTGCTCTTATGCAGGAGGATACTTGGTAACAACAAAGGTGTTTGCATGCCGTTAGGATTCTGGTCTGGGCACCAGAATTATGTGGAGCATAGGAGAGAAGGTAAAGAGTTAATAAAACTTTTTCTTGTAATGTAGTTCTTAGTAAAAAGCATCTGTCTGGTTTTGTTGTTAACATTGCATGGCAGACCCTTCATACTGAGTTATAGGTGGTATCTGTGTGTTGATCCTATTTAAGCAATAGGGAATTAATTTCTGTGTGACACTTAAAAATATGACAAGGCTGTTGTGAGACCCTAGTCCTTGAAAACATGTAGAGTATGGTAATACGGTGGATAGCTTTATAGATTGTTTTATTAAGAGCAGGAGAACAAAATTTGTTGTGGGATAACTGGTGTTTTGTTTAGAAAAGTCAATATACATTTAGCTCTAAAAAATAATCTGAATTTTAGCTTTCGAGCTGCATCTGTAAACAAAGTATTGTTTTTTTCTTCTCAGAAATTGTTGAACTGATAAAGTCATGGAAAAAGAAAAAGGGAGGGGTAGACTTTGATTCAAGTCTTGAGGAATTAAATTGAGCATTAAAATAGATTTGTACCATCAGTCTCCTTAGACATGAACATTGCTAGGCTTAATGAGAAAGTACTGAAGCAGAATGACAGTTTCTTATTAACTCAACAAGACTTGTCTAGCTATTTCCACACTGCTTTCGCTTGCTCATTAATGACCTTCTGCACTATAAAAAGAACAACCCAAACACTCTAAGCCCCTGGGAAGACCTTTGTATATGGTCTATCAGATGTTAAATGGTCTGCTAGCAGTGAAGCAACAACCCTGTGAAATGCTGATCAGCGGTTTTGTCTTGTTCTGGTGCCTAGACAAAAAACTATAATTGATTAAATTGTCTACTGGAAGATAACAAATGCAGGTGACACACTAAGCCAGAGTCACTGATGTCTGCACTTCATTCCAACCAAATCCAAGTTGACTTCAAAGTAATGGAGTCACAGCTGTAAGTAGCTGAGAAGAGATAAAGCTGTCAAGCTTACCATGAACACCACTATAAATGAGTGAACCGCCTAGAAGGAAAATGTTCGTCGTTGACCCATCGTTCTAAAAAAGCAGAGAGGGTAGTAAGAAGGAAGCTAAAATAGCACGGTTGTAGGTGATTGTTTCCTTCATGTGCTGGCTGGGTACCTCAAGGACTTCTTGTGTCAGACTCTGAGCAGCTTCTTGCAGATAGAGCTAACAAGCAAATGCTGGCCAGCTCTTCTTTGTTAGCCTAAGCCTCACCTCTGCAGTCACTTCCCTGCAGCTCCACAGAATTGCCGATGATTCCTTGTAGTGCCCAGCTATTGGTAGCCAGGTTCCCCGAAACAGGACGGAGTGCTGGGAGTGGGAAATCCATAAACTGGGTTGTGAACTCCTGGCAGTGAGCTAACGGCACCTCTAGCAGTGTTTCACTGGGTTTAGTGGGCTCTCCCCGCCCGTCTGTCAGTATGGGAGATTGCTGTGGTTGGGGGGTGGGCGCGGCTCAAAGTACCCTGGCGCTCAGAACCCGAGCTGAACTGAGCGCTGTGGAGCCTTCAAATGCATCCCATTTTCTGTTCGGAGGGTTCACTGTGCTTTTAAAGCTGTGTTAAGGATTTTCAAACCTGGTCCTTGACGTTGTCCCAGACATCTGAGTCTGAAACAAATTTTAAAAGGAGATTGAGTTCTTGTTATGTTTTTGTTTTGAGTTATCTGAGTTGGAAATCGGTGGATATGAGGGGAGTTACTTCAGTAAGCACCAGTGCAAGTCTGTTGAATCAAGCAGTATCTAGGTACCTATATAAAATCAAAATAAATGCCTGCACAATCCCCTTTGGACTGAGATTAGTGATTTGGCTTGATATGAAATCCCTATCCTCTAACCTGGAAAGCTTGCAGCTGTAAAAGAAATAGTATTTAATAATAGACCAAGACTTGATTTCAATGGAAGCATTGTCTGAGTAGGGACATCAGAGCTTGGTTCCAGAGCACCAGTGAAAAAATAAAATAAAATAGCCTTTTTATTTATTGGGCACTCAGACTTGAAGACTCCCAGGTGCCTATTAGTCTAAGGGCTTGTCTGTACAGGAAAGTTAGTGTGCAATATGTTGGAATATGAATTTACAGTGCACCAACTCCTCTGTGCTCCCCCTGTGTTTGGATATTTTTAGCACACAGTAATGGTGCCTTTCTCTGTGGCAGTTCATTCAGCTTTGAAAGTAAAATAAATCACATTCTGCTTAGTGCCTGTGTGGTGAGTGAATGCCAAATACCCAATGCTCTCTAAACTCCTACCCAAACTTCCTCCTCTCAAGTAGTGTTAAGGGTGATGCTTAGTAGGATTCTGCCTTTGTCAATGAAGATGACAGGTGTGATTCTGCTTGATTTTTTTAGAAGGGAGGAAAACAGTATGTTTTCAAAAGCCCCAGTATTTCAGTTCTTGATACAGCTTTGAGTATGTAGTAGTTAAATTGGAGAGTTATTTTCATTAATGTCTTGCAGCTGACACTAAAATACTTTTGTGTGACTGAAAGGTTTGCATGGCTTTTTAGTGAGTTGAATTGAGTTTTACTTGAGGTTTACTTTACTTTTTTTTACTTGGTTAGTCTTCAGATCAAATCCACTCGAACAAATGCTTTTGTTGGCTTATATTGAAGAGGTAGTATCAGAGTGAGAACACGGAAAAGGAAGGAGTAAGGGAGGGTGGGTGCCACTCTGTGATTTTTGGGTTTTTTTGGTGGCAATTGTTTGCCACACTTTGAAACCATGAACTGCAGATATCATGCACCTGGACAGCCCTTAGTTTGCTCATAATTTTTGTAATGAGTATTTGCACAAAGGCATCTGTTGGTGATGCTTTAAAAGATTGGCTGTTATTTGTTTTTTCTCTTAACCTGGAAAGAAAGTGCAGCAATGACTCTCGAGGTTAATATCTGGTGTGGTTTTTTGTTTGTTTGTTTTGGTTTTTTTGTGGGAAAGGGAATAAGGGACAAAAGTCTTGCTATTCAGCCTAATCCATACTTGATCTATTCACCTGAGAAAGTAAATTCCTTCACCGTTATTGCTCTGAAAATGTACCAAATCTCTTATAAACTTTAGGAACTGATTGTGAATCTTGCACCTTTCACAGAATTGGTGTTACCTTGTTGTTCTGCCTCAGGTATCCATGGTATGTCAGAGGAATGCAGCAGAGAACCAAAGTCCAACTTAATCTGTTTATCCTGCATTAATCTGAATCTCCCAGAGAGAGATAATCCTGACTTCCAGTCTCTGAATTCAGCAACAGTGCTCCTGTTTCCCAGAAGAAAAATGAATGAGTAAGCTATAGGTCCATGCATCTAACAAAAAGTACCACATGAATTAGACTAAATTTCACACAACTTTTAACCAGCTCACTTCCTGGGAAGAATCTACTTTGTCAGGTTCAGTTCTTTTATGTGGTAAAAAGAAACACAAACACAATGCTAAAGTGAATTATTGTATTTTTCCCAACTCTGCTGTTAAGCGAGTGAAAACAATTTTGACCAGTTGGAGAACTAAAGCAGGCTGAAAGAAACATTACTGCTTTGTTTGTCATGTGTGTGTATGCAGAGATTTAGCAATGTGATGGGAAGGCTGAAATCCTCACTGGGGAGCTGCACCTGGAGTCCACACAGGCTGTTCACTGCAGAGCCCCTTTCTGTGGGAGTTCCTCCATACTCCCAATACCATAAGAGTGAAGGAGAAGAAATGGAACTTGGGTGCTAAGCCCCAGTGAGCTGTCTTCATGGGATGGCTGTGGTGAACCAGTCAGCACTAGTTGTTGCTGGGGACTGGCTTGTGTGATGTTTGCAAATACACAAGCTTGCAGCTAGAGCAGATCCGAAAAAAACCAGTGTTCTGTATTTCAGTCATGCTGGGACAAGGCTCTCATCAAAGTCAAATTTTGCCTTGACCAGCTGATTCAGTGTACACAGCTTTTTCCTTGCCTGTGGTGTTTTATAGCCATTCTGTGCATTGATGTGATCACTAAATGTTTGAGTTTATGACCTCCTGTGTTCTAACTGTGATGAGGATAAGCCTAAAGGAAGTTTCAGATCTTCATGCAAGGACAGTGTAGCTACAAGTTGGAGCATCAATGTTAGTGGGGTAACCCTTTCTTCTGTCCAACGGAATTGACCCCCTACTGAACTTTTGGCTGTGGGAAGAAAAAAATGTTTGACCTTAAATGACTCACACAAAGACCAGGAGGGAGACTGTCAGGCTAAGTCTAGCAAGCAGCCTGGCTCCTGATCCTCTGTTTCAGTTGCTAGACCATATGTCTCTCTCCATTCATGCTGAATGAATTCTCAGACTGTGCTACATTTCCTCGCTTTAATAATAATTATTAATGAAAAGGAAAATGAGAAAACAAGGTCATGACTGATAGCACAGAGAAAACATTGGAAAGTGAAGAAAGAAATGTCTGTGAGTAATAGAAGTGCTGATATTCCCATGTTAATGATTCAAGAGCTTCCTGACTGCCACAGAAGCAAAAATGATAGTTCCTGCTATCTACAGAGATTTGGGCAATGCAGGAAAAGATTCAGAATTGAGCTGTAATGACCCCCATGTTTGCTCTCAAAAGATACCTCCAGGTCCCTCCTGCCAGGTGTGAGGTGGTCCCTGGGATGCACAATGCTGTTGTGCAGGTTTAAGCCTGTAGTTAATTAATCTGAAATCCTTCCTACCTGGCCTGACTGGTTAAGAGAACTAAATGAATTACTGAGACACTGATCTCAAAGGAAATAGGAAAACTCCCACTTATATCATCAGGCTTATCTGTGCCAGGATTTCATGAACAGTACTCACGTTAGCTCCAGGTCTAGCTCTTCTTTTCACCCAAGCACAAATCCCTGGTGATTGTAGTAGCTCTTAAATCACTTTTTCCTTCAGACTGTGTGTTTTGTTGTAACTGCCTTCACCTCTCCTGCTCCCTCCTGTTTTGAGGTCAGTTGCCTGTGACAGATACTGTGTTCTATTTGGTATGTGCAGCTAACCACTTGTGCTTTTAGAGAACATGGTTTTAATTAGTTCTCTTCCTTTCCTCTGCTCGCTGAACAGAACTGGCCCCAGGTGGAATTTTTTAATTGTGTTATTGCTGTCTGTTACACAAGCTGGAGTTCTGTTCCATAGAGTGAATTTAAGACAAAAATGAGACTTTTTCTGACAGAATTCACAGAACTAGTCAAAAGTTTTTAAAGTCATGTGAGCAGTTTTTTCACATGTGTACAGCAATGTACACAAATTCAGGGAGAAATGGCCTTTTCTGTCTAGATTTGTCTTATTTTCCTACTTTAAAAAATTATTTACCAAGTTGTTTGCTGTCATATTTGTATGTGGCTGTGCAGTGATGCCCCTGGAGTTGCCTCTTGCTGCTACATCTTTAGGAAGTGGATTCCTGAGACTTTTATAGGGAGCCCTAGGCTTTCCCTTCTCATTGGCATCAGTTCTCATGGTTGACTGACCTTTGACTAAGTGATCCAGTTTGCTGCTTTGCTGGAAGAGTTTTATTATTATTACTTTTATTACTTAATTTGTTTACCCACCTTTTTTTTTTTTTTTCCTGGGCTGGTTTGCTGCTGCCATAAGGCAGCATTGAGTGGAAGACCTAAGTGCTGACTTCTTTTGCTGTGAAAGACTAGTGAAAACACCAGGGAAGTAAAGAGCAACGCTCAACAACTTCGTGGCCATTTTCCTGAGTATATCGCTTGCTGAGAGGTCTCCTGTTTGTTTGTTTTTACCTAAGACTTTGCTCTAAGCTATTTAAATACACTCTGGAAAAAACTATCTGTAGTTTCAATACACCAGTCTCTTATCTATACAACCTCCAGAATCTCCTATCTCCAAGGCCTTGGTTTACAAGATTTGGGTGGGTTCCTCTAAAGATAAATCACATTAGAGGCATGACCTTTATCCTTGGTGATATTTAAATAGCTTAAATATCTATTGACTTCATGCCCTGTGGTTTCAGTTGCTGAAAAGTGAACACTAAGGAAAGGAAGAGTTGACCTACAGTGTATCAGATGAGTGATATCTTCGTTTACAGAGCCCTGCAAATACAGATGATATTTCTCAAAAATATTTTTCCCCAACACTACTGTATTGTGGCTGGTTGCTTTTAAGAAGGAATCTGTGCATGCACATGGAACCTAGCAAAAGAACATGCTAGTTTCTATTGTAAATGCTAAAGTTGTTGAGGGAAAGATAAAAACAAAGCAACTGAGAACCATCTTCGTCTGCAAATATAGATTCCCTAGTGGTTCTTGAGAAAAGTCTTTAAAACATTTCCATGGCTAATTCTGCATCTTCATGAGGAAGAGAGTGAAGATAAAGAAATGTATTTGCATTTGTACCTTAAAGGGAAGTAGATCCAATATATTACAGAAAACTACAGTGAAGTGTTTGTGTGTCTCCTCGCTACAGCTGAAGGACTCCATCTCTTCTGTATTTAGAAAACTGATCCACTTTCTTGAAACTCTGCTCTGGAATAATATAGTAATTTTAAAAAGGCCTATTTTTAAAGAACTGTAGAAACAATATTTAGTGTAAGCCAGAGTGATGCAATTCCTCCCTGAGTTTGGAGACAGCATGAAATTATAAACAAATAACTGATTAACTTACCAGCACTGATGTGTTAACTCTGGTGCCTTTACTAGGCTGTTCAAAGATCAGAATCTACAAGAACAGTGCTCAACTGAGGCCTGTGGGTCAATGCAAGGACTTTTAAAGATGTATTAATTTATTTGGACTTTGTTTCTCCATAGGAACATTAACCATGTGCTTAGACTACATAAACTGGGTTTTGCATTGTTCTTTATATTCTGATACTGTTCTGGTGGCAGAAGTTAACTCTTGCAACTCCATGGTAGTGTTATGTGATTGTGGAAAGATATGTTGTGCAGGAAGATGATTAAGCCCTCTTTCTAATTCCTCTCACTGACATAAATGGTGCATTCAAAAGCCAGGCATACTGTGCCCATATTTCTAACATACTGAGGTTCTCTTTTCTTCCGAATAGCTCTTGCCAAGGACTACAGTTTTCTGTGAAGAAGAGCAAAGGAATTTCAAAGCCATGATGTATAATGAATTGTACTTAATATCTGAATTATTAGAGATAACTTTTAATATTTGCAGTTATGAGAACTAACTCCTGAATGTGGCCTCATAGCAAGTTCTTTTCTTGCCTTTGGATGGTGGTGTAATGTCACCATGAACCAATAGCTGCAGTTTTGTAGGGCAAAGGCAGCTGCGTTTTGCTAGTGAGGTGATCCCATCTATAATGGGCTTTTATAGCCCAGGGTTTGTTTTTGTTAATGTTTATAAAGTGCTTTGAATTAAATGGCACAGAAATTTCTATTATTCCAACATCTGTTCCTCCCTGAGAGCTTGTGTGACCTGGAGGAGCTGTGCAACTGAACACCAACTTCATAGCCTGCCTCCCTGTGAAACAATAAAGAACTAGAAGTAGATTGGTTCTGTTTCTGTGGTTCCACACTACTGTTACACTTCACTTTTACATCAGCAGGGAAGGTGTCCACAAATTCTGTCAGTCTCTGGAAGCAGTAGGTTTTGGACAACATTGAAAGATCTGGTGGTTGACCATGGGGATACAGTTGCAGGTGAAAGAAGGTATTCAGCTGGGACCCAAACCTCTGTCATACTGACAAGGCATGAAAAAAGTTTCAGGCTTTCTGCCATATCTTACCTTAAGTGTAGGCTGTCCTTTTGATACTTACCCATGGTACTGCTTCTTGACCCACTTTGCTGTATGAAACTTTTCCAAGATGTTTTTGCTTACCAGTTATTCTATAAATTCCCTTTTTGAAGTTATCATGGGATACAGTAAACTCTGCCAGCTTGAGAAGAAAGTGTCTCTATTTTGTATTTTAAAAAGTACTGTGTGCATTTGTGGTACTATGTAATAATTAGCATGAATAACAGGGGAACTTGTTCGGGATATAGACTTTAAGTGTTATGTTCACATTGCATTGTGATGGGGAGCAGCTTCCAGAGAGGTACGAATCTGCTGTTGTTTGTGTAACAGTCCTCACTATTGATCACATTGGCTTGAAAGAAGCTTGACTGTGCATCACTACAAGTTTGGGTGTATAGCTTGTTCAGGTTGACTGGCAGTCCACGTGTAAAAGTGGCCCAGGGCTGGAACAGCAAAGCTGTTGCAGATCAGGGCTGAGCTGGATTGGCACTGAGGTGTGGGAAGCTAATTTAATGCAAGTTGTAGCTGGTGGTATCAGTGCTTCCCTTTCATGAGCATAGAGTTTAACTTTGCTGCCAGCCTGGCAACTTCCCACTGGGATAATGTAATGCAGCTGAAAGATTATTTTGGCTCTGTGCTAACTCCTTCCCATGCCTTTTTTTAATAGTCTGTCTCCTGCCTTTCCCCATTCAGTCATAAAATCTTTCCTAACATTTGTTCTACTTTTAAGAGCTAGTAAGGGCATGGCAGTTGATAACAGAGCCAACACCCTTCCATAAAAATGCACTTTCCAGCAGTGAAATATGTTGCTTTTTGGGGATTTTCAAGAGTTGATCCTTGGGCAGTGAGTTTTGTTTTGGTTTGTTCTCTCTCTGCTAGCCATCCCTTATATCAAAAAGTTGGCTAAAGAGCAGTTTGTGTATTTCTATGATTATTTAAAAACTGGTCTGAGACTTTTGGAATGGAATATCAATCTAGCTTTCTTGAGCCTTGATCTACTTAAAGGGTTCTGGAAAGGTCTGAGCCTCATTCTTGGGAGACAAGGTTTTTCCAGGGTCTTGGTTCTTCAAAAATCAGGACTAAATTTGGCTCTCTGGAGATGTAGATGTGTAGCTGTGGGTACTTAGTTTGGCCGGGTTGTCACAAGTATTTTGTAATAAAAGCAATTATTGATGCTGGGATCTGTGTATCAGTTATGATTGAATGAGAGGTGTAATTTTATCAATAACTAAAAGAGGCTCAATTTCTATTTATTGCCCTGTTTTCCAGTTCTTACCCATCAGTAATGCAAAGAATTTGAGATTATAGTAAGCTTCTTCCTTCTTTCATAGAGTCAAGCCTGGCTTTTAAAATCAGAATAAAGCCTTCTTTCAAGGCAGTGAGGAAATCATCAAAATTAGAGTAAGGCAAAGGTAACTAACTATACTTTGCCTTTGACTGCAACCTCCTTGTTCAGAGCCTGCAACAAAAGCCTCTCAACCCGTGCTTCCTTGTGTGATTTTTCTTCTGAAATTTGACCTCTAAATGAAAATTACTGTTTTGATTTCTGATGGAGCAACGACAAATGGGGAGGAGTGTAAACTATAGCAGTGACAAATGTCAGTGTCTGCAGGAGCTGAAACAATAGACCTGGGTGAAAACTGCACTCCCTTCCTGCTTAGTTAATTTCTTACTTTTCAATGGCACATGATGGGCCCAGGTAAAAATTTCTAAGAACTCCAACTGACCTCACAGGGCAAAGGAGACTGTTTTTGTGTGTCTACCCTTTTCCTTAGCAAGTCGATGTTGACTTCAGCTTCAGTTAGTTAAGAACCGTTCCCCTCTACAGTCAAGGTGGTAAATTGTTCCCATTTCTCTTGTAACGTTTTTTCTCTGTCCTTGCCCTGACAAACCATTCTTGGGAGATTTTTCTTCCACTTTTGTCGGTGCCATTGTGTTACAGATCGTTTGGGGTGCCTGTTCAAGATCTGCGATTAAGACCTGCAAAAGATCTGTGAGAATTTCCTTGTCATCCAAGGATCTCACAGGCAGGCCCCGTTCTTTGCCTTGTGCCTTTCTTCTTTAGCCAGAATGAGGATCGGAAGGAGACAGGGGTCAGATGTGGGGGCCTGGGGTTAGAGTTAAAATAAACCCTTAGGAGACAGAAATTGCACTTCTAAATAATTGTTCTGTTTTTCAAAAAATACTCTGTGGCCTGCTGCTTAGGAGCAAGCTCAGAGATTCAGTGTCCTTAGGACTGACTGAATATTGGGTTGTATTTTTTAAAAAGGGTTTGCTCCTTCTGTCTTGACTGCACGGAGTAGGAAAGCCACAAGAGGTTATCGAAAAATGTGTATTGGGATTAACTGGTCAGCGTCTGGAGGGTGCCAGGGTGCAGTCACCAGCATGTAAAGGCAGACATCTGTAGGATGCTTTGGGTTCCAGAGATATTTTTATGAATGAAAGGTGCTTATGACAGGAATGCATGCTGAAATAGGCAGCGCTAATGAAGAGTCTCCACAATCTCCTTATCTTCACCGGTAAACCTGCCCCGAAGATAAATGTTTAATAACATTCCGATTTGGTTGTACTTGGTAAAAGTGATTGAACTAATGACCCATAATCCTATAGATCCATTTGTAGTGAACAGCACTAAGGGTTCAGCGCTGTGCTGCTGATGTAGCGAGATGTCTGCTCGATTTACCACGTTTCACAGTTGTGGAGCTTGCCCATTGATCAAACCAAAAGGTTTACCTGGCACCGAGTGCAGTCCACCTTTCAGTTGCAAAAGGGCAACAATTTCGCTGCATGTCTAAAATTTAACAAAAATCTCACATGCTCTTGGGAATCACTAAATGTGGGTGTGAAAGGCAGAAAATCGAGTTGTTTTGTTATGGTTTGGTCAGATAACTAATGTGCGTGGTAGTTGCTGCGTACACAAACCTCTGGTGCAAATACTTGCAAATATGGGTCTGTAATTTGCTTTGGTCAGTAATATTTGTGCACTCAAATAAGTTTTTCCTGCAAATATTAAAGAAAGGTGTAACTATGGCCAAAGTAAATTTGTATCACACTTCAAACAAATACCTGTGGAATTCTTTCTGTTTGGCAAATGAAGTGCTCCTAATCACTTCAGTGGGAATCTGTCTGGCTTAAGGAATGCAGTATCTTGACCTAAGACCCCTGCTAACACTTACGTAACGAGACCCACTGAACCATGTGGGACTACTTATGCACGTGAGTAATTTTATGGACAACTTTGTGCAATATGCAGGTCCAGGACAGTGGTTATGGCTACAGTCGCCAATTTTTTTTTGATTATCAAGAAGGAGACTTGTGTATTAGGATAGAGTGACAGTGGCCCCAGTCCCGTTTTCCTGTTGCTGTATTGTGGATGGTCTCCTCTTCCTTCCAATCTAACTCTTATAGAGGACAGTCACTTTCACAAATCCTGAAAAAATCTTTCAGTAGCTCTTTACTCACAAATTTTTTGTTAGATTGAAATGACTGGCCTGCATTCCAGGAACTTCCTGTAATAAAAAAATAAATGCATAAATAAATAAGTCCCCAACCTTTCTGCTGTCACTCAAGTATTTGCTTTGTTAGAATATCTGCAGTTCAGAGTAATGATAATTGAAGCAGGTAGAACTGTGTGGGGTGAGAAATACCTAATTTTTTTGAGTACTTTTCTTAAAACCTTTTTCAAGCATTGCTCCCAAGTTTGAGGTTTTGTTGCCAATTCTTTATAGAAGAAATACGTTGAGGCAACTGGATCCTGATACCTGGGCTCATACTCTCAGGTTTTGCAGCCTTGCTAGTAACACCTTATTGAGGACATGAGTGACTGATAGGAATAATCTTTCCACTATTAGTAAATAATATAGTAAATTGAGAGAGCAAGTAAGGCTCACGGGGTGTTCACAGTAAAACAGTGAAAACAACAAGATTTTTTTCACAGATTGAGATTCTGTTCTACATGTCTCATGATAATGGCTGAGGTATCAGAAGGTTTGCAGCAAAACTGAGGTATATGCTTGATTACAAAAGCTTCATTATCAATATAGTTCATTTGTTGTTTGGTTTTTGGAGTTTTTGTTTTGATTTAATTTGGAAATGTCTATAGCAAGCTCAAGGCAACGAAGGGAAGTAGCCTAAATAGAAAGTATTGATGTTCTGTCCCCCTTTTTATCTTCCATGGTAAATTAGGCTAGTTTCCACATCCTAACCTTTGTGTAAGATCATGCACATCTTCCAGTGTAAGCATTTCTGTTTAAACATCTACCTTAATGTCTTTTTTCCTGCTCACTATCCTTCATTTCTCTCTGTTTAGTCTAGCTATTTGCTGACACCACAAGTTTTATTGGGGCAAAACCTGCTTCCTCAGGTGATAGTCACTGGTTGTAGTATCCCATATATTCAGGACTGGCTGTTATTGCAAGTTCACTGAAAACTTCATTTTCTCATCAATGTGATAAAGTAGGGCTTAGTCTGGATGATCTGCACAAACTACAAAGGGGTATATGGGGGGGAAATAACTAGTGCATTCTAGAAAAAAAATAGCTCCCAGTTTCTGCAATGTAAGATTTGTAGGGAAAAGCAGGTTCTCTTGTTAGACTGATGGATAAAATTGGTAACAGAGAATAGATAAGCTTTTGGATGTGTGAGCCCTTTTCCAGGTCTGATAATTACTTACCTTCTTAATGCAATTTGTGCTTATGTTTTCCCCTAAATGTTTCATGTGTTACTTCATACTGAATTTTGTAAGAAGGTTTGTACCTTATTATTAATTTCTTCAGTTAAAGAGATTTCAAGTGAATATCTGTGAAGATTGGCTTCAGTTTCAAAAAATAATTCAGAGCTTGCTGCAATGAAATTGAGAGCACCTTGGTCAGAGCCTGTACAGTTTTCTCTCTATCTCTGCTTATAGAATGAGTTTAATAACATTATTGTTTTAAAACAGAATAAAAGCACAAACAGAACAAGCAAGCTAGACTAGCTAGACTGACAAGCCCAAAACCAGAAATCCATTTTTTTCTCCCTTCTAGTAGGGGTACACCATAAACAGTGTCAGGTCCCAGGTACACAAACCTACTCCTATGCAAATAATACCCAAAGACAGGATAGAGTCCACATGGATCTCAGACTACTTTAATGGAGCAGTGGCAGAGACAGTTGTGTGGTGGTAGGCTCAAAGATGACTGACCAGAGTCCAGCTGACTTCACGCTGGTGAAATAAAAATCGTATATTGGAACTCTGTAGCAGGTCTGCCCCTCTCTCCTGTGTATGCAGGCAATGTTGGGGGTGTGGGTTGTATCTTCCTTTGGGGGAGACTGAAGGGAGAAATTTAGTTATCAGCTGGGAGAAAGCAGCTGTCTGCAGCTGTCTGTACTTACACAGGTGGACTCCATAGCTAAAACACTGGCTGCACAAAGAGCAGGGTCACAGCCACAAACTCCTGTAGGAATGACTTGAAACTCACAATGTGCATGTGACAGTCCCTGGATGAGAGCTTGCCCTTACCCCTTTTGTCTGAGTCTTCTTCACTTCTCAAATTATTGCATAAACTTGCTGCATTTTGTGTGATAATCTTCAAGTGCTGCTGTGAAAGTCAGGAATAACTTGGGAACTCTGTGTGTGTCCTCACCTACTTAATAGTGAGTGGCTTGCTGTAGCTGTCCAGGCTTTCAAGGAGGCAGCAGGGTAGCTTTTTAGTTCTGAACAGAGCAGTATAGCCTTTTTCTTTATAATAAAGAATTAAAATAACATCAATTATAATTTTTTGTCTTTTCAAGTACCTATACCTTTTCTGCGATCTGCTAACATGAATAAGAAATGCAAAATGATCATTTAAGAAGTCTGTTCTAATTATAAGCATATTTTTATTCATATAAAGTACTGTTCTAGTCACCTTGAAATTTCCCTCCAGAGAATGGCTGCTAAAAATTTCATGTGCTTTTGCTCTAAAATACTGGAGGGCTCTGTAGCTGATTATCCTGTAACAATAAATATAAAGACTTGGTCTTATATGTGTTACAGTGAGGAAATTCTTGATATTCTTGTAGAGCAGCAGCATTAACATTTTTGCAGTAAGAGGGCAACTTGGTGTCTGTGACCTGATGACTCTTTCTTGTTTTTAAAAAAGCCTTCATAAATCCCTTGTGAGTCTTTGGTTAGAATGGAAAAAAACCCCCTTCACTGTTCTTTAGTAGAGTCTGTTTCTGAATACTTAAAACCTGTAAATAGAATTGGAAAGGCTTTCTTATTCCTACTTGGAAGAAAAATCTATGTCCAGACCATGACTAACCTGCAAGCCAGTTGTTTTAAGCTGTTGGCTCTAGCTTAGTCTGTTATTCCATGACAAATCTATTATGATTTTTTTCCTCCTCAATTGAAATATTGACATGAATATTAATAGCCAGTATCACTGGTTTTGATGAAGTTTGACATAAAAGTCAGATTCCTTTCTATCTTCCCATCTATAGAATAAGCATGTCATTACAAACATAAAATCATGGGCATCCTCCTTCAGAGTTGACAGATGTAGTGTCTGAAGGCAGGAAAGTTCTATCTGTGCATCTCCCTAACTTACAAGGTGTGGCATTCAATATCCTTTGCTGTTTGGACCACTGCAGGGAGGCTTTCATTTTTAAGGAGCTTTTCACTAATGGATATGTTCTTGCTTTTTCAGGTGTCTTTGAATCCTGCAGGAGCTGAGTGGCTTCTTGCTGCAGAATAGTATGGAAAGTATTGAACAACTGATGTGGCCAAGATCCATGGATAAATGTATGGGAAGGTGAACTGTGGAGTTAGCAGTGTCTCACCTCAGGGGACTGGGAAATGCATATTTGGGCATGGAGAACTCTCATCAGTTGGACTCTCTGAAGTGCAGGCGAATGAGAAGAGACCATATAAGAACTGTTGGCAGGGAAATCTGCTTAGATGAACAAAGAACTCTGAATGACAGGTGTGTGTCACAGGTGTGCAGTGCCAGCCTGGGGTGTTGGGGGTACTAGACTCCAATAAGGCCATCAGTGCAGCAAAGGGATCGTTAACAAATGCTTAGCTAAGAGGACTAAATTCACCAGAGATGGCTAAGCTGTTTCAGAACCACGAAGGGGGATGAGTGGGCTGGGGCAAATGTTGCTTAAGAAAAGGGCATGTCATAGGAGCTGGTGCTGAGGCTTCAAACAGTCTCTAGAGGACCACTTGAGAGAACTCCTCACCTTCCTTCACTAGTGGCAGTTTTACCATTCAGTTCACTGGGACCAGAATTTTGCCCTGGGAGTTAAGATTAGAGAAATCTGTGTTCTGGTGAACAATCTCAAAGTTGTGCTTGGAGGTTTTTCCATGGTCTTTAGTAGCAGTGCCTATGGTAACTTGAAATGAAAGACATGTGTTGAGTTAGTGATAACTGCTGCAAGGAAAACTATTTCCAACCTTTCCTTGCTCTCCAAAAATAATTATCATCACTTAGATTTAAAGAATAAATTGTCTGGTGAGAAAATAAGTGTTTAAATGCTGCCTTATGTACTTTAGATATTTCTGTGCTTGCAATGTTTGACTTCCCTGGTTTTGGTCAAAATATTTGTGGGGTTTTTGTATTTGTGTTCCAAAGGATTGAAGGAGTAGACAATAAAGGATTGAAGGAGTAGACAATTTGACCAGCATGCTAAATAGGGAACCTGGGAACAAACATTTCTGGAAAGAGGAAATATAGTCAATGTCAATTGTTGATGGTAGAGTTCAAGGGTACCCACATGGGAGACTGTCCATTTTTCAATAATTACTGGATTTTAAAGATATGGCCTAATTGACAAATAGCATAATAAGCATTCATTTTGTCTCTTGGAACAAAGACTTCTTTCTCGAAAAGTCTTATCATGAAGAAAATGCACACAATAAAAAACTCTTGGAATATTCCAATCAGTTATTTCTAGATTATCACATTTTACCTCACTAAATATTCATCTTAAAGTTCTTGATTTTAAATAATTATGGGAATGCTGATTTCCTTATTTTTTTTTAATTGATATACCTAATACTGTTTCAGGAAAAGATCTGAAATGTAACTTAACATCTTTCAAACAAAAGAAAACATTCCAAAATTATGTAAATTTAAATTCTGGGTCCTTGAAAGCTTAATATATTTAGAGGGTTGTTTTGACTGTTACAGAACTTACAGGAATAATGCTTGCAACTGAAAATTATTGGAACTTCAGTTTTTGTGGCTTACAACTTTTTTCAACACCTAAAACCTATTCTCTTGTCTCCAACAGCAAGCACAGAGAAAAATTTAGAATACTTTCTTGCAAAGCTGAAATGTGTTCATGCTGTGGAGCAGATACCTGATGTCTTTTGGTGAATAAGGGGCGATTTTTTAATCATTAGTTTACCTTATGCTGTACCTGTGGAAAAAAAATCCTCATTTAGTAATGTTGGAAGCCTTGGAGAAACTTCTGTTTAATAGTCCAGTGATGTTTTTAAATGAGAGCAGGAGAAAATCCATTAACACTGGTTTTCTGTCTCTTTTGTCTTTGCTTTCCCCAGGTTTGCTTCTCCTGGAAGGATACTTTACCCAGCCACACTGTTACTATTCACACCCACATAAGACTTGAAAATGCGTAAGTTACAGTTTTATGCTATTTTTAAGAATGTTTATCTTTAATATTCATGATTTGAAACGTTCTGCTTTTTATTCCTGCCTTTCAGACTTTCAGAGCATCGAGGGTCTAACCCAATTCCCATTGTAGTCCAGAGTAGTTTTCTGGTTGGGATTACATCCCAGTAATTTAAAAAGGTACACACTGTTATGTTTATTTCTGTGGTTTAAAAATATTTGTGTGGTTGTAGGATCTTGACTTCTGTGACCAGACATCTGACCAAGTCTTTCTGCTTTTAATAGTATCAATCAGCATCCTGCAGCACTAATGCTGTCTGCAAAATAACCTTTATGCTTAATAATTTTACCAAGGGTCAGACATCTTCAGCTTTAATAATGGTTCAAAATGGTTTGAATGCTGGCAGAGGTATTACTTTAGCACATAACTATCCTTGAATATTTATTTTAAGAAGAAATGGCTAAGGTAGTTTGCATTCATGTGTTTTTAAAGTGCTGTGCATATGATGTTTCTTCCTGAAGGTGACACTTTTAATATCCAGCTACAATTTTTTCCTGTTCACTTAATCTCAGAGTTGTTTGAAACCTTACATAGTCTCTTCCTAAAATAAATGTTTTATTGCAGGTGTTCTGCTAAATAAATATTGCTGGGAGTTTTCTAGGGTTTTTCTTGCTGTTTTTAAGCTACATTAGTAAAACTTGGTCTTTTCTGTAATACAGGTTTAGCCTGGAACATAATATTTAGCAACGAATATGTATGTATTTTGATCTGAATGAGTTCTTTCCCCCAAATACAATTACAGCATGTTCTCACCCTGTGCGGCCTAGAGGATGGCTGGTTGTGTGCTGATAGATTTGGGTGAGGAGGCTGTCAGTGTGTTTCCCTGTCATGCTCCTGACTTCATCTCTGCAGCAGAAATGACTGAGGTGCTTTCTCATGCTTAAAGCAAGAAGAGCATCTCTGCTATCACTTTGATTTCCTTTAAAGGAGTTCAAAGGTTTTAAAGGATGCTTCATTGTGTTCAGAAGACTGCTCTGTAATGAACTGATTTGTAGCTCAGAGAAGGCCCTCATATCAAATACTGCAGATGCACAGTTGTACTAAAACCCACTGCAAGAGGCTGTAGGAGAGTACTTGTTTGTGAGGATGTAGCTGTTTGCAGATGAAGGTTAAGTTGTCTTCGGCAGAACCTAAAGAAAGTCATATTCATTCCCTTTGACTCCCCTTCTCTGTGTGTGGAGTCAGACCTTTAGAGCAAGACTGACTGAGGGGCAGAAAGCTCAAGATGATGCTGCAGGGTCAGAAGTGTTTCCCTTCTGTATAGAATAAGAACAATTAAGCAAAGTTGATCCTTCACATGCATCTATGCATGGATGTCCATCTATGCACAGAGGAATGTCCACAAACCACATACGAATTGTGAAAATGTTGACTGTTACTGGCAGTAAAATTTTGTTTGTCATAGTGAATTGGTGAAAGGTCTTGGAAGAAACTTAGTTAAAATAGGTTTTCTGGCTTCCACCTTTGCATATTGCCCAAGAAAATAACGAAGAACAGCTTGTTGCACAGCACTGCTTCCCCTAGCCCCAGTGAGTTCTTCCCTGTATCATTTGTGGGTGGAATATGAGCTATGTGTGTAACTGGAGGCATAAATTGACCTTTTGAGACCTTCACCACTACAAATAATACAAGAAAAATGAAAGTTGTAGTTGATGTACACGTACCAGATCAAATACCTCATCAAGTTTGGAAAATGCACAGTTAGAGAAAATGTATTTTTTACTGGTGATTGACTCAGCTTTTCTGTTAAAACTCAGAGCAAACTCTTACCAATAAAATGAAGAAACACAAAGAATGTGTCAGTGCAGTGACAGGATAGGGCAAAATATCAGAAAAGGAGATAAACGGGGAAAACATTTTTTTACCTTTTTTCCTACTGTTGTTGTATAGATTGACTGGGAATTTATAGATACCCTGTGGGCCAGGGTTACTTCACCTCTGCCTGTTTGTCTGCAGCTTCTGAGGGTAGAGCTGAAGTGCAGCAGTAGTTTGAACACCCCCTGGCTTTTGCAAAGGGCATTGAGAGACTGAGGAAGGCTTGAAGGGCTGTGAGTTTCTGACCTATGCCATCCCTGTGTCCTGGGAGGTTCAGAATGCTCACAGGTCAGTGCAGGCTGGACTGCAGTTTCCATGGCTGTCATAGCCAAAGTGGGCTTTGATGGGGTCACCTGGCCCATGTGCGTAATGATGCTACTGCTGTCATCTTCCTCTTAAAGCTTCCTGAAGCCAAATTACATTGACTGCATTACTGTACTAGTAATCACTAGATGTGCTGTATGCCATTGAATTCTAACACACTTCCCACTTACTCCTAATAGCAAAATTTCTTGGAGGCACAAGTTGTAGCTGCTGTTCTTATTTGCATTGCTCAATCTTTGATATTGTTTTGTGTGTGTGATGACCCTTACCAGAAACAAGACCTACTCCTTTCCCATAAAGAAGCCTGCAATGTAGTTTTTTGGAGATTGCAGTAATTATCTGTCAGAAGATGGTTCACGTTGGCTGGCTGAGGTGCACAGCAGAAATATCTGAGCAGATTGCAAACTAGCTGCCTCTTCCATTGAGACTCTGCAAGGGAAAGGAGCACATGGTTTACAGTTGGTAAATTCATTAGCATACACTGTGACCAACCCTCTGTGGCAGTGCTGTGATCTTTCCTGTTGCTCAGGACAAGGGAGCTTGCTGTGCAGACCTTGGTGGGAGCATCTGAACCAGCAGAAGGGATTCAACCTCTGTGAGGAGAATGTTGACTGAATCCTGTTCTTTAGTTTTCCAAAACTCTGAACCTGGAATGCTACCTATGTGAAAGCAAAAGTAATCTTTGGATTGAATGGAACAAAACTATCTGAATTAAAGATTCTGATCAAAACTACTTTGTCATCAGAAACCATGATGAAACTGCCTAGTGAAGTGCTTTTATAATACGCTTGAAACCATAAAACAAACAGTCTTAGCAATCTGTATCGTCAAAGCAGAAACAGATTTTAGAGCAAGGATTCTCATATTCTTACAGGCCTTAAAGTAATTGTTTACATTGTTGTCGGATAATTCAGGGAATGATGAGGTTGAAAAGGGGTTTTATGATCTGTGGCATAAAAGCAAATCCAGTTTCATAGATATTTTCAAATGTAGAAGTTCTTTTCCTTTAGCTTTGGATTTTGGTCTTGTTCAATGTTCAGCAAAAACCACCAAAATGCAATTCTGCATCACAGTTTGAATGTGCAGTCCCAAAGCTCATGTGCAGGATATTTCCATTTGTGTTGCACAGGAGTGCCACTCCTGTATGTATATATACATATACACACACACAAGAAACGTGGTCAACAAAGTAGAGTATCTTATTTTGATTTCCATGTGCTTCTGCCACTTCTCCAAACTTCTCAAATGGAGGTATATTTCTTTATTCTCTCTGGTTTGTGAGCAGCTTCTTTGGTGGGTACTGACCTCTGCTTTTGGGGGTGAGCCTCTTGCCTTGTGCATTGGAAAGAGGGAAAAGCCCAAACCCATGGCTGGATGTCCTACTTACCATGCTGATGAAAATACTGAAATATAAAAAGATGTGTGTGTATATAAAGGAGTTCTAATCCTCTTGATTTTCCTGCTTTTTCATTAGCATCTGGCCCACAAGAATTTACAGAAATCTCCACCCTGTTTCCCTTTGCACACAAGTGAAAAATAAAACCAGTGCCTAAAATTCCCAGGACTCCTACTAAAAATACCACTCTAGTTTCAACAGCTTAAACAAAAGGAGTAATTATAGATTCATTTCATAAGACAAACATACAGCAGTGACTTAACTTTTTGCTCTTCCAAGAGGGCACCATGAGTGATCCCTTCAGGGGTAGCCTTGTGAGTGCTGTCTGGAAGGACATCTGTGCTGCTGGGAGCTTTAACACTGGCCCTGCTTTCCTGGCATGCTGAATCTTTCTTTATAGCTGTAGGTGGCAGGAGACCTAATGCTGCAGTATTGTTTTGGGTATATAGCTCATCATCTTCAGCAGAGAGGACATAACAGGGAAAATAATGAAATGCTGCATAAAATGGGTATGCTTCTAAACAGGAAAAACAAAACCCAATAATCCAGAGGAAGCCTTTGGAAAGTAATAAATACATAAGGTAACTTGGGATTTCCACACAGGTATTCTCTATCCATAGCCATCTGATCAATCTTTATTTTTGCAGGTGCTTGAAGGCAGTGTTCTCTCTTTTACAATTAACTATCTGAAAACATGAGCAATTGCAGTAACTTAAAGGAAATTCAAGATGTGTTTGTTAAAACAAAAGTAAAAATTGTGCTATTACTGCAAAATTTAAGTCATGGATCTGCTACTCATTTTATAAGGACATGTAGAAAGGTATTTTTATAGTATTCTTTAGAAAAATTAGTAATAGACATGTTTTTCCTTTGCTCTTAGAAATAACTGTTCTGTCTTATATTCCACTGGGTAAGGTGTGCTGTAGACTACTAAATTTTTAATGCTGATCACTAGTTTATAGAATACAATTTTTGCCTTACTGACCTTAATACTTATGAAGTATTAAGTGTACAGCCATGCTTTTTGTTCTTATATGGATATTCTGAGTCAGAGCTTCATTTCCAGAAACAACTTATTTGCTATAGGAAAAGTTTTGCAGAGAAAGTATTAATTAGTAACATTTTTTCCCTTAATGTGAAAACCTTTTTATATAAAAGGTGTGCATTTCAGTCACATAAATAGCTGGGTAGCAGCACAAGCACACTTGAGATAGCTTTAAATTAGTTAACTTGAATGCTGTAAATAGTTTTGCTTCTGATTTATCTTTCGTAAAAAATATAAACTGTGTGTAATTGTGTTGCTGAGGGATGCTCTGCTATTTTATAGGACACATGCAGAGCACTAGGAAAGGGAGCACTTGTTCTTCTGACTTAGTTCCTCATCAGTTTGTGCATTCTCTCTAATGAAACTTCCCCTGAAGCCTTGGGTGCCATACAGCATTAAAAACATGTGCGATACCTTCCACATCTCATTGGAAATGGCAAGTTTAACAAATATTTGAGCACATTTTATGTACAGAAAGTCTATTTTTTTTAATGTGTTCAATGTCTTGAGCCTTCTGAGCTGTTAGTATCAACTAATGCTGCAGCAGAGACAGTAATCAAACTTTGCTGTCATCTGAACAGTGCAAAATGTGTGAAGCCCAGTTCAGGTATATGCAGTTGAAAATTGGTTGGACTGTCTGATGTGCTTGCAGTCAGGTGCTGCTTGCAGAGGGATGAGATTTGATGGTGGGTAGCTCCGAACTTGTTAGATTTATAATTGAAAATAAATCCACATGACTTACATTAGGTACAGGCAGTCTGGTTTGGTGTAGGTTGACTGGCACTTCTCGTGGCCCTTTGTGCCAGCATTCATCCTTCTGCCTTCCTCTCTTCCAGAGCAAACCCTCGACTGTCTGCTGGGGACAGGGTGAAGCTACCTGGATGTGTGCCTGGACAGCCTCCAATGGCCATCTGGCACTGCTTAGCTGTACCTTCTGGCCCAGAAATGAGATCATGCAGGGAAGGGGCCAGCACATGGCCTCTGGTAAATGAAATAGAGATAGTAGTCAGTGTTTTTGCAATTCATTCTCTTAATTAGTTGCTTGGGAAAAATAGGTTTCAAATGGCTGTGCTGCTGCGGTTCTGTTGGGGTTTGTTTCTTTTGAGGAGACTGCTTCTGAGGCGAAGTCAGAGTGCACAGTAGCTCTGAGCAGCTTCTTTAAATCTTTTCTGTTATCAGGAACTTGACAAATACAGTTTAATTCCTCACCCTTGTGCAATGCTGAACTGGCAATTGCCGACTATAATAGCTCCCCAGGCTGGAGTCAAATTAGGAGCACATGCAATGTTTGTTTTATCATTTCTAATCTTGGAAATGGGAGGGCAGTGGGGAAATTTCATGTGTTGCCTGTATGACATGGTGCGACTATTCCTATTTCTTTGCATGGTGGGCTTCTCCATACACATTTTGCTTCTTCTCCTTCAACTACTTTTGATTATTAAATAATAATAGATCTTCTACTTCCATTGGAGGTGTCTATTAATGGAACTGAAGTTTCATGCTAGTCAATGAATGCAACTCATAAGAAGTTGATCAGGAATTGCATGTGTGTGGAATCCAGCCCTAAATTAATAACTATAATGCCTCTAAGTTTTGTTCCTAGATGTATATCTGACACTTGCAATTATTGTAAGGTGATGAACACCTGTTTAATGAGGTTCTTCTGCTGGATTTCTAAGGGACATTGTAAATTCATTGACTATGCTGAAGATTATGATAACCTATGTTGTACTACAGGGTTTTTTTATCATGTTTTCTGGACCCTTTTTTTTTCTAATAGGTCAAAATATTTAAGAAAGCAGTTATTAATTTTATTTTTCTTGATCTGGTGCACTTTTTCTGGGAGTGGCTGTCATTAGCCAAATGAAAATTATTCCTGTCAGGTGAGAAGTCTGCTTGAGCAGACAGGCAGATGAGGATGACAGTCATAACACAAGCAAGGAAAACCACTAGCAAAGACTAAAATATTATGGGCTATGTTACAGCTGGAGGCAGACGAACTGGCTCCTAATAGTACCCTCTAGTTCTAAAACCCTGTGAAAGCACAGGTAGGAGGAGTGGGGAAACTGAGGAGACCAGGAGATGAACTAAGGGGAAAAGCAAGAACCGTAGTGTACATGGGAAAACTCTGTTGCTCCGTTTCCAGTTTGCAAACACCTGACTTTGAGACTTTTTTTCTATGACATCTGTGGCTCAAGTGCTACATTAATGGCAGGTATATCAGGAAAGTCCTGGTCTTTTCAACTAAGTGACAAGTGGCATAGTTGCCAAATGCTGCATTTTAAAGGAAAAAACATGTAAGCATTAAACAGTGATTGCAAGAAAGCCTTCAAACCAAGCTTTCTCTAGGTGTTTCTATTATTTACAAAACAAGTAAAAAGCCCCATGACATCTCAAATAACTTATCCCAAAACTGTCAAGCTATCCATGTAAAACTCAGTTTAAATCTAAAGAAGCTGTTTTTTAAAAAAAGTAATCCAAAACAAATAAAAAACCCCAAAAACCCAAACAAACAAAACCAAACAAAATAAAAAACAAACTAAACAAAAACCCACAAAAACCAACCAAACAAAACAAAAACCCAAAACAAAACAAACAAAAAATCAACCAACCAAACAAAAACAAACAAACAAAACCCAAAAAACAAAGAAACTCCAAACATAATACTACCAGATGTTGAACTCAAGTGACAGACCTGTTTACCTGGAGAAGAAAGAGTTAAGATAGAGATTTAGGATTTCAGAATTGTTTAGGTTGGAAAATACCTTTGAGATCATTGAGTGCAACCGTTTTCCCAGTGCTGCCAAGTCCACCACTTAACCATGTCCCTAAGGTGCCACATATACACTTTTAAATACCCCTGGGGATGGTGACTCTACTCTTGTCCCGCCACTTGTGACTCAGAGAACTGGCTCCATGTCTCCAGCACTCTGGACTGGTGATATTAAACTCTTTTGTTGTGAAAGGAGGAGATGGCCAGATGACTATTAAAACTTGTTTTGGTTTCTAAAGGAGCAAAGGTATTTTTCCCTGCCTCTTTTTTCATACTGTATCAATTTTGATGGTAATGAAAGACATGTCTATTGCTTTGTTAATGAGTGTGTGGAAAAATGGAGAAGTGTGCAGTGTACCTGCTAGAGGTCCTGCTTATCTCAGGTGTTTTCTTTCTCTGCTTTGCCGAAGCTGAGAAACCTGTCTGCGTAACATTTTCTTTGTAGCCTTGGCAGCCCAGATTCCAAATCTGATCTTTCTTCTGGCAGTGTGTGATGCTGGAAACTAACCGTGGGAGGGCCACATGCAATCTTCAGAGTTTTGTGATGTGCCCTGTGGCCTTCTGTCTTTTTTTATAGAGATATGGCCTTCAGACTACCGGTCCCAGCAAGCAGTGCTTCATTTTGATCTGATAAACAAAATAAGCAAATGCTCAAATCTGATGTGCATTGCATGTCAGGGCGTGCTAGTTGCAGGAGCCACACCTCAGCATTTGAGATAAAGGTGGCTGCAGACTGCTCCAACGAACACAAAGTTAGGTGCAGCTTTGGCCAGAAGCTGATTTCCCCTGCCCTTCAGTTAAAGGAGTTGTCTTTCTGTTTCTTATCTGGCATTGCAATGGGGTTCTGGTACATGGCATTATCACCCATCATATTGAATATACTTTTGGTTTTTGGGTTCTACCAGGTGCTTCTTTTACCTCCTCTGTGATGCCTGCCCTCATATGCCGTTCGTGAGCGAGCCAAACTTCTGGAAGTGGCTGATTGCTTCAAGAAAGGGTGTTGTTGTTCGACATCTCAGCCCAGTTTTCACTTGCCAAGGAGGCCTGGCTCATTCAGACAAGCTTTTGATCAGCAGTCTGAAATTTGGAATAACTTATCTGATACTATTTTTTTAAAGTTTGTCCAATACGGGAAGAGACTCTACTTTCACATGGACAGCTGAGGAAGGAGCTTTGACACACCTTTGGACACGAGCAATTTAAGACACCTGTTCTGAAATGCCTTCAGATTACAAGTTCAAAGGCTGACTCTGCTTGGATGCAGTTCAGCATTGGAGCAATCCCTTTCTCCTGTTCTTAGACTAGATCCTTTACAAGATGTTTGCATGTGGCTTACTTTTTCATAGATGCATCTTTCTGAGTTCTGTTCTTCAGCTGGGTCTGCATCTGAAGAAGCAAAGGCATGATCAGAACCTCCTTTGGAGCTTCCCTGTATCTCAGATGCTTCGTGGGGAGTGTGTAAACCCTGGGAGACTCTTCCGGGATTGTAGGTAGCTTCAGTTTCTGGTATCTGTTGTAAAATACAAAGCCAAGGTGTCAAGTGCCCTGCACTATCTGTCTTTATTTCTTGCTTTGTAGTCTTGTTCAAAGAAAGTTCAGTTGAGTGAGGAACCTTTTTTCATATTCTTTTAAAATCCAAATAAATATTGCTTACCACTACAAGAGTGGTAGTATCAGGTTGACCAAGAGGCCTGTTTGTCCCAGAATTCCCTCTCAGTCCGTAGTCTATAATAGACTTGGAGGGAAAGAGCAAAAATTACATTATATGTGAGAAAAGAGCCTCACATTGGAGTGTTTTCTTAGGAGTGTAAACTTCCTAAGTTACCAGTTGCTTCTGGATCATGGTTACACAGTTTCTGGCAGTATATTCTCTGTCATCCTACATCCTTTATTTGCACATTTAACACAAAAAAATAGCTTTACTACTCGGATTAAGTTCTTTTTGCAGTTGTATAGTATGAAAAGCTGCATGAAGACACATCAGATGCTGTTACTCCTTCCTGCTCTATGTTTTGTGTATTTTGGTACTTGGAGGTAATTCTCAAGACTGCAGTTATGTACATAAAGAAAAGTAAATTAATAAATACCCAGTTAACAGAGATGACAGTGGATAAAGATACCTGTCAAAATCTGAGCACCATAAAACTAAAGTATGTTTGTCCTGATACAACATATAAAGAATTTCCACTGATTCCTAAGGGTTGCCTTCTTAGCCTGCTTAATATGAATTCTTCTCTGTATCCTTTAATTTTGTTTTTCCTCCTCTCCTTTTCCTTTTTAAGCACAGTTATGTTATTTGATTTGATTCCCTTCTGTAGCACTGTTTTCTGTGGAAACAGTTTCATGGAGAGCAGTGGCACCATGGCATACTAGGACCACCCTATTGAGTAAAGGTAAAATAAAAAAGATTGATCCAGTGCTTTTTAGGGAATAGCCAGATATTGAAACCTGTGTGTTTCCAGAGGAATACTGCAGTAAGGAAAGTCAAAAAGTCTCTGATACAGACTTTGAGAAGCCTTGCCAGTCCTCTGCTCTTATTATAGGGCATATATCTTCTTCCACTGAAAGGCATTTTGTTTGGTTTATTTTTGACCAGAGCAAGTTTAAATGAATTTATGCCTGTAAGTAAACCTGTCAAACTGCTGCACGGACAAATCTACCATGGGATTTCTATCCAAGCCCCATTTTATTCTGACTTACTGGCAGACATGAGCCTGTTCCCCTAAGGCACTTCAACTGAGCTGTCTTTTCTACTGCTGGATATCCTCTTGCTCTCTCTGACTCCACCTCAAATATGTCTGCATCACAGGACCTGGTTTTCCTACAGTTGTCCCCTGGTGCAATTACAGCACGATTGAAATATGCAGTATGACTGGGACCTTGATCATGTTCTAACAAGAATGCAGCCTTAGACATATAGCTCAGCTACGGCCTTGTAACCATGTCACAGAACAACCCAGCTTGTCTTGTAGTGTGGGGTGGGGCTTTATGTGCTTTTCCTTGGCATATTTCTAGTCACACTGCTTGCTATTGTTGCATTTCAAATGTCATTATCCCAGGTGCCTAGATCAGCCCCAGGGATGAACCTAAATTACCCCTACTCAGCTTTTCCAGCATTTTCTGCAGCCTGCAACTCTAAAGGAGTATTAGTTTGCACTTTTTAGTTTCTGCTTATTTTCAAAACATTACATACTTGTAGAGTTACATATTTGACTGCAAAAAAAGGTGCGTATTTGTTATGCATTTTAATTCTGAGATCCTAAGCTTGAGACCAAACTCTAACTAGTGTTACACAAGGACTTTTTCCTTAAAAACAGGCACTAAGTAAACACTCATCATTTCTTAATTTGTTCACTTTTGGCCCCTTCCTGGAAAGTGTCCAACACTATCCACTGTCAGAGACAAGATCCTGGACCAGATGGATCACTGGTTTGTCTCAGCTGTACACCTTTTATGCGTCATGCTTAAGTTATGACCCCTGAGACCATTTCATAAGCTATTCCAACTACAGAAGCATTAACCCCCCCCCAGAAAAATCCCCTGACCTTTCTATGTTGCTACATAACCACATCTTGTTCCAAGTCTGTGGCAGATGGGACAAGAGGAAAAAAGCTGTTTGCATTAAGTCCTTTTACTGTAACATCCTGCCTCTTTGCATATCCTAATTTAGCTAGGAAAGAATGGGAGATGGCCCAAAGAAGAGTGGCAGATAAAACAGGTCGGTGCCTCCAACTGGGAGACTCATGGAAAAAAAGTCACTGCACTCCAGCTGCCCCTGTGGGGGAGGAATGTTTCTTCATAATGCTTCTGAATGCACTGCACTGCAATAGTGCTTCCTTCCTAGGGAGCATTGCCACACACAGCCACCACCATTTGGCCCTGTACCCTTGAGAGATTCCCTGTGGCCCGTAGTCACAGCTGGCAGTGGCAGCACTGAGCCTCAGACCAAGGCTTCCTTGTGTGCTCCGTGTTTATAAGCCTTGTCATTCCTCAGGAATCTATCGAGTTCAGGGCAATGCCTGCTATGTGGCATGCAAAATAATATGTGTATTTCTTAAAATCGTAGGGCTTCTTTCTTTCAGGGAAATACTTTCCATAGACAGTGGAATGGGATTTCTTACACAGACGATGACAGAAGTTGATAGTGATGTTCTTAATAAACAGTGGGTTTCTTTAGTTTCAAGTGCCTTGGATTTTCTGTATAGCTGTGCTCGTTCCTGTGCCTGTGCTCTGCCATAGCAGCCTTTGTGACCTGGAGACCTTTCAGCCGACTGCCCTAGGAAACAAGAGAAGGAAATCTTTCATGAAAGCACTGATCAGAACAGTCTGCTATTCCATCCCTTCTGGGGCTGATTTCCATGTTTTCTTTGACTTTCTGTTATTTGACTTGATGAGAGTCTTCATTTTTGACAAATCTGAAATATTCTGCAGAAAGCAGGGCACTCTCAAGAAGTTGTGCTTAGTCCAAAATCCAGTTTCTGTTCATAATGATCTTTTATGGCAGGAATTTTTAGTTTTTCCTTTTTTTTTTTTTTTTTTTAAAGTCTGAGTTCTATTCACATGTTTGTTTCTTGGCTGGGATATTTTTTAGCTGGTTTAGTGAGCTGAATCAGCTCTTCCAGGAATGAACTGAATACCACAGCAGGCACAAAGGGTGTAGAAGTGTATGAGTGGAACTGAAAAGAGAGAGAATAAGTCATAAGTTTTTCTATTCTTTGTTTCTAGCTATAGTGTTTAAATAGGTAAAAACTTTTTTTTTTAAATCTTTTTTGGCACTTTTTGTTTCCACTTTATGAACCATTTAGCCAAGGAATTGTGCTTAGTCTCAAGAGGGCTTTGACAACGTTTTCACTGACATCAACATAATAGATCCTCTGAAAGGTGATACTTTTTAATAGATGTATTTATGGAAGATATTTTTCTTCTACGATGTGTCTGTAGCTGTTTTCAGTCTATTACATGTAAACAGACACATTATTCAAGTCTTAGTCAATAGCACAGATACAACCCTACTTGGCAAAATAATCCTACAATTTTGAGAAACATTTTAAGACAAGAGCATTATAAACTTCAGTTACATTCTCTGCATCATCTCAGCACAGTCAGACAGCCTGAAACATTTATTTTCTTTTTAAGATTTTTGTGTGTTCGTAGTCTCTGAGCACCTTCCAGTGTATGCTGAGCAATGTCACAGACATCTGTTTTGTGCTGAAGGCAGAGTACACACTTAGCACAGTTTTTGCTGTAATATGGAATTCATCATACCTGTTTAGTACCAGTGCTGGGGGAGTCTGAGGGGACTCAGAGCTTTGGGATGGGAACTGTCTGAGAGACAGCAAAGCGGGACAATAAGTACCTGTGGGACTCCTGAATAGGAAGAAGGTTGGCTGCCAGTAGTGTCCTTTGCAGCACCCAGTCTCCATTCTCTTGGTAGTGCCCAGACAGGTGATTGGGGTCTACTTCTGCCAGGTGTTTTGAGCTAAGCTGCCTTGTAATATAGTAGGTTGTGGATTTGGCTGCAAGAATCTCTATCTATTCCAATCCATCCAGGGACAACTGAACAATGCTGATTTATGAAATTAGGAAGAAGCTGATAATGGTTGGGCTTCAGCAGCCTGTGCTCAAGGACAGCAAGTGAGATGTGTTGCTTGTTCAGTGCATGGAAATCTCCACGTTTACCTTTTAATGTGCTTGGGCACAGGGTAAGTTATAACCTAACAGAGAATTTATACTGTATTCCAGGAAGTGACGTTTTGCTTCAGCGATTTTGTTTTTCTTTAAGGTGTTGACCAGTACTTTGGAATTTCAAACTGTATCCTGACGAAGGTATAGAAACATAATTTGAATGCAAACCGTATTAAGTGCTCACATCCTGCATCCTAGCAGGAATTTCACCAAACAGGGGAGGTATTCATTGAACTAGGAGCAAAGCAATGTCAAGTTGAGAAGGAAATTACTATGGAAATGAGTTTTAAAAGCCTGAGGCAGATGTAGGGGAGAGGCACATTGTACCAGGAATTTTCCTTATGCTGCCTCACTTATATGGCCTTTCCATTACTTCAACTGCAACATTATAAGAAATCCTTGGTTTGGAAGACAGTCTCTAAATTTCAGCAGTTTTTGTGCTCTTATGTCCTTGTTAAGAGACATTAAACCAGCCTCAGCTAGGATTGGGGCATCGGCCTGAACAGGAACAGCCTTGCTTGGGGCACACCAGAGGTCCTTTCAGCCCAGCATTTTTGTCTCTCTGTGGTCAGTAACAGATACTTAGGAGAGAAAGAGAACTGTATTAATCACTTCCTTACTATGCTTTTCCAGTGCTTGGCAAAGAAGGCTGAGGGGGTCTGTAGGTTTATTAGTCCTCAATTTCCTTCCCCGCCCCCAATTTGTCAGGTTTAGCTTTTAGTCGAGTGTTTCAAGGATCTGTAACTTGTGGCAATGAGTTCTGCAGCTGACCTGCACTATGTTAGGAAACACACCCCACCTGCCTATTGATAATGTATAAAGCCCCCACCACTTCCATGTTTTAGATAAATCCCAAATAAACAACCCATTAATTTCCTGCATGCTGTTTGCTATTAGAGTATAAATTATAGATTATGACTTGGATAATATTTTCTACTTAAGGACTTTTGAGCGGTATGTAAGTGCATTTGATGGCTTAGCACGTTGCAGAAAGATGGTACATGGAAAAAGTGATATTTTTTAGAAACTGCAGACAAGCTCTGTAGTGTCTTCTCATAAATTCTGGAATATTCCTGAGGCAGTAGAGAATTCATGACACATTCTGGAATAGATAGATCGCAGGTAAAGAGCTATATGTCTTAGGGCAGGAGAATAGAAAATGTTACTCCTGTTGGCAATAATTGATGAGAAATGATTGTGTGGGAGTGGAAAACATGTTTACAGGCTGTGAACTAATGGAACTCTCAAGAGCTCTGTCCATTCCAGCCTCTTGGACATTAAAAGGAAATAAACTGTTTATTTTGTTGCAAAAAATATGAAGGGAACAAAAAAAAATTCCAGGAAATAGAAAATCAAGATTCGGTTAAACAATATGAAAAAGTGTTTAACACACAGCACTTTGTTTAACAATACTTCAGACAGCTTTTTCTTTAGTATACTTGCTTTCATTCAAAACTTATTGCTAAAACTATTTTGATGATTCCCAGTAATTGCAGAAATGTGGTTATCTTTTGCAGGGTTGCTCATGCTCAGATGTGTCATTGGGGAAGAAATTACTTTCATGTGTACAGGTTCACAAGCTTAGCAAAAACTGGTTTAGGTACTGAATGGGTGAAGATAGCTTCCAACTGGAACAACCATTTTACACTATCTCCAAATAAAATACTGTCTGAACAGTCTGGGAGTTTATAACTTGGTTATTTACCCAAACTTTGTGGTCATCTGCCACATCTTGGGAACAGAGATTTGTTCAGAATACAAATTCTTCTGTTGTAATATGGAACTGAGAGCCTGTGAATTGGAACATCACAAGTTTGCATCCCTTTTCTGTAAAACATGCAGTAAAATTGTTAACTTACCAGGTTCAGTTATGCATCACTATCACTTTGTACATTGGTATTAAGAAGAATCTGAGATCTAATTACAGTCCTGTCTGCTGGTGTCTGTTCAGTGATTTGAATGGAAGTTTTTTTGAACTCCAGATCCTGTGAATCCTGCTACCTGAGAAGAATGTTTACTCTATTTTCGTTCTCCTCAGCCACGAAGGAATGTGTGCATGAATATTCATTTTCTTCTTCTAACTCCTTCTATGTAGTGCAATAGAGCTTCTTTCACTTCTCCCTTCCCCCCAGTAACTTTAGAAACATCTGCGTTATTCTTAAGCATGAAAATATTGTCTTAAGGAAGGCCATTGTAATTACCTTTAATTTAACTTTAAATGCCACTAGGTTTTAACGTAGAGCCTGTTTATTATGGCAGGATCAAGAGAGTCTTAAGAGGTTCCTCTTAAGCTTGGGCAAATCTAATGGCCTATCTGGTTATCAGGTTTGCTCAGAAAATGGAAGTGGGTGTCACAATGCTCCTTTGTGATCCTTCTGCAGCAATAATACATGTAGGAGGACTTTAGTGTCAGCCTGTGTCCCAAGCTCTAATCAGTAACTCCGAAGGTGCTTGTGAAGATGCCTCCAGGTAAGCAGCTAAGCCAGTAAGAACTTGAAAACTGTGATTGAGGTCAGTTACCCTTTCAGTCTCTTCTGATTTTAGTCATCTCCTCTGGTTTTGGCCCTCATCCCGGGCCCTGCCTCTGTGCAGTGTGTTCCTAAAGATCTGAACTACTCACAGTGCTGTGCAATGTAGGAACTGAAAATGAGTTAATGAGGTCTTGGTGCCTTATCTCAAGTACTCTGCAATGTTATCATACTTGTTCCCTGATTTGGGTGAATGTCTCTCCTGTCACTCCTGTGGCTCATGAAGAACTAAACTGGGAAGACCTGTTGTTACTCTTCATGGGCTGGAAAGTTCTGGGTTCTCTATATCCCAGTGAACAGATGTGTAAGGAAAGGAAAGGACATAAATGGAAAATCAAGTGCTCTACTAGAAGATAAATGAACTAATAGCTCTAAACTGTACTCATCTCCATAAACTGCAAATTCTATAAAAATATAATCCTGTCTGCAGTTAGTCATCTTCTACTTTCTGTAGATTCAAAGAATGTATTTATTGGCAGTTCTCAAAACAGGCCACCCTGTTCTTGCCCGAGTGTTTCACAGTATAGAGGGCATGTTGAAGCCTGTCCAGGTTCCTTTGCACTACAGCCAATTACTGCATTTCATTATTCTTTGCCTGTGTATCCATGTACCTATTTCTCCTCAGCATTCATGTTTTTTTTTCTAGTGACTGTCTTTGTAAACAATGAGTTGATATCATGCAATAGAAAACTTGCACTGACATCAATGACCTTCCTTGCTTTTGAGCCTGTCCAGCCCTGAGAGCCCTCTTGAAATGTGCAAGACTTGACTTTAAGGTACTGGGTGCTCTCAGTCAGGCAGGGTCAGGTCTCAGCTGGGTCAGGCAGCAAGTCAAGCCTTTCCTAATGAATGTGCCTCCATGTGGGAGAATTGGGAAGCTTTAAATGTACATTAAAAAAAGATAAAACTTTCAAAGATTGATCAAAACGCCTTCCTGTGCAAGCTCCTGGCTTGGACAGGTCCATAGGCAGCTACAGCTACTGAGGCATTGTAGGAGGGGCTACAACGGCCCAGGGTGTAAAGGAGCTGTGGCAGAGATGGCTGGATGGAGGTACCAGACCTTGTGGTGTCCAGGTAAAGGCAAGAGCCAGTGCAGGTACTTGATAGGCAGTGGGGCTGTGCCAGCCAGCAGGACCAGCCCTTTAGGGGTTTTGTTTTGTTGAAAATCCAGTTCCACGCCTTTTTAAATATCAGGTGAGAAAGTTCCCATTTCAGTCTTCAGGCTCTCTCAGGGAGTCTTGCAGCAGGTTTGAGAATAGAGGACTATGTTCAGCTCACCAGTTTTAAAAGAAAAAGTAGTAAAAAGAAGCTTTCCCACAATTTTGGTGTATCTGTGGACACAATATTCCAAATTGATTGGCCCTTTGTTTTTTGGCTTTCATTTTGGTTTTGTTATTCAAACATAGGCATTTTAATTTACAGTTTGTGTCATTTTTAAATGCTTTTGTGCTCAGAGGGCTTTCCATTATTCTTTACCTACCCAGAAACAGTAAATGTCATATCTTGCCACCTTTTGGGGCCTGCCCCAGCTCGTGTTACAGGCGTGGCTGCGGTGCCACGTTTGTGTCATTCAGTGGCAGAGAGGACAAGGCGAGGTCTTCCCCTGGTGCTCTGACCCACGTGGGCTCCCAGGATTTTTCAACAGCCTGACATTATTGCTTTTCTGTTTGTATGTTACACTTGAGAGGCGGCGGGCGTTGGCCGAGTGGCGTAGGCCCCCGCCTGTGGAGCCGGCTCCTCCTCTGAGGACGCTGGTTCGGATCCCGGAGGAACTCGCTGTCGCCGTCCGAGCTGCTCGGCCGTGGCAAGATGAACCTCAGGAGTAAAGGGAGTGGGGCCAGTTCTGCACACCCTGTGCCTCACTTAAAAAATCCATTGCGCAGGCTTATCCCAAGATCTTCGTTCGCGAAGTCCAACCAACAACAACAAATGTCATATCTAATCTGTCTTCCTGTAGTAAACAGATTTCTGCACAAGGACAAGATGGGTCCTAACTGGTGGAGCCTAATGGTGTTCCACAGAGATATGTAGGGATTGTCACTAGACACTGGTGGCCAACAGCATCTGCCTTCCTTGGAGGCCCCATCTTGGGGGTCCTGGGAACAGCCTCCTTGCAGCCAAATGAGAACTGTAACACAGATCTCCTTCCTTGCCCAAAGGACAGACCTACACTCCGATTTCCTCCCCTCTGTAACTCTTAAGTTTCTGGGTATAACAGACCAGTATTCACATCCTGATCCTGGTGAGATTTTAGTAAAATGAGGGGGTTTTCATGACAAGAGCACTTGCAGCTTCTTCCCCGTAACAGCCCGTTGTTATGGCTGGGGACAGCAGGATGGGTTAATCGTGGCCCCATTTCCTGAGGTCTCCTGCAGTCATGATTTGTGAATGCCTGAGAATACCCCCGCTGAATTCTAATTGTTTGTGGCAGTCGGCACATGATTTCAAGTGTTTGGTCACAGCAGTGTTCGTTTTCTGCTCTTTTAATCTTTGATGGATGTTGTGCCTGGCTTCACTGATGTGCTTCACGACACAGTAGGCAGTGATTTCCTATAAGATGTTTTGTCTCAACCACAGAGGTGTGGAGTCCCTGTATGACTGGCCAATATTTATTAATGACATCCCAAGGTTGCTAAAGAGCAAGCTGTGCCATAGACCATTAGAACCTAATCTATTCCAAAATGTCAGATGCAGTTAAGCAAGAGCTAACTCGATTGCACTGAGACTTTCCTCATTAGTTCAGACTGTGATTAGAAGACTGATTACAGGCGTCCTTTTTGTAAAGGTTCACTCTCTATCTCTCCAGATATCATTACCATGTAAGACATGATAGACCTAGCTTAGGGCTCATGCAAATGCTTGAACTGAAAACTACTTGTGTGTATGTGTGAGCACAGTTATTCATGCCCATATAATGCACATGCATGTTTCAAAAATGCCCTTAATTAGCAACATGAAAAATGTTCATTACTGAATATGAGCAGGGTTGAATTTTCTTGTACCTTTCAAACTATTCCTCTAGTGTTATTAGTATATAAGGTCAAGTTTTCTTATCTTCTGTAAAGCTGTAGGATTAAGATTTTAACAGCAATTTGGGGGTTGCTGGGATACAGAGCATTTTGTTCAGAATACTTGGTATCTGAAATCATTATGACTAGCCAAATTGCTTCCTGTGATTTAAACATTGCTCTTGCTGTTCAGTGTAAGCTACATGACTGCAATAATGCTGAAATATTCTAGGCTCCTCCCAATTCTTTACCTACAAATTAGTGTTAAACTTTTGCACATGCCTTTAAATTTCTCATATATGCTGTATATATGCTCTTAGACAAAAGAATTGTTGATTCATTCTGTGTTTCTATGGTGCTTACCACAAAAGGGATGAGGTCTTTAGATCTTTCTGGAGCCTAGATATTAAACTGGTATTATCAAGAAATAAAAATACCCAGAAAGCAACTGTCAAAGCTTCCAAATGATTTTTCAAGATACAGATCCTAAAAAATTGGGACTTTCAATTCTTATTCTCTAGTATTTTGCAGTATGCTGCCTTGTGCATGAATACTTTTAAAACACTTTGTAGAGCAACGAGAAATAAATCAGAAAATAAAGACAGCATTAAGAAACGTTATGGAAGTTAGTGTTCTTGGATAAGGGATTTGATTGCTGATTCCAGTCTGGTCAGATCAGTAGTAACTAAACATTGCTGCTGGTTGATGACTTGAGTATGCATTGTTAGTATGTGAAAGAGAACATAATATTAAGTGGCCATATAGGTCCAGTTACCACTAAACAGGTAGTTCTTTTAATCATTGTCAAACTGTAGCAGGGAGGTCATGCCCTGAGGGGCGATAAGCACTAGTATCCTGCTTCTGAAGTTACTTTGTGGACCTTGGGGGAGTGTTGACCCATTATGTGCCAAAGCCAATCTCAATCTCTTTCAACAATTCAGAAATATAAATCTCTGTTCCATTGCAAATACCATGTAAGATGTACCTTGGCTTCTAAGTGCACCTTGTCACTTGTAAGTGACTCTAGAAGTCTTAATTTTGCTTTTCCAAGAGTGTCCCTTGCACAAGTAGCTTAAGTTGCTCTTTGGGCTCATGGATTTGCTGAATTCTGGAAAAGGTTTTTGACTGATCCTTTTTGATGTAGGGTTACAAGGACTGACAAAGATGGTAGCAGGACTTCTTAGTGAGGTCCCACAGTAACAGTGTGTCATAGAAATTAGACCAAACCAGATCTTTGTACTGCAGAGTTGTCTGATGACTAACTTATAGTTGGCTTTGCCAGATTTTTCACAGACTTGCTGTTTCTTCTCAAATTGCTTGCACAAGTGATGCTTTTTGCCAAGGTCTCTGGTTACTCTATATTTCAGTCATGGTGACCATTTAGTTAAACCCAAGTTTTCTGAATCTCACCCCAGTGTTTTTTATGCCCTGCTCTCTGTGACTTTCATAAGTCAGGTAACTTGAGCAAACATGTAAAAGAGGAAGAATATTTCTCAGTTCTCACTGATACAGCCCTATACACGTATACCACACACACATAGAGGCAGGCTCACAGTTTGCAAATGCTATATACCATTTTTCTCTTCCAAAATTCTGAGATTGTGTTTACTCTTCTTGAAAGAAACAGAATAAATAGTAGCATGGATAGATAGCTGACCAAAGAAAAGAAAGTCTTAAGAGCTGTGACCACAGTTTATTAAGATGCTGTGCCACAAACTTGAGGGGAAATAGTTGTGTTGACATTTATTTCCCAATTAAAAGTTGAATTCCTCTTTCCAATGCTGTTTTTCAGGAAATATCTACTCTCTGCAGCCAGATTTTTTCTTTTCAGAACACCTGCAGCTGTTGTTGACTAGCTGGGCTTGAGAGTGTTTCTGGACATCAGATCTGGCAGTCTGTCTGGTGGTAGGTGTGTCAGCTGGGTCCTGCAGATTTTCTGCTAGTGGCAGTGTCTGCAAGGAAGTACCTCTGCTTTTTCCTCCATGCCCTCCCAGGCCCTCAGGGGGCACTGCCAAAACATCTTTGGCAAGTGTCAACCCATGCCTCATTTAAATCTTATGACCAACTTACAGCAATATTATCCTCCAGAAGGTAACTGCAGAGAGGCTCTAGGAAACAAAGAATTATTCACCTTCTCAAATCACAGTGAAACAGATCCTTGGCTCTTCTCTGCTGCTTTACCCTAATGCAGGAATAAGAACTTACAGGTCTAGTTAAATTTATCTCTTTACCTGGTGTCCAAGGTTCACTTGTTCCTAACAGATATTTTCACTTTTTGGAAATCCCTGAGTGAAGTGCTTTAAAGTCAAGATAGAAGCTCCCTAGTCTCCTCCATAAAGAATAAAGGATTTAGTCAGAGACACTAAGGCATTGCCAAAATCCTCGGCTGCCCCAGTTCTTTAGAGCTAGACTGCTAGACAGCAGTAAAATAACTTGTACCAGGCATGGTTAAACCACTTAATTCCAGGATCAAGGACCTACAAAGGTAGCATCAAGTCCTATTTGTGCATGACTTACTGTCATGAGAAACTGGACACAGCTCACCACCAGGCCTGCTGCAGTATTTGTAGGTTGTCTAATCTCCATCAACCCATGTTGGTGCCCTCACACTGGTCTGTACCTAGATCATAAAGTGTAGATGAAGAGAAAATATTTTCTTTGCATAGACACTGTTGGTACAACATTGCCCGATGTCAAATCTTTGTATCTTTGACATTTAGTCTGGAAACAAAGTTATAGGAAAGCAAAATGAACAACTGCTAGGGAATGTCTAGAAGACATGGTTGGTTTTCAAACTGTTTGGTAGGATCTGTCTTGTCTTTCAGTGTAAAAGCAACCAGTACTTAAGCACTTGTAAGAGTATGAGAGTATATGATGCTGGATGTGGATCCTTGTTACCTGATATTCATCTTAACTTATTAATATCCTATGTCATCAGGAAAGTTTCACAGCAGTGACTTGCTTACTTTCAGAATACACTGTCATAGGCGCCTGTGAATGTATCACTAGGTGTATATATAGCACAGATCAAGATGTAGGATATTGGGAAAAAAATCTTGCATGGAATTTGGGATGAACTCATTACATCACTGATGGTGGAGCCAAGAATGAGTTAAGCAAAATCTTCCCAGACAAATGTCAGTAGCAGCTCTACAATATCTCACACAATCAGAGATCAATGATAAGTCTCCTCCCCTTAAAAAGCCTCATTGTGCTTTTTACCTTTTTTTTTTTTTGAGGAAAGTTGCTGCATTGCAGAAAAAAAAAATCATGTCATTGGCAAGGGTGTAGCTTATTAGTTTTAATAACAGTGACTTATGCAGAATACAAAATGCTACTATGTAATCACTTTGGTTATTATACCATGACTTGAGAAATATGGGAGCCAGTGTGGTGATGAGTATCTTGTAGGATGTCTGACACTGTCCTTTCCAATCCACAGAAAAAAAAATCCAAACCCGTCACTAGCTGGCATGAAAACTTCTTCCACTGAATAAAAGTAGAGAAGTTTTTTTTCTTGTCAGGGTTCAGAAACATGAAATCCACCCATGAACTGGCTGCATTGATGCTGATGGCAAAATTCCAGTAGACTTTATGAGAACCAAAATCCAGCTCTACGTGGGCTTCAAAGAAAGCAACTCTCCATATGGCAAGGTGTTGGAGAAATAAGTCAGCCTTTGTAATGGCACAGGGACCATGCTGGCACTATTTAAAACCTCAGAACAGGTATAAATTTAATCACGACAAATTGATTATAACTGGTGGCTTTCAAAGGAAAGAAGGGAAGATGTTGCTAAAGAGTAAGTTTGAGTATCAGGTTAATCTTATTAGAAGCTTGTTGACATCAGTGAACAACAGCAGTCTTTTTGAAGTTTCATGGAGTCACTGTGTAGGTAACATCTAAAGGAATAGGAGCCAGAAGCATCATGTAATCTGTGGCTTCTTACCTGCTCTCCTCTGCATGCTGAGATGGTTTTTGTCAAATCCTGAGAGGGTGTAACTCCAGCTGTAGTTTTCTTCTATGCCTGTGTCCCTGAAGGCCCATTCTCTCACCTCCCTTTTTCCATGAAGGTTCAAGTGAGATTCCCAGAGAACAGAACCAGCACACCCATTCTTGTACTGTCGTTTTCTAGAAGGGACAGACCCAAGCCCACCTTCATGATGTGCTTTGTATTTGAAGTCTTGTTAAAATGTGAGTAACTTTCATGAGACTTCCAGCTGAAATAATCCTGAGACAGTGATGGAGAAATATGGCATTAGATACTGGAGAGGAAAAAGCAAAACAAAACCTTTAATCAATTTGGAGTTTGTCAGTTTGTGGCTTACTAACTACACAGGAAATTATTCTTTCCTTATATGCTTTCACCGTTGTGGCTTTGTCTGCTGTCATCAGCAAATCTGTCAAATGAAACTCTTGTCTGTGCCTGAGAATTACTGTAGAGCACAGCTTGGACGTGAGACAGTGCTCTCCATAGACCACCTACAACAGGAAGCATTGAAAAGTGAGAGTTCAGGCTGTGGATTAGTCATGAAGATTTTGCCCACTTTTAATCTGGCCAAAAAACATTACTACACCAATACATTACTTCAGTAAGGACTTTCATTGGCTTCTTCTCAACTGCAAGAGGCTTTTATGGATTAGGTCCAGACAAGTCCTGCCCTAGGCATAGACAGAGTGAGCATTTACTTAGGGAGGCGGATGCATTGGGCAGTGACTGTGAGCATGCAGCATACTTTGCTAAAGCCAGAGCTGTGTAAAGCCAGGCTGCTGCTTCTGCCACCGGGCTGGAGTCTCATCTGTCAGTGGCAGGTGTGACTTCTATCCCTCCTTTTATCCTACTGACAGCAGGAGGACAAAGATTACATCTGCAGAGCTTTCTCTTCCTTCTTTTCCCAATGCTGCCCAATGCATCTGCTTTACCTGCAGCCATAGCAGCCCTTCAGCAATGGGAGCAATTGGTTTTGCCTGCAGTGCTGAGGAGCAGGTGGAACAGTTCTGGGCCCAGTTTTCTGGATTTAGAGGATGCCTAATTTGAAGTGTTACAAGGGATAATTCACAGTTTTTTACCTGGGGTCTAGTGTGTCTGATGGGCTATGGAATACAGAAATTGAAAGAAACGTGCTCTTAAAATACTGCTGACTGCATCTGAGGAGTGTCCTAAGCGTGGCAAGTACTGCAAGAGCAGTACATAAAACACTTGGTGTTCTTCATACAGGCACTGCCATTCATAGTATATATTGCTGTGCTAAGAAGTGTGACAAGGATGTCTGTTGATAAGCCTGGATTCTAGAGCCATATTCAGTCCTGTAATCAACAGGGTTTGTATCACACTGGTTTCCTCTGTGGGTTGAAAACCAGAGTGCTGGTGTTGGTTTGTTACATCTCATCCATGACCACTATTACCATGGAACATTCTTTTTTCATAATTTGATATTAAATGGATTTGATAAGTAATAGTACAGGGAATAAATGTCTTAGGAATAAAAAAAAATAAAATTTGAAGCTTGTTATTTCTTTCAGTTTAAAATGTTTTTCCCTTTACTTTTTCTCTGTATAAATGCTCTCTTTAGAAAGTGGGGTGTACTGTGAACAGAAACATGGCTCCAGCCTCAGGTGGGAGCTACACTATAAAGATAGAAACTGTGTTATTGTAGCATTTGAATCAGTCCTAGGCTCTTTTATGCTGTATTCTCTGTGAATACATAAATCTGGCCCCTCCTACCTCAGGAAATTTTTCTCTTCCTCACACAAGCCCTTAAGCCATCATCAGCAAAGAGATTAACTACACAATGAAGAGGGAGTTACTGTATAATGGCCTCAATATGAGGACTCTTTAAAAAAAAAACCCAACCAAACAACAAAAAAAACCACCCAGGGAGGTTCTCTCAGAAACTCTAGCATGCTTTGTTGTAGGAAAGGCAACAACAGGCAACCTCTTAAACAGATTATACTATCTTAGCTGTGAGCGTCTGTCTCAACCTGAGATTCATCCCCCTGCACTCAGAGGTTGGAGGGAGGGATGGCTGCCCTGGGGAGGGTATAGATAAAATAGAGGCTTTGACGCTGTTGTCTGTTGGTGTTGCCTTGAATGAGACAGATAAGAAGAGCTCTGGTAGACAAGTTGTCCTACTGGGACAAGGGAGAGAAAATTTTAATACAAGCATAGAACATTTGTGTAGGGAAACTCTCTGTTTTCTTGAATGCAGTGAATAAGGCAAGGGGTTCCAAATTACTCTCATAATTGGAGTGTTCACATAATTTCTTTAATATGAAGTGTGTCATATTCTGTCTCACAGTGACCAAAAGTTACATTTTAGAATAACTGTACTGATAGTAATGCTTAATAGGGTGAATAGTCATGATTCTTGTGAGAGGTAGAGCAGAGATTCACAATCCACCTTGAGGCAGGGTGAAAAATACACAAAGCTGATGCTTTCTTCCTAGTCCCTCTGGTTCTACTAAAACTGAAGTGCTGAAACTGGGAGGGAAGTTTGGGGTAAATTCTGATCTGCATCCTGCAGGCTTTTTCGGCGTACCTGGATCAAAATATGATTCTTTCAGAAATAATTCTGAAGATCCACCTGTTTAGGGTTGCTGGAGAGCACTTTAAGTGTGAACTTGCAGGAAAAAAACTCTGGTTGTGGTTCTAATGTATCCAGTAAATATGGTAACACCGAAGAACATAATAGAAATAGCTCTGGTTTTTTAGCTGCTGTGAAACTCTGATGGAATGCGCTATTCAAACAAAGTAGTATTTTAAATCGCTGTAACATATGTACATTCAAAAAAATACACAAATCCTAGACCAAGCAGGTTTACTCATTCATCTGACAATTAACAGCACAGAGACAATGATTTTCCCTTTGGAAATCAATTCTTTTGTGTGTGTGTTGGCTTCCCAAACAGTAATTTCTGTTGAGATGCTCCAGTTTTAGCTGCAGCAGACATACATATATCTCTTATTATATTATGCTGCTGGTTATCACATTTTGATTTTTCTTACAAAGAAGATACTGTAAAGTAATTTGTCTTTATACTGTTTCAACATTAGTTAACATTCTGAAATTGAAAATATTTAATCTCTGAGAGCTACTGTGGAGAGTTTTCTGACAGCAACTCACCTCTGTTTCTTTTTAGTTTCTCCTGGTCTTTTTCACCACCACCTGCCCAATGCCACATCTTAGGGAGAGATTAGGCATTGAGCTTGAGGAAGATCAGCAAGCTCACATCTTGCTACAGGAACTGCAAGCTTACTACCAGAGTGCTCAGCCAGATTCATTGTTCAGAAATGCACTAATTCATAAATCTGTCACTTGCTAACACACAACTTCAAATAGCAGAAAAGCCAGACTTGCATCCTGGGTTTTTGAAAAGTGTAGTGCAGTTGGTTTCTCTTTTAACTCCTTCTGTCCATCCTGTGCACTTCTTGTTCTCTCTATTCTGGTTGCTTTTAAATGTCATGAGATCTTTGAGCTACTACTATCACCCTCTTCATTGTGATCAGGCGTTGTTTCTCCATTGCTACGGTGATAAACAGAAATTAGGATCTTTATATCAGCTAGGGAGAGCACAAGTAAGCACAGAAATTCCAAAGGCCAGGATCAGATATAAAGGATGGAATGCCCTACAGTGAATACCCCAAGGTGACCAAGTAACATCATTCTTCCCAGGCTGTTTTATTGTATTTTCTTTATGAATCCCTCAAAATTCCATTATCAGCTGAGAATGGAGAAATCTAGATTTATTAGAGCTGGAAGAGACAATTTTAGGATTTATTTTGTTGAACACTCATACTCCATGGGCTTGTGTAGCTCTTTATCTAACTTGAGTAGCTTTCTCTCTGATTCTTAACTGTTTTCTTGCAGGAACATTTCAACCTTCCTAGGTAACTGTGGAGGAAGGTAAGAGTCTCAGTCTCTCAGTTGTGCTCCTGACTCCTGTGAGGGGCTTCCCCTTTTTCATTCCCCACACCAGCACTGCGATGGTGGAAACTTCAAATATTTACTACTTCTGTGCTCAGGTGTGCAATTCTTTGCCCTTTTCATACTTCATTCAAAGGACTGTGTTTCTCTTTCCTTAATTTGATAATCTTTCAGTAGGAGCAAGAAGGCTGGTCGCTGTTGCTCAGTGCAAACACACTCTGCTTTCAGCAGTGCGATGCGAATACCCTGAGCAGCACTTCTGCCTGGCCTTGGAACCGGGCGAGTCTGTCAGCTGCGCTTCAGCATCGTCTTGTGGAAGTGCCCCCTGCTGCCACGTACAAAGACTTACAGCGTATTGTATCTGCAACTTTTAACTTGGTTTCATACAGTGTCTTTCATTCTACATGTGCTCAAAGTGCTCTACAATATACAAACAGCAATAGAAAATGTACAAAACAAATATGTCTTCAAACGGAGGAACTGCTTTCTTCAGATGGCAAAAATGACACTTTCCACAACAGAACAGCAATAGAAATGAGCCTGTACTGGCAGAGGTATTCTAAATTCTGCCTGGCTTAAGATAACTTACCTCCAAGCATAATTGTTCTTCATGACTTTATAATGAATTATATTAAGGAAATAGATATTGAGGTGAGAATATCAATCTAAATTTACTACTAAAGGCTTTTGTTGATTCTCTGCTTCACATTTCTTTACCAATTTTTCCTCAACACTGTGTCACAGTTTTAAAGCAGTGCTTAATTATATTTTGTTAATGTGGGAAGGAGCTGTGTTAGCAATTGCTCTTTATGATTGTCGGTTGTATTGGTGAGTACTGACAGCTTATATCTTAGAAGGGCATAAATTTTCCAACTAGAAATTCAGCACTCTTGAGTGCTGCATAAGATCTGTTTCTTAAATGAGTTTAAATAAATATGTGTAAACTCAGAATAATGTATTATTGAAATAAGCTGTCCAAGACTCGTAGCTATGAAAAACATGCACTTTCAGTGAGTATCTTAGTACATCTCATTCAGACAGTGACTGTAACGAGAGCTTTGCTTCAGAAAAAATTAGTTTACTCAAAGTAGGACCAGATGCTGACCTGAATGTAGGTGGACTTGAGAGCAAAGGAGGAAACACTTTGAACAAGGAAAGTGGGAGTAGAGTCTGAGGAAGGAAGTGGAAAATATATTGCCAGTGCCAAGGAAAGGATGAGGACACTGAGAGCTCTAGGTGTGCTGGGCATGGAGGAAGGGAGAAGGCAGGACTGAGGGGTGAGTGGGCAGCAGGGAAGAGTGAAGGTGTTCCTGACTTGTTGCAGAGGTTGGTCAGAGAGCTGAGCAGGGGACTCTGGACTGGCCACAGAGCCTGAGGATTGAACTCAGAAATTCTGTGGCATGTTTGGGTCCAGAGTCCAGTTGTTCAGGGCAGCATTCATGTGTCTCAGTCCAGGAACCTTTTGTTTCTTTCCCATTGTATTTGGAGAGAAACTGTACATATTCTACCTGGTTCAATAAAGGATGTATCAGAATCCTACTGTCACTTTTGTACTGGAGCAGGTTTGGATCCTCAGTGTGGGGAGAACATGTGGTTATGTCAACTGAGTCATAATATATTGATGCGTATGGGAAGGGGGAAAATGCATTTTGGAAATGCTGTAATTACACCTTGCACTTCGTATTTCTTGAAGGCTCCAGTTTGCAAGTTCAATTAAGTTCCTCTAACACAGCAGCATGAATGTGTGCATGTGAGCCTAAGGGTAAGAAATACATGTTTGGGGAAGATTGCCTTCGGTGAGGAGAGGGACAGCAATAGCTAGTGCTAAATATCACTCTCCAGCATGGTAACTTCAGTACATCTGAACCTTTTTGTGGTGCAAAGATTGGATTATTAGCCCCTGTAACAATACTATCGTGTACTGCAGTTCTGTTTGCTCTTGCAAGCTGAGCAGGATCACATCTGTGTGGACTCTTTGACAGGGGCTCTGCAGAGGTCACTGACATGTCATGGAACCATGTTTATTCAGTAAGCAACTCTTTCATCTTGATGGCCCACTAAGCCAGCACACCAGAATGGCTTCCTTTGCCACTGTGCAGTATCTAGCTCTGTGTGTGTGTGTTTTAGGCTCAAAATACAAAGTGCAGACACTGACTGTTTTTGATCTCTAGAGATTTTGTATGGAACTGGTTAGCCCTCATATGTTGCCAAAGTTGTGTTTAGATAACTCTGCTCTGCTGCAGAAATCTCTTCCAGTTCTTCACTTATTCACTGCTAATCCAAGCTGAGCTGCACTCTTCTTTTTCCTTGTTTTATGAGTGTTACACAAGACCTTTTGTAAAGAGGCAGTTGTGTCCTGCCTGAGACAGGCTCTGCATTGGGAAGGACTGCAGCAAGCCTGGTATGCATTTCTGCACATTAAACCCCCAAGTTAATTTGTCAGCAGGCAGGCAGCCCTTCTTCACAGCAGCACAGTAACTAATGGGGGGTCTCAGGGCCAAGCCCACAGCCGAGCGGACCCTCAAGTAAATCACTGCAGAATCCAGGGAGACAAAAGTGCTCTGTATGAGCACGTGGTGTATTTTTCAGCATTGTAGTTTGCTGTATTGTGTGATCTCCCAGTCCCCAGCTATGCAATATAGCCATGCGATAGCTGTTAACTCGGACTCCAGGGGGCTCTGTGGCGATGAATGGTGTCATCTTGACAGTGTGGTGCTCTGCCTGTTTGAATGGCCCGCAGACACATGGGAACCCAACTCTCCATCGTGACCAAGCTGGGCTGGAATTGGCACAGGAGCTGTGCGAAGATATTAAATCAGCTTTGCACTTCCATCCACTCTTGCCAATCCCCTAGAATAAATTTGAGGGGCCCAAGGTTTATTGTCCCTTACGTTCAGATTGTTAGGACTCACACTGGGACTTTATGGCCACTTAAGCATTATAATGGAATTGCTATGTCCTTTTTCCCCAGGCCTTCTGCACTGTGGGAGAGGCATAAAAAGGCAGTAGTACACTGGACCCCAACTCAGAGCTCACTAGATGGCTGGTATTACTGCAGGATATAAATAGGCTGATATGGAGGCTGGCTGGGAGCTCTGTATAATGCTGCCAGCAACATGTTACTTGCTCAACACAGTTACCGACTCTGTGGGATCAAAGCAGTTACACAGCTAGTGTTGGCTACATGGGAATGGGGGAGCTTTCACTCAGGCTACAGAGTGGGGAATGACTTTTCATTCTTAGGAGCCTGATTCAAACTGGAAGCCTAAAGTTGAAAATATCTGGGGTTAATTCTTGTCCTGCAAGAACTACCCAAGCTTCCAAATGTTCTGCTTCAAAAGAGTGCAGGCAGGCTCTTGTGTTCAAAAAAAGTTTTGGTTACAGCCCCTTGTTAGTTTAATTTTAGTTCTTATGAATTGACATATGGCAGGCATGATTTTTAATTAGAGCTTTAGCTGCATTTTACTGGTAGGGTTGCAGAGCACTGTGGAATTTACACTAGGAAAAACATGCTCTGTCGGTAGAGTACAAGGCTGTTTAGTAATCAGAGTGGAAAGTTAACTTTGAAACAAATTGGCAACTGATCAGATAAAATTCAAATCAGTAACATTTGTGTTGGAAACCAGCTCAGATCTGGGAAAAATGGAATCCAAGCTATTCTGTTCCTCTTGCAGAGGAACTGACCAATGAATGCACTGTGTGCACACCAAACTTCATGTGCAACACCCCACACAAAAATGAAATTATTGCTTTTATAGGGTTATCTGAACACTTATCTGATTCCTTTTCACATTAGTGTAAAACTAAGCATTACTTTGAAGAGAAGTTTCCTTATGTTCTTTACAAAACAAATAAATGTTCTTTGCCAGTCAAAAACTAAAGGTCAAAAGTCTCCCCCCTTTGTTTTTTCTTCTGAATCAACAGGGTGTTATAGAGAGATATCAGAAGATGTTTTGCTCCTCTGTGCTTGTAACAGATTCCCATCTTCCCAGTTCATTGTGTGAACTCTTTCAAGTACTGAAAGAGTTAATGGTGTGTTCAGGCCTCAACCAGCAAATGCATTTAAAGCTCAGTCCAGCACTCACATGGTTTGTATTCTTGCGCTGCTGGAGTGGTGTGTTCATGGCATCTGGTTCCCTGGCAACAGCTTTCATTGGCTCAATCAAAGCCTTTTCTTCTTAAGAAAGCTCCCACTGTGACACCCTACCACCACCACTAATCACCATCTTAACTGAGTGTTTAAGATGCAGCTGGTACAAAAAATAGTGCTTGTGCATGTGAGAAGATTAAGAGGCTACCTTGCATAGTACACCTGCCCTGGAGAGTGCTCTCATTCCTTGGTGTTGGGCATCGGCTCTCCTACTGGAAGAGATGAGGCACACTACACTGAGAATCTGCTTAGAAATAATCTTTTGTTAGGCAGAAATCCATAAACCTTTGTGTCTTGTGAATAGTCATTTCCTCTTTGCAGCTGAGATGGTGATTGGGCCTCTGTGCTATTGACAAGGGGAAGAAGTGGGATGTAGGGGGTGTACAATAAAATCCATATTGTTGAAGCTGTCTTCTCTGACAAGGAGGAAGAAGGAAAAAGTCTCCCAACATGTGGACTGGAGGATAATGGGAGCAAAGAATCCACATTAAGCTTCCTCAAGGGTTACATTTGTTGGGATTTCTGGGAATTCAGAGCTTGCGTGAAAGTCTCTAGCAATCTTGCCTGCCTGTGTCTCACAGAATTTGGGGTACAGAGTGGTCAGCAAGCTCAGGCATTATCATTCCCTGAATCATGCTGCCATTCTTAGAAGTGTTGCCCTCATAATGAAATGACTTAGCAATTAAGTCCACATTGACTTGGCAGCTGATAGAAGCTCTTCCCTCGGGGAAGAAGGTCTTGGGGATTGCCTTGCAGGATGCTCTGTAACCATCAGGAATGATGCAGCTGGAGCAGAGATGTAGGTGAGGGTAAGCACAAGGAGTGACAGTGTGTGCATTGCAATCCATGTGCTACACTGGTTATTTGTTTACCAGTCAAGGCACACACAGCAGACAACCCCCTCCTTTGCTTATCTCTGTGCCATTGGGCAGGAGAGTAAGCAGGGATTTAAGAATGTGGGCTGGAGAACATGGAACATCTTCAGCAGCATAGCTTTAGTCATGAAGCACCCTGCCAGAGAACTCTACAGTGAATTTGTGCTAGCTTTGGTTAAGTTTTAAGATACACTACAGTCTTCTGATAGAGCTTTTCACTGAGCTCATCTCTTGTTTTAAAACAGTAAGTGGACTTTTGAAGGTGGGAAGAGGGAGAAGGAAGCCTTTTCTTGTGAGACACTGTGCAGTATTTGGCATACAGAGACTGAGGCAATAAGTGCCTGAGAAAGAAGATGGGGAGGACAGACTTGTGGTTAAGCTACTATATTGAGACTTGGAATTTGGGTGTAGCCTCTACCTCTATGTGGCCTTGGGAGAGTCTGAGCATAGGCAAAATAGATATTTACCATGGGCAGCCAAACCAGAAGTGAAGCTGTGGTGACTCCTTTGGCTGTGGCAGAGCCCAGGGACGCTGCCTTGGCAGTAGCAGAGCTGGCAGAATAATGCCTGGCTGCCATAGCCCTTTCATCTTTTCAAGGGCAGCTGGAGCAGCAAGTGCAACTGGGCAAGACTCTGCCCTCAGCTCTCATTTCCATCTCTGCCCCAGCCTTTCCTTGTGGTTGAAATGCCCTGGCAACTTAATGGTGTAAAATCAGAGCAACAGTGATTTGAATCAGAGTGGAGGGGGCATGTAAGTCTGTTAATCAGTCTCTGACACTGGTTAATTAAAGAGCCATAATAGCAAGGCAAACTTAGGATGAGCATTCTCCAAAATTCACTCTGCAACTCAAGCAATTAGTTTCTGAGCCAGCTTTGGGTCTTGGTATCAATGGATTTCCTGAGATTGTTTTCTATGATTGTTTCTAGGTGCTTTTTGGGCACTAGGCTGGCATTAGACCCTTATGACACCAAAATTCACACAGAGAAGAAACCCAGAGCTTGTTCTGTCTTGACTTCCAGGTGTCCAATTCACCCTTTCAGTCCAACTACAAGGTCTTTGCTTGGGGTGCCTTCGCTCCCTGCATCAACATTGCTGCAGCCCCAAACATCCTGACTCCCCCAGATACCACAGCAGTACAGGTAGAGGACTGGAACGCAGTAACATCATGCAGGCGCAGCTATGGGACCAGTGCTGTACATTAGCTGAACAATTTACAAAGTGGGAGTAATTTTTCCTTTATTTAGCAGGCTTTTAGAAAAATAAATCCTGATATATGAGAGATACTCAGTAGCTACATGGCTAAAATCTTCCCTGAAAGACCCTATGTATATTTTTAAACACCAAATGTATTTTAAAAAAAAAAGATATTCAAAAGCTGAAAAGAGAAATCACAGCAGCAAATAATAACATTCTGAATATGGTATGTCTGTTCTCTTCAGTCACTTGTAACTGTTTATTTAAGCTTATTAACCGTCATTCAATAAAAAGGAGAACATGGCAGGTAGTAGAAATGTAAAAACATCCTGTTTTGAACATTGCATGTTTGATTTGGTAAATTTGCTTTAGAGGCTGACTGTGGGGGGGTGTTGTTGCTTCCTCCTTCCCAGAGTGTTTCCAAAGACCAAGAAAGTGCATGTGTGTGCATGTGCATGAGGAGCTACACTTCTGCTGCTGCACTGACAATCTTGACCTTTTGACTAATTTATGGGCCTTAAAGCAGGCAATGAAAATGTGATTCTGGCAGGGTAATTGGCAGATGTCTCTGCTCCAGTGAAACTCAGATTTGCGTTGGTTTAGATCTGAGTTCAGGAAAAAAAAATATTTGTAATGGTTTACCATGAACTCTGGAACAACGGAGTTTTGGGAATTGCTTCAGATATAAAAGGATAGGGAACTTCCACTGCTTAGGGGTTTTCACAAGTTTCCACTGGCCACACAGATGGATAGCTGAAAATATGTAAACTTGGCAAAGTGCAGAAGGAATGAGACAAGTGTCTCAGTCCTCTCCTTCATAAACTGAGCAGGTACATCTGTGAAGAAATCTGAGGCCTTTCCTTTCACAGAGCAAGATGGGCATTTTAAAAAGTTAAAAGGTTCTTGATTTGCATATTGAAGGCATTCAAGTGTACAGAACACGCTTGTGCTATAAAGATGATGATTGAAAGGTGGAGACCGCTTTGTTCCCTAATTCATTGGGTAACATTATTTTTAATGTGGAATTTGTGTTATTATTTAATTTCCTACTTTTTAGATTATCACAGTGCTCTCAAGAAGCCTCCTTTACTCTGTCCCTTCTAATCACAGTCTGTTTGCACATGCCTCATTATGTTATCACAGCACAACTTACTTCTCTCTGAATAAAGATCAGAGGGTAAGTGTGAGGTACACACACAACTGCAAACCTCTGAGAGAGGATGTCAATGCTGGCCCTCTGCTCACCCTAAGTAAACCTAGAACAGGGTCATATAATATATTGGTCTGCAGTCACAGTAGTAGATTTATGTTATGCCAGTGAATGGGGCTGTGTCTCTGGCACTGCTGCCTAACCTCTAGCAGAAGTTGTGTGGTGTGAATAAAGGCCAGAGGCCTGTTGAAAAAATGATGATTTAGGTGGTTGATTGGGACTCCAGAGAACGGGGTGCTTTTCCTGCCTCTTTTCTACTTTTCTTTAGAAAGCAACTCAATTTTACTCTCTAAATTAAGGATAATATTTCCTCACCTCACAGGGATGTTTTGGGAATAAATGTGTTAACTAGTGGAAAGCATTCGGGGCTCTGGGACTGAACAGCAGAATAAAAACAGCATAGGATGGAAAAGTATCATTGTTCATGCAGTGTTGTCACGACAGTTTGTAGTAGCTGAAGCCAGAGCCCCACTCTGAAGAGCTGAGATTAAAAAGAATATTGAAGAGCTGCTTTGTATGCAGAGCGTTGTCGGTCCTGTGCCTGGAGTGAAGCAGGGCTCTTGGCAAAAAAAGGAATGTGGGGGCAGTACCTGGTCAGAGACTGAAACAGTATATCATACCATACAACCCGCAGGCAGACAAGGTTACATTAGGCAACCTCTGCTTTGCTGTTTCGTGATACTTGAGACCTTCGCTTTTCAGCCTTTGATTGTTTAGTTTTAAACAGCATAGTTTTTAGCATGGAACTGATGATATAGATCTTACAGTGCACCTGGAGCTTTACAGGAGGGTGTGCAGTTAAGGTCTCAAGCCCTTAAATCTTACAGACTGGGGCTTTTTTCTTCTCTCATGGACTTCATTAGATTAAGTAATCTAAGGAATTCTAGTTTTACAGCAGTGAGCCATAATTCGGCATTGGTTTAGGCATAAATCTGCAATATGCTTTCATGGAGTTTCAAACTGCAGAAACACCTTTTCTTTTGGTTGTTGTTTCTTTGCATACTTTCATCCTGTACCACCTTATACCTAGCAGGAATTATATGGCTTTTTCAGGCACTGGCACCCAACAAATTAGCAATCATCAGACACAGGAGTTAGCAGCCCTACTTTTAAAACTGCTAACTTATGTCTTTGTAAGCGCAGCAACATCTTTACACTGTATCCTAGTAGGGAAAAAATCAATTTCCTCCTCTGTACTTGGGAAAAGATTGGTGAATTAAATTTAGTTACAGAAAAAAATACCTTTTTTTGAAGAAGATTTTATATTACCTAGAACCTATTTGCTTTTAGACAGTCTTCAGGTGTCAGAATTTTTATTTTTAAAATATTTCCTTTCCAGGATATCCAGCTTGCTAGAAAGAGAACATATTTCAGTCCCACCAATATTATTTATGAGCACATATCAGCTTCACATTTATTAAGGAATACTTAATAAACCCACCAGCACTTCAGAAGGGCTAAGCCCTGCCTCACTGCTCAGCAGTGTACAGACAAGCCATGAGAAGAGATAGAGCTGTGGCAGAGTAGATCACAAATTGGAGGTGGCGCTGGGGATTGGATTTGGTGGCCTCTGGAACTGGACATCATGCTGGAACTTTTCTATCCAGCATTTAGAAAACAGCAGGAATCAATGCTTTCACACTAGAAATCAATTAAAGAAACCCAAATTATTGCCATTTGAATAAACAATTATCTTTTTTCACCCTCATAGAAGCTTATTATGATGAGCTAAAAGCCAAAACTAATTAAATGATCTGATCACACAAATCATATCAGAAGTGTTTCATCTGATTTAATTAATTCTTGCCAGAAATCACTGCTACTCTCAGCATATGCTGAGGATCTTTTGTTTCATTTGGTTTGGGTTTTTTTTTAATTTTTTAACAGTTTCCATTTATATCTGTTTCCAGGACTGCTGGGATTCTCATTCTGCAGATAAAGTGGGAGTGTTTACAGAAGCGCTTACTGCCAGAGAGATTTTTAACCCTAGGGACAAGGAGTATGGCAAATACCTTGTAGGTCAGGAAAAGGTACATTTAGACCCTAATCTAAGAGGATTTATTTTAGCTACAGAAGGAGACAAATAACGTACATGCTCTTCAGTCCATGCTTCTGGTAAACTCTTACATTGCTGGTGACAAATTTTCTGATGGAAATGCAGTGGTGACAAGTGGACAAGACAGCTCTAGGAGTCAACACTGTGCGGTCTTCACTGGCCTTTTCCCCTCTGCACATGGAATGCAGACAGGTTATGTTGGTCACTGCTAGCCAGCTCTACCAGAGAGCATTTCTTCGTCAAGCAGAACAGGCCTTAGCCTTACTTCCTGAATGAGGCGACATATTTTTGCACCCAGAGCTTGGGATCAAGGCTTGAGAGTGTTCAGGTCTAAGCACAGAGTCTACAGCCCTGCAAACCCATCCCCAAGTCAGGAGAGTGTTTTTCAGGAGCATGAGCATGTTTTTGTCCACTTGCTGTAGGACAGCTCATGTGTTTTGGCTCTTGGTAGATGATAATGGAAAGTCTCTTCCTTATGAGATATTTTGTTTAAAAAATGAACTGTAGGAATGTGCTTGTGTTTGAAGACTGGAGTCTGGCTCTCTGAGACTAGAGGAGGCTTGGAGTTGAGATTCAGTTTTGTGGTCCACCTTTTGATCTCACACTGGTGTACCCTAGTAGTACATACCTGTGTCCCCACAAGGGTGGGAACAGACCTAAACACAGTGTTTATCTTTGTCATCTTGGATTTCTGTATTTATTTCTCAATTGAATATGTATCTATTGCTCAGCCAAAACTCCAAATCAAGGGATTGTAAGTGATCACAGAACAACCCCTCACACCTGCAGGTGTGCTGTAACTGTGGTACTGGGATTTGCCCTTCAGTTGTAGTTGCAGGACAGTACTGTGCAAACTGGCTCCAGAAACTCTTTCCAACAGGAGGAGAGTCTTCCTCTAGGGACTGCTGCTTTGGATGTAAAGACCAGAAAAATATGAGAATAGTATTATTTTCCATCTGACTTTCATGAGGACAAGTGACAGGCTTTAAAGTTTAAAATAGAATTATTAAAGCAGTATAAAAATGTACATATTCAAGACATGTCAGTAAGATGGGACATTGTCTTAGAATAATGGGTGCTAGCTACTCACATTCAAAGTAGGACAAGAAAAGGAAGAGGCTAATGTGATTCTCAGTTTCCTAGGGAGCAGAAAGTGAGAAATAAATAAAGAGGGGTGCAGCACATCTGAATATACCCTTGACATGATAAGGAGTGCTTGAGCAGGATTTCCTATAGCTGTACGTTTCAGAGGAGTGTTTGTGCCATAGCACAGATGAAACTTTCTGCCATCTTACCCCTGCCAAAAAAAACCTTAACTGAGATGGGAGGAAAGGTGTCTGTTAGCCTCTTATGCCTTTCCCTCTTTTGAAAAGCAGGGCCTGAGAAACCTTCCCCATGCCCTCGCTGGCATTGGCTGTACTACCAGGGACCCTGCAGGTCAGCTGTGAGGGCGGCCCCACTCCAGCTGGCAGAGCTGGAGCACTTGGCTGCTTTGTGGCTGTGACACAAGGAAACTGCTGAGCTTTGACATGAGAAAGGCCTTGTCCCTCTGGGAGGTGGCTTGCATCTTTCCCTGCCTTCTCTGTTCGTGTGTATGGTTCACTACTGTGTTCCCTGTTGGTGGTGACTTTGTAAATTGTGGTAATAACAGTGCCTAGACCTCTTCCTTCCCAGGGGAATTACCATATGTGCACAAAGGTGCCAGTGGGATGGTCTGTGGGCTCGGTGCTGGAGGGTGCAGTGAGCACTCCTGTGGTGGTCTGTGAGATCCAGGGATGTAAAGTGAGTGCTAGTCCTGAGGAAGAGACCAACTGTCTCCGGTGTAGGGCTGGCGGTGGCCCTCCCCCTGTCCCCGGTCCCTGTGGCTTCTGTACAGACCAGTTTTCTCTTGCCAGAAAATAAAGCTTCGGCCTCCATTCTGTGGTCCTGTGCCCTATTCCCCAAATGTTTGCACTCTGCCTTTGAGATAGCACAGGCTCTGTGTGTTATGGCCATATTGGGGCATCACTCCAACAGCACAGTTAAGGTTGTGTTTGCTCATACCTTAACTCTTTATTGACTGGTTTCCAAGGACTGACATTCCAGAAAGGCACTACATGCTCCTGGCAACCTTCATATTTCTGGAAATATATGGGAGGAATGTCATTTGTTGAGCATTCACATTCATTGCAGCAGTTTACAAATCAGCAATTTGGTGGCCCTGAAGATGCTACTGGAGGCAAAGTAGAGACATTTTTCCCTATATGCCATTTCTAATCTCAATAAGAAAAATATTCCTTTTGTTGCCTTCTGTCCCTTATTACCATGTCTACATAGTGCAGCTTTTCACTGGGCTAGATTTTTTCAGTGATATAGGGCAAGCTGTAGGTAAAACTGACTCCTCTGTCTCTCTTGAACTCCCTGTGGTTCCAAAGCCAAGCTACCTGTCTCCACCTGTCCATCTTAGCCTTGGTCCATGCCTTAGTCAGCCCCTTAATTCCAGCTGAACCTCTTAAGGTTGCATAATATTTTTCATTCTTTTTGAGTGTGTTCAAATTTGGAGTTGTTTCTTTTAAGAAGCATTTAAACAAAACATTCGGGCATTTCCCCCTTTGTTTTCTTCTTCAATTGAAACAGTCCAGAGTTAACTGGAAAATTGTTTTGCTTAATTCAAATCCATATTTTGGAGGTGCATGGGGAAGTAGTGCACTTCCTCCTTGCTCTGCTGCTGAATTATTTAATCACTTCACTGGTGATGTTTTAATGAAATACCCAGGCAGTTATTTTGATTTTGTTTGGTGTTTTTTCATTGCAGAAAAATATTTTCCTTTTATGAACAAGATAGCTTCCTCAGTGTCTGGTTTTCATTTCTAGGGAATAGTCAGCCAACTAACAATCCGACTGGCCAGCACTGATTCTGCTCAGCTGGAGATGTTTTGCAGTATGTGCTATCACACAGACCCCACATGGCAACACTTTGTACAACAACCAAAAAAAGACAGGCAGAAGAGGGCATGTGACAGTAAATCCTATCATCTGAAGAGTCCCCAGGGGCTCTTCAGAGAAGAGAACATTCCTTACCCATGTTACACAAAAGCCCAAAAGGTGATGAGTGACACTTCCCACTTTCATTTCTTTGGGAAGATTTGGTGTCATCACATATGTCTCTACTTTGCCACTAGTGTTTGACTATTTCTCCACAGAAAGTAAAGTGCCAGGTCACTCTTTACCATTTTGTGTCTCTTAATGATCAATTATTTTTAATTGGAACCTCTTGCATTGTGCTGAATCTTAAGAGGCCCCCATCAAGATCAGGGCTTCAACAAGATGGGAACAGTACCAACACATATGTGGGGACAATAGGGACATTTTTTTGTCTCAAAGAGCATGATCCTATTCAGAGAAGGGCAGAAAAAGAAAAGGATGACTGGAAGAATTTGCAGACCATGGGCAAGTTTGGGAAAAGTATGACTGTCTCCTGACTTCTAGTCTGCTGCCCTGTCTGCTGGCACACACTGCTTCTCATTTACTAATAAAACTGTCATTGTCTATGCAGAATTACATGTAGGGAGAAACAAAATAGGCTGGTATTGCTACAAAGGACTTACCAGCTAAATAAGGTGCAGTCAGGGAGATGATGCTGAAAGGTGGAGTTTGTGAAAATAATGGTTCTCATGACAGTCCTGCACAGGCTTATTTTTATGTATGTAACTTGTTATTACATCTTTAATGTCTGAGTTCAAGTAATGTATTGTCTGAGGACAATAGTGAAATGCTGACCAAAGGCTACTTTGTTAACACCTCTAGCATTAATGAAAATTGATAGCAAAATGGAAGAGTCATTTAAGTGAAATTGCTGAGTTTCTTGAAATTATTTTCTGATAAACATTTGGTTTCAGTTCTCGTGTTGTGGGGTTTTGATTTAGATTTGATTCAGAGTTCAGGGCTGTAAGGTCTTTACTTGGGGAAAATTAGGAACATGGAGTTAAAACACTGACTTTGTTAATGTTGACTCTGTTAGTCCAAAAGGCAAAATGAGTCTCAAAGACAGAAAATAAGATCACTGTGGGCAATGATACAAATTCTGTGTCTTCATAACAATGCAAAACTACCCACCGATTAATTCATTTTTGCAGGTAGGGGATTTCTTACCAGAAAGGACAGTTTGTGGCTCAAATAACCACAAAGCACGCTCTGTTTTACAACATTCAGATACTGGACTTTGGCTTAGCCTACCATAAAAAGCAGAAAGTTGATGTGAGTTTTCTCCTGAGCTCTGGAAACCCAGCCCACCTCCTGCCCCTTCTTGGAAGAGGAAGATGGTTCAGGCACAGGCGCTGTTTGGCCTCTTTGCTCTTGGGTGCGGATCGGTCTCTTCCCGTGGTCGCTGTGAGCTGCTTCAGAGAGGCCAGATCTTTGCCTTCATCTGCTCTGTGCCTGAATTCTTCAGCTGTCATGAGAGTTGTTTCTGCAAATCCAATAGTTGATTTATTATCTTCAGAGAGCAGAATGTGTAAAGAAAAACAGTACGAGTAAATCCTCTCTCTAGAAGGGCTTTCTATCCACTCACATAATCCCGCTTGGTTCCAGCCTGGTATGCATAGCTGCGTAAGGGTGTCAAATGACATCCCTTTTACTGGCTGTTGGCCCTAATGGAATGCTGCTTTGCACATCTCGTAAAGTAAGGACAGGAAATGCTGCCCGAGACTTTTACATTTTGCCGTTAATTAAAATATAAAATTAAAAAATTGAGAAGCAAGAGCATTCCAAATAAGAAATGATCTTTTCATCGTGGATTAAATAAAAGATTCTCTCTTTATGTTTAGTTTAACACTCTTTTTAAAGACTGACTTGCTTTAGATAATCAAAGCTGGCTTTGAACTAGCACACAGAAAAAAATCTTTTTTTCCTTTAAAAGTAGCCCTATAGATATATATACATATCACAGCCTTTCAGTCCTTTTATAGACAGTTTTATTTTTTGTGAGAACGTGAAAGTTCTGAGCAATCCAGAGCTCACGTGGGCACCACAACAAACACAGGGAACAAAGATCAGCCACACTACTGCAATTAACACCAGTGTTTAATTAGCAGACTGCTGCATTGGGCAAGGGCCTTTTGATTTTTCTGTCTTCACTGGGCTTTTGATGAGAGACTTACCTACAGTTTTAACTTCTATTTGTTGCACTGCCATATACTCACACCACACATGTATGCACATATACACACACACCACATAGAAAATTTGCAGAAGGAAGACATATCAGGCAACTGATCTGATTTGTGCTTTAGGTAAATATTTTTGGAGGTAGCTCCCTCTGACTGCCTTCCATAAAAGCCCATAAAGTTATGCTTTTTTTTGTTGGGGAGGAGGGATTATAAATTAGAGTATGCTTTGGTGCATTTAGGAATCCTTTTTGGTTTGTTGGTTTACTTTACAAAAACCTGATATGTGATGAAGTGGTGGATGGGTGCAGAAGTCTGCCAGGGGAAAGGCTGGCATGAGGGCAACACGCAAACATTTCCTCCAGTCAGCTTAGATGCCTCTGTATTCCACTGGTGAAAGACGTATAGTGGTCTCATGCTGTTCCCTGTTGTTGAGGTGGGAAAATGTCCAAATAGCCAAGTAATCCTTCTACTTGGCCATCTTTAGTGAAGACAAAAATGTTGTTGGAAGTCATAGTATCAGAAAGAAAATGTTGAGGAACTAAGAGATGAAGTGAAAATATGGCAGGGAAGGTGAATTCTCACTGCTAAGGGCTTGGATGAAACTTTGGACAACTCTGCTTTAGGCCTCCTGCTGTGATGTAGATTCCACTTGCAGCAAGCTGAAGTGAGTGGTACTGATTTGAAGAGGGACAACAGAGCTGTCATGGAGCCTGTTGATAACAACTGTCTTTATAGCATATAGAAAATGAGAGCTTGTGTAGTACTGGAAGAGTTCAGCACAAGTGGGCCCAAATCTTTATCTCTGCTATGCCTAAGCACCAGTATGACACAAGTCCGTCTTGTTTGAATGTGGTCAACAGCTGTTGATTTTCATGCATGCCCAGTTCAGTGTAATCTTCTATTTACCTAGTTTGCCACTTTATACCCTCTCACATGTTATATTTAAGTCCTGGCTAGAGTGATACTCCTGTGAAAGCATGTACTCAACCTGACTAGTTTTAGATAAGATATTGGAAAACATTCAAATAATCTATTTGAGCTGGTGGTCTTAACTTGGTATTCTCTAAAACAGAATCTACTTGTAAAACATCAGACTGTGGGACAAAGACCTGACAGAGGTATTTATACAAAGTCTATTATAATTGTATTTCATTTCTTCTGATTTTGAGAGTATTCATTCTCACAACATCCCTATAATATATGGAAGTGTCACTGTTCCAGTTTTATAGACAAGAAATTAGAGACAGAGACAAGATTTTCTAGTCAATTATCAAGATGTGCACCTGAGAATTTCAATGCTTATGAAAAACGCTTTCCATGTAAGCTGCCTCCGTCTTTGGCTGCCTGAATACTGCAGAAAGTCTGGCTGTATGTGATCCGTCCACCATCTGTGACAGTGCAGGTAATCAAGCACTTGTCTTCCAAATCCTAGATTAGTGCCTACTTGCTAGAGCACCCTTTAGTGTCTGTCTGGGCCAAATAACATATTTTTCTTCTACTACAACTCCTGGCAGGATTCGCCTTTCACTACAAGCTTCTTCAAGTTGCTCAGTATGTTAACCTGAGGAAAAGGACAGTAGGAATAACAGCACAGTAGGAATGATCTTTCTCCTTGCCTGCCCTGAGAATGGCATTGCCTTCCTGCAGATCAGTTTGAGAACAAGCTAGAATTGCCAACACCTCCTGTAAAGCTGGAGTTAGGGGAGAACTGGGCCTCTTTTTTATTTTGTTTTTCCTTCTTTGTAGTTCTCATCCTGGCCTTTGGGATCCTTATAGTAGGATGCCAAATCATAACCTAACCATAACCTCACAGTAAGGCTATGGCTACCCTGATGGACACATGATGAAGTTAATTTCCCAGACCTATGCAGCCAAAGCCTACTCATACAGATTACTCCTCTGGGGAGCAGACACTGATTTTCCATCTGTATTTGTAGGAGTAACATGCTTAAGCAAAGGGCTATTACCAGCCCAAGTTGAGATCCAGCTGGGGCAGCCAAAATGAACAAGTTGTTGCTAGCAGGGTTTCTTGACTAGTATGGATTAGAGAACTCCCCTAATTTACAACTTATTTGAAAATGTTCTCTAGGCCCTGCTTATTTCAGCTTTCTGTCCATATTCTCATTTATCCCAGTCCTGTAGTTTCCTGGTTAAAGTGGGTGTACAGGGGGGAACGAGTATGTGCTCATGACCCTGTCTGTTCTCACTGGGCATCATTCAGTCAAATCCCACTTGACTGCAGCTGTGTAACACTGTGCTTGGGCCCTGTCTTTACCTGAACTAGTAGAAAGTGCTGTGTCTTACTTCCACTGATCTGGTTTTGAGACAAGCAATGCCCATCCACTCACATCAGGCAACCTCGGGCCTTGGGTTTAAACAGTGTCAAAACTCTCTCCATCCTACTCTGACTGCAACACGAATTGGTTCTCTGAGCAGCATTAAACACTGATGTACATGTTTTAGTTTTACAGTTTGGACATAATTTTAGCCAAAATGTGTTGGTTCTAAGTGGAGCATTTGGGAACTTGCCATGGCTGTATTTACTCCCCCAATCCTATAGTATCCTGTGCAGTGTTGTAGCTGCCAAAACCACATGCTCATGTTGTCATGAAACAATTATCCTGGTTTACATAGGGCAGGCTTGGCAATAGTCTATCTCGATGAACAGCTATAGTGCTGAAGATTCAGAATCATCATTTCCTCTCCAAGTGAGAGACTAAATTGCTTTCAGCTGGATTCACGGTTTTAAAAAATAAAAGGTGTGGAAGGCAAGTATGAAGAGCAGGGTGTGTATGGCCTACCTGTAAGGTCTGGAAGGAAACAAGGAGATGGAGAAAAAAAGGGACTATTTAAGATACAAGACTAAAACCATGTGAAGTTATAAGTAATGTTTACTGTTGCCAGTTGGTGAACAGAGATGTGTGGCTTTTACTTGCATGCAAAGCTATTGGTTGTGGGTGAAATACTGAGACAAAAACATTCAATTGCTGGTGTGGGTATTCCACCAAAAATAAACCCAAACAAACACTGTATTATAAAAGAACTTTTTTTCTGAAGACAAACATTCTGTTGCTGCTGCTCTTTGTGAACTCTAGAACTGTTAAAACCTCCTGCTTAACTTGCCTGAAACAACAATACTTTGTTTTAGAAAGTTACACCAATGTCTCTGAAACTTAAGAACCAGCGTTTATATAGTTTTCATGAAAATGTAGTATGTGTTGTAAACTTACAGGGGTATTGATCAATTATAACTATTGCTTGCTAAGATCTTGTGAACCAAAAATGCTGCGTAGACAAGAGTCGAAGGAAAGGGTGGGAAACTTTTGTTAAACTTAAAAAAATTGTAACTGAAAGTGGACCTAAACATTAGTTGAAGAAAAAATATTTTGCAGTGATATCAAAGGTTAGTAAAGGCTTATTTTTCTTCCTTTTTTTTTCCAGACAGCTTCGCAAGGACATTTGTACTCCATTATGAAAGTAACCACTGCTTTGTTATCAGAGCGGTGATAGATTTTTATTCTAGAAGGCCAGACACTATCACTACTTGGAATTCTCTAAATTGTTTCCACTGTGAGCAAATTCAGTCTTGATGTGAGCACATCTGCTTAAAAGTGAATAGGAGTAGCCTCTACTTTACACCAGCATCAAATTTCACCTACTATTTAAAATTTTAAAAATCATTTTACATCACAGAATTTGGATAGTTTTGCAACAGTGACTTTAAATCCAGGAGTATCTAATAGGAAATACTGAAATTATTCAGCTTTAGTGGTTTCTGGTGCAGAGACATTTACTTTCAGATATGAATGTCTCTAGAGTTTTAAAAAAAAAAGTCTCTATGAGTTTTTCCACATATGGACAAAAAGTAGCACTCACCCAGTAAAATGCAGTTTCTCATCCAGCAAGCAGGGATGGGTGGTGAGTGAAGAGCAGGGGCCGGGCCGCCTGCATGAACCGGGCTGAGCTGCCCACGATGCACCGAGGAGTAATTGCATGTTTAGCACCGCAGCTGTGGCTGCACAGCACAGGAGTGTCAGTGACTCCACTGCTCCCATCGGCTCCCAGTCCTTCAGAGCACAGGCTGTTTCAGCCGTTCCTGCGCTCTGGCCGGCACTGATGGATTAACGGGAGGAAATGTTTATAGAAAGGTTCAGGTTTCCTAAGTGAGTGGAATGAATCCCCCCCCCCTCAGCAATGATCAGCAAGCTCATGTCGTGGAGCAGTTTGAAGCAGGAATGCAAAAGTCTTTTCAAAAAGGAAGCTCGACAAGGGGGCGATTCCGGGGAGCATGAGAGGTGTTTTCAAATAGAAGATGAAGCTTTTTTACAGAGGTAGCATGAATGGGGCTAGCTCTTAAAAGGACTTCTAAACCAGTAGTTTATACTCTGTAAATGTAAAAGGTTAATTTTGAGAGCACAGTGTCCAAACAAAACAGTGCCCTCAAAGTGCACCTAATTACACACTATGCTTCGTAAATGAAACAATATCACAGCTACTATCATGGCATCCTAGATCTCTTTTCTGTAACTTAAATTTTAGTATAGGCTTATTTTAAGGTACAGGAAGGGTGATGAACCTAATAAGGAGGCTCAAATCATCATGAGAGAAAATTTGTAAAATATAATTTCACAGGTGTACAGGAGCACTTTCCATGATTGTAGCAACACATCTTGAGATCTAAACATTCATTTCTGTTAAAAAATTAAATAAACTAGACCATTCTATTGAAGCTATCAGCTTTCAGATGACTGTGATAAAAAAGAATGTAGGCTTCAGGCTAGCTATTAAGATTAAAGCAAAATTCACCTGAACAAAACTGCAGATAGCAAAGGTGCTATGGGGGAAAAAAGCCAGTTCAAAACACTGCTCTTTGAAAAGGACCTAGTTCTTAATGTTTCCCTAGTAAACTCCACCAGTCAACATAAGGATTTAATTTACAGCACTTGTAGCACCCTCCAATTCTCAATCTCAAAGTTCCTTTGGAAGGGGAAGAGAGCATTATCCTTAATTTCTAGATAAGGAAACTGGTTTATCAGCTTGCCCTCAGCAAAGGCAGCGCCTGGAAGAAAACTTGGCTAGGACGCAAGAACCTCAAATGAGGGCAGACATTTGAAACTGGCTGTCTCAAAATGTACTCTTCTGCTGTGAGGGGCTGGTACTCAGAACGGTCAGTTTCGAGTCACAGCTGACTTTCTGGTCAATGCATTCACCTAAAAGCCTCTTGCATCTCCAATAACCGAGTCGGGGAGAAGACACCACTCACAGAGCTTCTCCCCATTCTAAAACATGCCAAGTGTTCAAAGATTGAAAGAACTTCATTAGAGGCTTTGTATTAAAAATTATTTATTTAGTGATCTGTACATGGGGTGAAGCAGGGCCTCATACAGACCTTCAAAAATCAAGTAAAAACATAAATACATATTTTCTTACAAAAATGAGATTTACAAAATATACATACTGCACTTGTCTTATACACTTTTTTTTTCTTCCACGTGCACATTATAAAAGACAAAAATCCAAGCCCTGCAAGTTTGAAATCAGATCCACTGAAGGATTTGGCTGATGGGCTCGTTCCTCATGCCCAGACTGCTGGAACACCCTCAGACAGCAGCAGTCTCTTCCCCCTCACCCTGAAGAGGTTTTTTTTCTTTTTTTTTTTTAATTTCATTCCATTCACTTTTCCCCAAAAAACATGAAGAGCAGCTATAGAGTGGAGATTTGCTAAAAATCCAGAATGTCCTATTTTGTCCTCAGACAAGAATATACACACACACATATACTTATAAAAACAACCCTTCAGTGAATATAAACGTAAAGTAGTATGCAAAAAATAAAACATGAACAAGCCAACATAAAAATTTTCAGAATAGAAAAATCTGTCACATTTCAAAAAGAAAACGATGCATTCCATGATAAATTTTTGAATGTTTTTTCCTTCCAGGGCATGATCACTGGAAACTTAACCAGATGTATTTTAGCCAAAATGAGAAGGCTCCTCACTTGCAGTAACTGCTGGCTTTTAAACCCCAACCCCAGCCCCCTCCTGCACCACGAGTCATTGCCATGCAGCTCAGGGAACCTGAGGAGCAGGCAAAGGGTCCATCGTGAGCCAAAAGGATTCCTCCTGTCCCCAGAATCCTGCTGTGTATTGACTTTGAGTGAGCTCACTGCAAAGCAGGTTTATGGGAAGGAAAGAAAAAAACCCCTATCTTTATGTTACATATTTAAATGGCTCTTGTTTTGGCAGGTGCTCTCAGTTAAGCTCTTCTTGCCCTCTAAATCTTGCGTTTCCTTCAGCTTAGAAAAGCGACCCATATTGAACGGTAGGAAAACATCCTGCCTCCTCCTTTTTTCATAAAAGGAATGTTTATTTCTGCGAGCTCCTCACATCCAAGGGTGAACCTCAACGACTTCTTTTTGTCAGTTTGCCCATAAAAACCGATCCCATGCTTATGCCTTTCTACATAGAAAACACTTTTGTTTCCCCCTTTGTCTCCTAGAACAAAGGCAAGGGGGAAAAGCCTTCTGCTGAAAAGCAACAAGTCATTTCTTTTCAGGGTGTGGAATAGCAACCCCCTCCTTCCCCACAGCAGCAAGAACAACAGATGGAGGGCCAAATTTTTACTTTAAAACAATTACAACAGGTATCACTGAGGTAAAAAGGAACTTGTGAGCTGACAGAAGAGAGGCATCTCCCCAGCACACGGTCGGGCTGTAGCCGGCTGTGCAGTACTCACGTGATAGCTCCGCCGAGCTGCAAGGAGCGGGCAGCGGGCTCGGGAGCTACCCTGCCCGCGCCGCAGTTTGGCCCCGGCTATTCATTCAAGGGAGCATTGGGCTACTTCTCGGTAGCTCAACAGATCTGGCTTTCCCTCCCTCTTGTCCAAAGCAAGGCAGGATGATTTTAGTTGAGTTGGTGTTTTTTTCTGGACAGGGGTAGAAATAGAGAGAAGTAGGGGAACTTCTTCTGAGTTGAAGGACTCTCCCATCCCACCAGTGGCCTCTTTTTCTGTCCTCTTCCACTTAGCTGGGCATGAGCGCCACTGAACATAATTTGACTGCAATGATTTTTGTTGCTGTTGTTTTGTTTTTTTCAAACCTTCTGTGAGGAAGAAACAGTTTGGAATAGTCTCCCTTCCTCCCTCTTCAGGGAGCCCTACTCTTCTGCCGAGGATCCGTCTCCTCTGCATGTGTGCATGCGTGAGTGTGTGTGCCAGAGGGGACAGGACGGTCTCATACTGCTGTCTCGCCTTTGCTGCCGGTGCTTAGTCTGTGGTAGAAGCGTCGCCAGGACTGAAGGGTTTTGCCAGACCAGATCCAGAAGCCAGTTGTGATCCCAACAATCATGGTCATGAGGTACTTGATCATGAAGACCGTGAAGTCTGGGCTCATAGGGGCAAAGTGGCTGGGACAGGGCACGGCATATGTTTTGCAGGTCTGGAGGAGCCACGTCTTCTCCCAGGTGCCACGGAAGGCCTGCTCATAGAAGTAACATGCCAGGACAATGGTGGCAGGCACTGTGTAGAGGACACTGAAGACACCAATGCGCACCATCAGCTTCTCCAGTTTCTCCGTCTTGGTGCCATCGTGCTTCATGATGGTGCGGATGCGAAACAAGGACACGAAGCCAGCCAGCAAGAAGGAAGTGCCAATGAAGAGATACACAAACAAGGGTGCCAGCACAAAGCCCCTCAGTGAGTCCACACTGTAGATACCTACGTAACACACCCCACTGAGTACATCCCCATCCACCTGCCCCATGGCCAAGATGGTGATGGTTTTGACAGCGGGCACAGCCCAGGCAGCCAGGTGGAAATACTGGGAGTTGGCCTCGATGGCCTCGTGGCCCCACTTCATGCCAGCAGCCAGGAACCAGGTGAGGGACAGGATGACCCACCAGATGGAGCTGGCCATGCTGAAGAAGTAGAGGATCATGAAAAGGATGGTGCAGCCTTCTTTCTTGGTGCCTTGGGCCACAGTGCGGTAGCCATCCTCAGAGAAGCGCTCCAGACACACCACCCGCTCCTCCAGCAGGAAGCCTGCGGCATAGGCCACTGCCACCATGAAGTAGCAGCCCGAGAGGAAGATGATGGGCCGCTCCGGGTAGCTGAAGCGGCGCATGTCTACCAGGTAGGTGAGCACGGTGAAGAGAGTGGAGGCGCAGCAGAGCACGGACCACACACCCACCCACAGCCGGGCAAATCGCACCTCCGCCTCCTTGAAGTACATGAGCCCGTTGGGCCGGGCAGGCTCACAGGGGGCCCCGCAGTCCCGCTCCCCGAGGAACCGGTAGCCCAAGTAAGAGGGCACTTTGAGCTGCCGGGGGCAGGAGAAGGAGAAGCCAGAGGGCGGCTGTGGTGGGGTGAGAAAGTCAGGGAGGTAGCCAGCTGTGGGGTGGGCAGTGGCCCCCCGGCCCGCCGCACCGCCAGGCCCTGGCGGGGCATCTGACGTGTTCTGCCCCACGCAGATCTCACCCGCACCGTGGACAGGGAAGTTCTCGCAGCGAAGCCGCTCCGGCCACTGGAAGCCGAACTTGTTCATGAGGGCCTCGCAACCCTGTCGCGCCCGCTCGCAGATGGAGCGGCACGGAGGGATGGCCTGCTCCAGCACCGTGCACACCGGCGCGTACATGGAGCACAGGAAGAACTTCAGCTCCAGGGAGCACTGCACCTTCACCAGCGGGTAGAACTGGTGGACCTCCAGCCCTGCGTCCTCCTGGTTGGTGTGGCCCAGCAGGTTGGGCAGGATGGTCTGGTTGTAGGCGATATCCGTGCAGAGCGGGATGGAGATGGGCTGGCAGAAACCGTGGTCTGGCACAGAGATGCCCTTCTCGCCGTGGTACTGCTGCGACGCCGCGCCCGCGGGGGTCCCCAGGAGGGCGGCCAGCAGCGCGGCCAGCCCCAGCAAGGGGCAGCCGGCGGCGGCCGCCCCGCCGCATCCTCCTCCAGCCCGCATTGCCGCCGGGAGCCTCGGGGAGCCCTTCAGAGCCGGCCGGAGAGACGCCCCAGGGGCATCAGCGCCCAGAGGGCGGTGGCGGGAGGAAGGCGGCTCCGCGCAGGACCTCGGCGACTTTTCTCCTCGGCTCCGGCGCGGCGGCGCTTCCCTCGGCGAAAGTTTCCGGAGCTGCTCTCCACGCAGAAGACGGCGGCGGCGTTGGCGAGGCAGGAGATGCGCGGCGAGCCCGGCTCCGGCTCCAGTTCCAGTTCCGGCTCCGTCCTGCTCCGCGCAAGGTACCGCGGCGGCGGCGAGGCGGACGCGCTGCTCCCCGCCCGGCTGCGCGGCCCCGGCGCCGGGGGATTTAGGTTACGGCTAACCGGATTATTACCGCGCCCGGCTGAGCCGTGTGTTTCACTCCGGGGCTCAAATAACTTTTCAAAAAATCCAATTACCGCGCGATCCTCCCCGCGGACTCGGCTGGGCTCCGCTCCCGGCGGACGCCGCTGTCGGGCTGCGCGTCCCGGGGCAGCCGTGCTGCTCCCGCCTCGCTCCGCCCGCGGCCCCGCCGACACCGCCCGCCCCGCCGCTGCCGGCACACAAAAAGGGCCCCGCCACGCGTGGGTCCCGCCCCCGCCGCCGGCCCCATTCACAAACCGCGCCGGGGGCGGGGCCGCGCCGCCCGCGCCCGCCAATCACGCGTGGAGGGCGGGGGGAGGGGAGGGCACGGAGCGGGGAAGGAGGAGGAGCCCGAGTATCGGGAAGGGGGGG
>VXAU01002755.1:99954-110238 GCA_013399695.1 Formicarius rufipectus
AACAAAACAAAACAAAACAAAAAAAAAAACAAACCCGGAGAACTAGCAAAACCCACACCACCCCCCCAAAACACACACCAATCTAGCGTCGGGGTGCATTTGCAGAATGAGCTGTTGCGTAGTTGGGATGTTCGTGTGTGTGCGCTGTCGCCTCCCCCAGCGTGGGGGGGGGTTGAGTATTTGATTTGTTATCGCGGCATATCCGTTGCTTTTTGCTGGCAGAATAAACGCTTTATTCATGCAGATCTAAGCCCTGGCTTAGGGAAGGCAGCTTTTTTTGAAACGTTCAGTATTACCTAAGCAGAGAGGAGAAATTTTAAATCCTCGTCTACACTGCTGCAACTACTTGAGAGACTCAAAAAAGCTGTATAGAACTAGGAGTTGCTCTGTGAAAGCACCCAGCCTGCCTGCAAGAGAGAGAGAATGGCATAGGTCAGGAGAGGGCTGTTACCGACTGGCCGGGTGATGCTGAGCAGATCTAGAGCGAGTTAGACAATTCCTAGGGACAGAAAAGTGTGGTTCTCAGCAGAGCTGTGTTTTGAGGTGCACCACTAAAATACGGGGAGCAGGGACCATCCAGCCAATATGCAGGCAGGCCGTGTCTTCTGTAGCACAGAACTCTAACAAAAGCCCTGCAGCAAGGCCTGATTTTCCTTCACACTGACTTGTGCTCGAAGACAGGCCCGAGCCAAGTATTTTTCAACTTACCCCATCCCTCCCTTTGAGGACAGAGGTCCCCTGAACTGTACTACTCAAATTCTTACGTTTACTCCTTTGCCCGGGATTGTGATCCTATTAACAGCTAAGCAAACACACCAATCTGCACTGTCCTCCAGGGCGGTTCAGGAGAGCAGGATTTGGCTCAGGGAACTCCAACAGCAATTGTTGGACAAATGTTTCCCATATTCTCCTCTCCTCATGAACAATGTGTCCTCATGCCAGTAAGACCATGGATCTGCAGCTTTTGCTACACTGGTTAAGAGAAGTTGACAGTTATAAACATGCTTACTAAAATACATTTACTCATCTTTAAAATATTTCAAAATACCACTGTGAAAAGAAAACCAAACCAAAACATATGGGAATGGCTAGCTAGTCATGGCTGCAACAGTTCCTTCTGGAAAAGAAATAAGTATCTTCTTCATCCTCAATTGCAGTTGTTTGAGAGTGCCTTAGAATTTTTCAGTTTTTTAAGGCTTGTTAGCTGAATTCCTTACTTTTCTACACTCCTAGTGACTAAGCAGGTTTTTGTGATACTCTTCACCTAAATAACCACCCGACATACAAACTTACATGAACTTGTCTACGCTATTGTTTGTTCTTTGGCTGTTAGTAACTTTCAAAAATATTATTCTTTCCAGTTGTTTTTTATTTGTTGTTGTTGTTTGGTTGCTTTTCTGAGGGGTTGATTGGTATTTGGTCTTTCTGTAACACTCCATGAGCTGTTGAGTAATCTATCTGTAATAATCAACTTAAAACCTCTATTTTTTGCCTTGACTTATAAGGCTGACTTCATCTCCAAAGCATTTTGTGATATTCACTATGAAAAACATGGGATGAAAGGAGGTGTTTCACTGGCAGGCAATGACAATGCAGAGAAAGTAAAGCAACCACAGGTTTTCTGCCCCATGGATTACTTGTTCTGATTTCAGTACATAAAGCAACTAGTTCAGAGCTAGTAAAATTGTATTGCAAGAAACTGTCTTCCAGCAACAGGGAGACAATGACAGAAGCTATTCAGAGTAAGGAATGTCAAATCAAGTGGCAAGACTTTAACTGGGTATTTATTTACAAGATAGGGCAGATGGCATCAGTGGCTCCCCCCGTTTTCAACTGTCCCATTTGTTAGAGTCATTCATCCGAACAGTGGTATGAGCAAAAAGATGGTTGGGATCTCTGATACACACTGTAAAAGCTGTGTGACTCCTTTACACTCATGGTGAACATAACATAGAATCAGAGTGGAGCAAAAGGAAAAAAAAAAAAAAAGCAGAAGGGCAGGCAGAAAGGATGAAGGATTATGTCCTAGTTTATTTCTTAGGGCGATAAGAAGAGAGTAAACTTATCACATGGAATGGTGCTGCTAGGCCATCCCAGATGGCAGGAATGTGCAACAGGATTTACTAAGATGGATGAAGAAAGTCTCTTGGGCATGTTACGAAATTCCAAGGTTTTTTTTCTATTAAAACCCCCTGGGAGATGGGAAACTGAGAGAGGCAATGGCTGTCTCAAAATGGCACACAGTGGTATAAGAAAATCACAGGCTTTTAAGTCAAAGACATTTCGACAATTTCCAGGGGACAAGAAAGAAAACAAAAAAGGGCAACAGCAAAATTCCAAGATTCTGGAATGCAGGTTACTCCAAAGCATCCAGAACCTCTGTCCACATTTCAAACAGCAGCCTGCAAAACGACTTAAATTTCCTCCCAACAGGAGGGATTCTCATCAGCACATAAGCACAGCAGCCACCCTTAGCCAGGTTGTCAGTCACCCAGAACAAACGTGCTGCACAAGACTTTGCAGCATCTGAAAAGTTGTCTATTGCAACTACATAGCAGCTCAAAAGGTTTCCTCTAAAAACCTAACTTCTAGTGTTTTGAGGTTACCACAGGGTCTGCCAGCAATGAACCTTCACAAGCAAAGTCTTGGCAAGTCCAAGATTCCAGGATGAATTTACAGTGTCAGGTGTTGATACCAACTCTGGAGCTGTCTGAGTAGACTACTGTGCATAGGGAGGAATTGTTAGGAATTAACAGTTATCTTTTTACTAATTTAAAAAGAAATTCTGTTCAACTTTCTATCTAAGTCAAAGTGAGGAGTGGCATGAAGTCTTTTCCTGCAGTTTTAAAGCCTCCTTAAATGGTGCCAATATATTTTTCCTTGTTTCCTATCCCATCTGATAGAAAACTCTTCCCATGGGGGGAGGGAAATCAAAACAAAACACCCTCTTCCCACCCCACCACTTATTTTGCGTGCCTGAGGGAGAACATTTTCAGATTACCTGTTGCAAGGCTCCAGCCCTCCTTGCCCTCAGAAGAACAAAGGCCATTGCTTCCCCCTTCTCTTCCACCTTCAGAAACCTGCTGGACCTCACCTCCCCGGCTGCCCTGCTAGCCAGCTCTGCCAAAGTCCCAGTGTGATCCCCTGAATTGTGAGATTTGTCCCTCTTACTTTTAGTAAATAACTTCTATGACACTTTTAACCTCAACATTTTGAAGTTCTTTTACATACAGTCTTACATGATCAGACAGGCTGTTGAGCTAAGAACATCAAAATTTGCACTCCCTAAAGCTTAGTAGAGAAATGCCAGAAGCCTGAGGGAAAATTATGCATTTGCCTCTTTTCCATAATGATTTGCATAATTAGAAATAAGTTCACAGTATTATATCTGCTTGCATTTCTATCAATCTGATAGATTACTCTAAATCACATCTTGTCTGACCTCACCAAAGAAATCTAGTCTTTCTGTAAAGAGGCAGGAGAGCCTGGTATTTCACAGGCAGGGAGGGGGAGGAAGGCAAGCCCCTGCCCCCCACCACGGAGCCTTAATTTGAAATTAGATTGAAGATAGAAGAAACTGATTGAAAAGAACATATGGAGAGGGCATAGTTGACAAAAGGAAGGGGATACTGCTGGAGGGGATGTGGTTTCCCACAGTGAGAAAGGTAAAAGCTGGTTGCATCATGGATTTGTAAGATAATTATTAGTTTACAGAGTAGTATCCCAAAAGATACGGGGAAGCAACACTGTCCTCCACATTTATGATCAAATTGGGGAAAACTTCAGGAAACATTCACAAGGATGAGCTATCAGGCTGATGATTGCCTTTATCTTGCAGATTCATGAATAAGAAAACAAAACCTGAAGCTGATCTGCTCATCCCTACTCAGCAGTTCAGTGAGGACTTCAGTTACAATTTAACCCTTGCATGACTCCTTGAATTCCCCTGTTTCTTTATAGTGAATTTAATCTGTTTTCTCACAGTTTCAGGGTTACAGAGGCCCGTTGGTATAACATGCAGGAAATCCCTCCTTATTTCACTTTCTTAGGCTAGATGCTTTTTTGACAAGACAAATTCCCTGCTGGCAGCAGTATTATCAGGCAGACCCTGTCATCATTCTGTCTGGGTGCAGTATATTGCTGTATGAGGAAGGGAAGATTCCAGAAACAGGGGGAAAAAATGACACTTGTGTCTCCTGTCCTCTTTCCATCAGTGAGGAAGATCCTGCTCTGAGAATTTGGATTTTGTATAGCCATGTGTAAACTTACTATCTGAGCCTTTAAAAGGGGCCTCTGACCTGTTATGGTGGGCAGGCACTTCCCAAAATGCAGTAGCTGATTTTGAACAATTTTATATATACATTAGGATATGTGATATGTCAGCCTGGGCAGCATCAGGAGAAGTGTTTGGAATGGGCCTGCCTCAGGCTCCCTGGGCAAGCTACCTTCTCTTGGATGCTTCAGGAGTCCCAGTCTCACAGGTACTCCAGTGTATCACAGTGTCTGTGAAAATGACTCACAGATCTACAAAGGTCTCAAGCAGAGTCAATCCTTGCCTTATGACTCTAAAAGTACTACAGATCCAAAAAGAAAAAAACAAAATATACCCTTCTCTATCCTGCTCTTGTAACCATTCAGTGTTTTTTAGGAAGCTCGCTAGTGTCCTTTTGTAGTTGAAGCTCCCCTTCCCAGAACTGCATTCCCTAGATCTCTCTTTCACACCATGGATCCTTGGCCTAGTTTAGACTCACTCTGTGTCAGATATCCCTTTTCCTCCAAACCCCAGTGATATTTTTCCTTCTGTATGATTCCCCCTTCTGTAAACCCCACTTCAGTTTCCAAGGCCAAAGACGAGTGCTAATACTTGGTCTCCAGGTTCTTCTGAAGGAGCTGCACAATTACAAAGCCTAGCTGTCTGCCTGCCCTTCCTTGTGCCAGCCAATTCCATGCAGCTATCCCATTTGTTAGCTGCCATTAAGGCAACCTCAGTCTCTTCCCTGGGAGCATTTCTGCATGCAGCTCTAGTAAAGTAAGGCTGTTACAACTGAGCTATGTAACAATTTAAGAAAACAATCCGAGTTTCTCAATTTTATGCGTAAATTTCCCAGATCACTGCAGATGGTGCCACAATATTTGTGAACACTGAATTATGTTTTGCTTCCACCCCAGGGCTGTTGTGGACATAGTGCCTGGGTGCTCTGAATGCTCTTCTTGATACCATTTGATGGTCAGGGAATGCTGCAATGGTTAAATGTGCTATGGTATGTCTTTTGTCATTTGTGCCCAATCTTGTTTTAATTTTGTCTTTCTATAGACTCATCTTAAATCTTCTTTAATGCACAGACTGAAGGCTTACACTTGTCCTTTTTGAGTTGATGGGTAAATTTTCACTTCTTTCAATGGAAACAGATCAGGATACGCATCAAACACCCAAACTCTCTTTATGTAGGAACAAAACCCAGACTTAACCCCAAATAAGAGATGGGAAAGACCCATTATATCATTTAGCCCCTGCTATTACATATGCTAGTGGTATAATTAGTCTAATTTTAAATGCCTTGAGTAATGGGACTATTGTCATCTCTCTTGGGACGTGGTTCTGCCATCTAACAATCATATTGGCAGGAAGCCACTGCCTGATGTTTAAACAAATGGTTTATCTTTGCTTGATTAAGTCTCACTAAAGATGAGTGCAGCCTCCAGAAATATGTTGTTTCCAAAGCTTAGAAAACAAGGGAAGAAGAGCTGTTATTCAATACAAAATCTGCCAGATGTCTAAGGAGGCTAAGGAATTCCTAAGCCTCTGTTTACAAAATCCTGTCTCCTCCTCCTGTGAATGCTTAAATTACCAATCACTGCTACCATCCTATGTTTAGGGTAAAATTTCCTTAACCAAATCCACTTTCAAAATTAGATTGGAAAGAGAAACAAACATTTTAATTACTTTAATTTCCCTCTTCTCGACAGGCTTGCATAAATTAACCCTTGTTACTGCCAATTAAACTCTTGGACAGAATTGTTTGCTCCTTTGGTCCCAGTCATGCCTTGGAGACCCACTTGCTGAGGTGATTCCTTGTTTCGAGGTCCCATGAATGTTTTCTGTGTGGGGTTACTGCCTGCTGCATCCTTGCAAGCCCTGGAGGTGGATGATGATGCTGTATGGAGAATTTCTGTTTCCACATGAGCCCCCAGGCAGTGGTGGGGGTATGTATTTCAATGTAGCAATGCTGTTAAGGAAAAGGGGCAGAGGGCTGACACCAATGCCTACAGGCAGCTCTCATGAGAAACTGGAATGCTGAGATTTGTGGACCAGCATCACATGCTCTCCTTTACTTTCTTTTAATCAAACATTTCTAAACTCTGATTTCTGTCTTGATGCCATCCTGCATTGACTGCACTCTCTTGGAGCTGGGACCAATGGTATTCTGAAAGGTGCTGGAGATATTCAGCTGATTTCCTTCCTTGGAGGGAGGGGAACCTGAAAGCAGCATTTCAAGTAAGCTCCCTCCACATGGAGTCTCTGCAGGGAATGAGGGCCCATTTTCTTAATTACATGTTCATTAGTATGTTTAGTACTCTCCTCCCTCTCTTCCCCCAGCCCTGCCACCTGGGAGTTCCTACTATGTTACTGGAAAGCCACAGAGGTTTATTTAAATACCACACAGTCAGATTGGAATGAAAAGCTATGAAGCTTCCCCTCTTTAATACTTTTTGAAATTATTTATGGGCTATGCTTCTTGCCTACGTAGAAGGTGCCTTCTGAGATTCCTGCAAGTCAATGCAGAAATAGCTGTTTGAATTGAGCAATAATTAGAAGCAGATGGAGCAAAGCAAAGTATCAGAGAAATCCCATTCTGCTAAAGAAATACTGCTGTCTGAAATAGATTTCCACTGCATGTAACATTTTCTCATACAGGCTAAAAAGAAATAGCGTATCTTATGTCTGGTTTGCACCTACCAAAGCTGGGAAATTCAAAGTAAGGTCTGCAATTCCACTCTGAATTCAGCCTCAGTCCACAATGGTGTTTGCAGCCCCTACATTTGTCTGCACCACAGTTAAAATTTCTTTGCTTTGCTAGACCTCAGAACAATGGAGATTCTTTTTGTGAATGTGTGTATATTTATATTGGATTTTTTTCCCTCAATCTTTAGTGAGCTTTGGTGGTTGTTTTGGTTTTGGGTTTTGGGGGATTTGGTGGAGGTTTTGTTTGTTTGTTTGTTTGTTGGATTTTTTTGCTTAGTTTGTTTGTTTTTAAATTATTCAAAATTCTCAGGAAATGTTTGTGACTTAAGACACATTACCATCTCTTTTAATCAACAGACTCAGTCTGGGAAAGGCACTCATAGCTCTCAAATCCTAATTTGCTGCCAAATTCTTATGTGCTTGATGTGGTCGATTGTTTCATTCCCGAGTTCTAAAAATAACAGATCCTGCTCTCATTGCTCCCACAGATCATCCCTTTGAGTTCAGAGATACCTGGAAACCCTCAGCACCTCAAGGGCATCCGTACAGCACCCAAGCTCAAATTTTAACTCTATTTCTCATTTGCTTTGCTAACACGAGTACAACTGGATGCAGTTTGGTGTCTGGCTTTTACTGTTGGACCATATTGTTGGAGTGAGCTGATTTTCTTTTGATGATTACAACTTACTGACCTGATAGGGAGCCAAAAAGCCATATTTTGGTCAGCCGCTATACATGTACAGTAAAGCTGTGATTTTAATGGTGGAGTCACTCATATTTATGTTGCATTTTTCAGCAGGGAGAGATCTGTGCTACGATGTAATGGAGTCTTCACTAGCCATTTTAGAAAGTGTTTTCAAATTGCAAAGATTCAAAATATCTCTGAAAATATAAATATTGTAGCGCTCCAAAGTGTCCTAAGCTTGTGCTACTCAAGACTGTTTACAAATGGGCTTGAGGGTTTAGCCAGGAGAAGTTACTCATAGAATTAAAAAAAAAAAAAAAATTGCAGGAAATCATAAAGGCTTGCAGGTTGCTGGGGTGGTTTGTTTTTTTTTTTGTGATGTGAGCGATGCGGCGAGCGCCGGTCCCGGCGAGGCTGCGGTGAACGCCTTCCCCGCAGCGCTGCGGGTCGGGACGGTCCCTGCGGGCTAGGAAGTGGTGCTGGGAATGCAAGGATGGCATCCCTCTGTTTGACCCTGCCTCTCCGCCCCGTGCTGCTGGAGGTGCAGGGCTTTGCCTGGGTTGTGGAAACTGAAATTCCATCTGCTGATAGCTATTGAAGTGCAATTGCAGAAGCAGAAATGTGAATGCTGCTGTCTTTGCCATACTTCTGCTAGTTTTAAATTTCATAAAGACTGTTGCTGTTGCTGGTGGATACTGTAGGAAAATGAGATCTAATATTAAAACAATGACTTTATGGGCAAAACAAGCAAGTCCTCCAGTAGCATCCTAGAAGCTGCCCCACATGGTGTTGCTGATGGTTCCAGTGCTGATTCTGGAAACTCTGTACGGACACTGATAGCAATTTTTTTTAAGGTTGTTGAACTGTGGGCATTTGCAAAGTGCTTTAAGCTGTTTTAACATGAATTTCAATGAGGCAGCATCATGCCGGTGGTGGCTCCTGGTTAAGGAGGCAGTAGGCTTCTAAAATACATCATTGTTATCATTGTTATTATCCAAGTGCAGTGGTGCTTTTCTAGGCATAATAGTAAAGGCATTTTCTGCTCAGGGAGATCTTATTCATGCAAGTTCTCATTGTGGTAGAGAAGGGCGGTGACTCACGAAACAGCTTGTGAAAAGTGGGACAGATGAAGTGGTGACTGTCCCCAGACGTCCCCCTGCCCTGTGCCAGGGATGGCTTCCTCCAGGGCAGGGACATCTGCGCTCAGCTCAGAGCCATTCCAGGACTGCCTTTGCGTGGCTCACTGTGGTCGAGCACTTCAGATTTGGCACTGGCTTACTTCCTTTCTTTGGGCTGCAAACTGAGGTGGTTCCTGGAGCCACGTTACTTTTGGCCCAGAGATCCCTCCATGAGGGGCAGCTGCTTGCAGGAGAGCAGCAGGGCAGGGCAGGGTGGTGGGAACTGCCGCAGCCATCTGATTTGCATCTGTGTCTGTGACTCAACACTCTCCCCGACCACACGGGTCAGCTCTTTGTGAGTAAAGTCTATAGGCGTTGGTCCCTAGATATTATACAGATAGGGTGAGTTTGGGCTGTCTGAAGCAACCCGAGCAGCTGAATAATAGATTCCAAATTTGCTCTGCAGTTTTCCAGAGTATTTCTAAGGTAGCTGTGCTTAACACCTCAAAGATCTAAATATTAGATTTGCTTCAAAAACATGTATCTTAGAGTTGGATAGTTGTTTGGTTTTTTGTTTGTTTGGTTGGTTTTGTTTGTTTGTTTGTTTGTTTTTTAAAGCAAGACTGGCTCTCCCTTTATGTCACTCTCAGATTCTGGGTGCCCACCAGCCAGGACTGTGGGTAGGGAGGAGACACAGGCCACTTCTGAGCTTCTTTAGAGGCATTTATCCACCCCAGTAAAGCAGCAACTGAAGCCAGGCAGACGAAAGCCAGCACAAGTAGTATTCTGCTAGATGAATTCCCTAGGGTCTGCGGGCTTGTTTCCTAACAGGGCCAGCTAAAAAAATCCAAGAACTGGCATGGGGGTTTTATAAATTTTATTATTGCTTCTGTCCATCTTTAAAAGTATTGATTTTAAAGTACATGTTTTTCACTGCATTTTTATCAAAATCACTTTTGAAAAGAATTGCTTGTTGAAAGCTTTTCCAAGAAAATTCAATTTACTGGTAGGATTTGAACTCATGTCTTTTTCAAACATGATGAAAAAATGACAATTGGGACAGGAGCTCATGAAGAAGCATCATGGGGGAAAACCCAAAATGTTTCTGAAAAATATTTGAAAAGAGTCTGTATGTCACAGTCTGCTCCTGTTCATTAATGTAGTTAAAGGAAAAATCAAGTCAATTTTTAATGGAAAAATGCCAAATGTTTACCTTTATAAACAGAAGCAAAACCAAAGCTGGGTAAACCCAAATTATATATCCACTGAACCCAAGCACTCTCTTGACTGGAGGAGGAATTAGTGGCTTGCATAATCAAGCCTGGGGAGCTCATTTTGTCATGCTCAAAGGACCACAGTGGTGCAACAGTAGGGGTGGAGGGATCAGCAAGGACCAACAAAGAATTCCCTTCATTTTTCCATTTTAAGGCCTGAGTAGAGGAAATGCAAAGCTCTTCTTTTTTTTTTTTTTTTCCTCTCTCCCACCCCGGTTTTTTTTTTTTTTTTTTTTTTTTTTT
>VXAU01002755.1:110333-204696 GCA_013399695.1 Formicarius rufipectus
TTTTTTTTTTTTTTTTGGTTTTTTTTTGGTTTTTTTGTGAGGGGAAGCGGTGGGCAGTGGGTAGATGAAAAGAGTGAAGCAGTAAAGAAGCCAGGTTGACACCTGTATCTATGACAGCTTGGGCAAGGCAAATAGTGGGGAAGCATCCGCTGGCAGCAATTTGAAACTGTCCCTTTCCTGACTCGGAGGCTTTGACTGATGGTGCAGCTTTGTGCAGCCATATGGTTGAACATCTTGAAGGGCCGGCAAAAAGCTGCTGCTGCCAACGCTGGGAAGGGGAACCAAGACATTATTGGAAACCAGATCTCCGAGAGAGAGGAGCCATTAATACAAAATTTTGCTTCATGCTTGACTGTCCCCTGCACACGGGACCCAGCGTGGCACTGCAGGAGGGCGAGGCCCAGCCTGACCGCCGGGCACGGCTGTGCCAAACCATGGCTAAAAGGAAAAGTTTCTTCCTTGGCTCTTAATGCACTGCGTGGTCTCTTCACAGTGCAACATTTCCCTCTTTACACAGGCTTTCAAATGCACTCTCCTTTAACTCACCCAGCCCCAAATTTGGCTTTGTTATAAACTGCCGCATTGGTTCTCCCTCTATTGCAGCACCAGGAGGACAGGACTTGTCCTTCCCAGGCTGCAAGTGAGACCCGAGGAGAGCAGAAACCCCCGGACGGGGCCCCTGGCAGCACTGACGCCCATTAATGTAAAGCAGCTCCAGGGCCAGCGAGATAAGAGTTGTAATGACCACCGTGGGTTCCCGCTTTCCCTTTTATTACTTGGTACGTTGTTGCGTTCGTTTCCAGCAGAGAAGAGTTTATGTGTGCGTGGCTGCACCGGTTGTGTTGGACCGAGCTCCCTACATGGTTATGTGCATGGACTCCAGGGACAGAACTGCACTTCCCCCTAATAAGCTCCTCGCACCACATTAAAGATAAAAGGGGAAGGGAAATATTTATATTCTGACAAAGCAGCTCTTCCCTTCAGGCTCTTGTTTTATTTATTAGCTTGCTCTGTCCCTCTCTTACAGTTTTTTTCTCTCTATTTCATTGCCTATGCTCTCTTTTTCTGCTTTCTTCACTAATTTCATCCCTGGGAGACAGTGACAGCAAAACTTAAGAATCGCTGCCCAAGACATCAGATTCAAATTGTGTAATTCCCAGCTGATAACTAAAACTCTCCCCCTATCTTTGTTTTTTAACACAAAGTAATGATTTATGGTGCTTAAACAATTGAATACATCACATCTGGTTTACTCCAAACTGTAGAAATAGGCTGAGTTAGGTTTTTGATGGTTGTTGTTTGTTTTTTATACATTGCAACACAGATGCGGAATATCCTCCCTTGTTTGTGTAGGCAGTGGAAACCACTATCATTCTTGTCTGGAGAAGCCCTTACTGAGGCATGACACAGCTACACCGAGACCTTTCTAACCTCATTCATCAAATACTTCCTTTCCTCTGAGGCCTTATCCTGGGGGACCATTCATTTCCTTCAACTAATATACCACACGAAAGGAATCTTGGGTAGATTCCTGTGTCTGGATCTAGCTCTGAATTTGTATAAGGGTTCAAGAAGAAATGCAATATGTAGTATTCCTGTCCGTTCTGCTTCTTTTGCTCCTTCTCATATATTGCAGAAAATCATGTGCTGACTTACATTGTGAGGGGACACCAGTGTCTGTGTTATTTTTAGAGCTGTACTTTTGCCACAATCAAGTAGCCTTCTGCAAGAGTGAGGCAGCAAAATTAGAGTCTTGGCGCCCATAAGCCTCGCCTCAGTGACATCCATATGTTTCTACCTGTTGTCATAGAAGTGCAAAATATCTGCAAAACACAGTCTTTACACCACCAGATTAAGTGGTGTAAATTGCGAACTGCTCAATGAATTAGTTCACCTGGCTGGGGATCCGACTGGGGTTTTTTTACCGTTCACAATCCTGCTCCCTAAAAAACACCACAGCTCTGTTTCCAGACTGATCAGGAAGGTAAAGGAATTTGTTAATTGATTTTTCTCCCTCCCATATCAATTAATGAATCCAGTCTAGGGAGATGTGAGCTCTTGGTTCTTAGTTAATTAATCCTTTTCCTTTATCTTCACAAATAATGGCAATAAAGCAATTAGCAAAGGATTTAAAGGGTGTGGAGCAGTGAGAGATTCCTCTGGCTCCTCTGCAGCTCAAGCTGTTCAGCACTGCTGCAATTCAGGCTCTCTCTAAAGGGATTTGTGTCCCCCACCCTCTATAGTGAGGCTGCTGAAATCGCAGCCTCTTCAAGATGTGAAATCCCCAGCTCCATTTCCCCTAAGGGAAGTTAACAACTTCGGTGCCAGTCCTTGCCGAACGGCTCCTCTGGCACAATGGCACCAGCCTTCAAAAGCAGCAGGCACTGGCTGCCGCTTGCACTGCTGTTGCGGCAGCCCCTGAGCCTGTGGCTCCCAGGGAGGGTACAGCAGGGCAGCATGTGCTGGGCAGTCCCACCGCCTCAGTCCTGCTGGAACAGCAGCCCTGCTCATCCATCCGCTCTCCTGGTCTTGTCCTCCCATCCCAACCCGTACACAGGCACTGCCTCCCCAAAAGCCCTCAGTGAGCGGCTCAGCTCCCTCTGTCAGTGGGAGAGGAACCTGCTTAAGCTGTAAACCCTGCAGGAGAAGAACTACAGGAGGAGGGAGCTGCCCTCTCTGTTCTGTGAGGAGTTGAATGGATTTTGCCATTCTCCCCAGAGATCAGGGCTTACCTGACCAGCTGTCTCCACACTCCCTGACACAGCTGCCCTGCTGGTGCCTGCCTTTTGTGGAAAGGACAGCAGCTGCACAGCGGGGGATGCACTGGTGAAGGGAGCAGCATCTCCTTATGGGCTATTCACACCCTGACAAGGTATCTGTCCCTGTGCTCCAATGCTCAAGTTATCCTTTGTCAGCAACTCTCCTAGGTTGTCTCCTTCCCTTGGAGTGTGCAGGTGAGTCCTGGTCACCTTTGTTCAGGGAAGCCACGTTGGGTGGTTAAGCTAAGGCAAGGCTGAAGGATCTCAAGTATTTTTTATGCAGGCTTGGGAAGCCACTGTGTCATATTTTCTCCATGTGTAAGGGTGGTGTGACCGGCTTCTGCCCACTTACCCTTGCACCTCTGCACAGAACTTGGCACAGAGGGTGTGAAAGTTGGCCCCACAATTGGTAGCACAGCACTCTTGACAGATTTTGATAATTTGATTTAGTGGTCCCACATTGTCATTATTTGTCTACAAGTATAATCATAGAATTCTTTATTTTGGAAAAGGCCTTTAAGACCATTGAGTCCAACCATTACCCCAGCACTGCCAAGTCCACTGCTAAGCCATGTCTTTAAGTGCCACATCTTTCGTCTTTTAAATACCTCCAGGGATAGTGACACCACAACGTCCCTGGGCAGCTTGTTCCAGTGCTTGATAACCCTTTCGGTGAAGAAATTTTTCATAATATCCAACCTAAACCTCCACTGGTGCAACTAATATTATTGTCAAAAATTGAGTTTGCTGATAATGTCCCATAGAAGAGAAGCTTTACAGAGTATTATCATTTTCTGCTGCTTAAGGATATTACCAGCATGATAGAGTAAGCAGCAGGTCCTGGAGCGCTGCAACAAGAGCCATCCACGTGTTCAATCTCCTCCTTTCTGCCCACAGCTCCCCCTCTGCCTTCTCATTAACAGCAGTGGTGTGTTGCTGGAAGGCCCATCTCCACCCTCCTTCTGGAGGCACCAAGAGCTGGAGATGAAAGTCTACCTCTTCTGTGCTCCTAGCTATGAAAAGTCAGAGCTCTTCTGGTTCCCTGAATGCCACGGTGGTCTCAGAAGGGCAAGAAGATCCCAGCAGCCCTGTGTATAGTGGTCAGTGATGCTGTCCCTCCTGCACCAGAGTCCTGAGGGAATGAGCACTTGGCTGTGAGCACTGACACCCCTTGTTGGCCCTCAGGCTTTCAAAGACAAAAAAGGTCCCATGCTAATGTGTGAATTCTCAACAGAGGTAGCTCTGCAGCTATGCTGTCAGTTGGTGTCCCCTGGTAGGCTTAGACTAGATGCTGAGAAATGAAGCAACTGGCTGAAAGAACCTAAAGAAATTGTCTCTGTGTGTAGGAATGTGTTCCTGCAGGTTGGTGTCCAGCCATCCTTCAGCCAAGGTGTTTTACCTCCGTGAGAAGGTGTGGCAGGGATGGCACGTTTGGTTGCCCCTCAGCCTCCTGTGACCAGTTGGCATGGTTACTCTGTGCTACTGTTGTGTGTCCCTCAGGTTTTGAGAACTGCCCCAAATGAAGGGAAGGAGCCGGTGAGCTCTGGAAAGTATATTCTACTCTGGGTTGCTTCATCAGACCAGATTCCTACCTTCCAGCTCAGGCTCCACAGGAATTACCTTTTGATGTAATATACACGTTTTTAACTACACAGCCACTAAATATTTCTGGTGTGGGTCAGTCCTTCTGTCATTGTGGGGAAGTCTTGGTTTTTTTCTATCATGTTGCTTGCTCACTTGCTCACCGCTGCTGTGCCTATCTCTGTTTTCAAACATAAACTCAGTGTGCCACTATCAAGTGACAGTGAAGAGATGTGGATGTTCTCTGTGACAGTGTGTGTATAGGAGATGCATATTTGTCCTTAAGGCAAGATGCAATGTTTCATCCCAAGGGAAAGAAAAATGACCTTTAGTCTGTCTGGATATTTTACAATGTGTCCTTCCTTTTCTGTTTCCTGTGAGGTTAAAGACCTGCTGGTGATGATTAAAAGTACCGCAGTTTCTTCTTTCTCTAAATATTTTTTTTTTGAGTTATTTCAAAAGTAAGAAAGAGGCTAGAAAGACTTAGCTGCATCTTCCTTTTCACCCTGATGCCCACCAAATATCAGATTCTGCTGCATTTTACTTTCTAACAAAAGTAAAACTTAGTAACCTTTTCTTTCTGTTCATATCCAGCAGCTGAACATCCCTTACCCCTCCCGAATGGATTCCCAGAAGGATATTTTTTGCAGCCTTCATACCAACAGCTAGCTTGCATGGTGCCAGCGTGGGATCTCTAGTCTGGAGCTCCTGGCACTCCTGGGTCAACATATATTAGCATTGTAGCTGTTAGGAGCCAAGTTTAGAAATGTATTCCTAATTATAGCAGAAATGGTGGCCAGGGTTCATATCAGATTTTTTCCCTTGGGCTCTTTTCCTAGTTCAGAGCTGCTATACGTCTTTCTGCAGAATGCTGGCAAAGATATTGTCAAGAAAAAACATAACAAGGTAGTGCCAGAAGATCATCTGTGCATTGCACAGATGGTCTGCACGTGCACCACAAGCCCAGTGCTTTGGGAAACATTGAATTTACTCTGCCTTGGCTTTGCAGCTGATTCCAACATGCACCACAAGCCCCTCTGACACTTCCAGGAAGTGTTGGACTCGCTGGCAGGGGCTCTGCAACTGAACTGTGCAGATGCTGTGGAAACGTCTGGGGTTTTTGGATGCTGACTAACCTGGTGTTGCTATCACATAGTAGTTCCAGCTGGGCATTGGACTTGCAGAAATCCCACATAAATGTAAAGACAGTCCTCAGATTCTCCCTTTCTTCCAGACAAAACCTCTGTGCAGAAGAGAGAATGTCCAATTAAACCCAGACATGTTAGGCTTGCTCTCATCTGTCTGCTGGGTGTCTGCAAGATGCAGAGATCAGGCAGAAGATGAATGGTGTGGTGGTCAAAACCCACACTTTTCTGTGAGTAATGCTAGCATATTGATGTAACCTTTCATTCTCAGTGTTTGTCAAATGTTATTAGTGTAAAAGTCTCCACAGGATCAATATTTGAAATACTTTTTCCACTCCACATTCTCTTTTTTCTCAGTTTATAGTCTCCTCCTAAGTCACCATGTTTGCTTAGTGACAAATTTGTGTAGCAGTTTCATTTATCCGCATTCATTCTAGCTTCACCATATCTGGGACTCTGAGTTCTCCTACTGAATATCTTACTCGATCTGTTCCAAGCAGCCAGGGGATTGGATCAGCCCGATCACCCAGCATTTGAACTTCCCCAAGTGAGAAGAGTGTGAAAATAGTCTGTTACCTGTCCTGGGCTCCAGAGTAGGGCTTTTGGCTGCTCAATCAGAAGGCACTGAAGGAGATCTGATTGCACTGGGGAGTGGCTGTTGAAATTGCAAAGTGAACAACAACAACAACAACAAAAATCAACATTCCCAGTTCACTCCCCTTCTGCAGGCAGCCTTCAGTCCCATATAGCTGGAGATAAGACATTCCTACAGGCTCCCCAAAGTCCTAGCTGCCAACCAGGAGGGATGAATACCTTCCCAGAACTGGAATGCCCTGCTCTTAGTTCATATCTCCTCTGATAAATGGTGACATACAACCCACCCAAATTAAAGAAAACTACCAGGAAATATGTCAAAGAAGAAAGTCTTGTTTTAAATGCCTCTGGAAATCACTACTGTCCTATATTAAAAATACAGATTGCAGCTGGGGCTTTCAATAAATACAGTAATTTGAATGAATACCTATGGGTCTGCCATCCAGAAGGGGAGGGTCTGGCTTTGTGGCTGCTGCCCAGAGTTGGAGTGGGGAGAGCTGGGGTTCCCAAGCTTGTCCTTCCTGCCAGAGTGCTGCCAAAGGGACCTCTGACCTCCAATGGCTCTGAGGCATGTAGCACCTTAGGTCCCTCTGAGACAGAGAAAAATAATATTTCAAGACCTAGATTTGTTATTGACCAGGCTGGGAAAGGATTTTGCCTTCACCATGTTCCTTCCTCTCCCTATGCAGCTCTGTTCTGATGTAAACAGGGCTTGGTGGGAGCATGGTGCTGGTTACACCAAGATCATAGGTTTGGTCCCTATATATGCCATTCACTAGAGAGTTGGACTCAATGATCCTTGTGGGTCCCTTACAACTCAGAATATTCTGTGATTCTGGTGAAGTTTTGGCAGGCCTCATTCTGTACTTCTTTCTGTGGAAGATCTGAATTGCTCTCTCATCTTTGTGTAAAATTGACATTAAGGGTTTACCTGCCTTAACTACATTTTGTGGGGACAGCAATGTAAAAGTTACATTATGTTCTCCAGAAGTCCATTTTCACATAGTTTTGCTGCTCACTGGCTGAGTCCATGACACACAAAGCCCTTGTGGTGATTGTTGAAATCAGTGGACATACAGCTTTTCTGCACCAAAGAGAGGGAGGCTTTTTAGTATCAAGCCATACAATCTCATATAACTTGAACAGCTGTACATAGCTTAATGGGATTGTGTCCCTAGCTCAGTATGACTGAAAGACAAAGGAGTAATATTTTTTTTTATCCTTCAAACAGCATGTCTTTAACAGGTCTCTTACCTGGCTGCTGTTCTATTGCCCTCTGTAACTGAAATCAAGCTGCTGAAATCTGTAATATAAACTTGTACATACCTCTGCTATAGTATGTAGTGTCCTAGCCTTCTAAGAGCAATGTACTACAGGAGACAGAGTATAATAATGCAGTAAATATAGGTCATCTTCAGTAGAATGTAGCTTTTAGCAATTGGAAGAATCCTATACACAAAAAGGAAAGAAAATTCCCAGTGTGGGCATCAGCTCTGTTCACATGTTATGAACATACATGCTAGAACTGTATAAACACACAAAGGAGTGAATGCATGATGAAAGGCTACATAATAGCTGAAGAAATATTTGCAGTATTTTGTATTAAATTGATAACTGAGGCTAACTGAATTTTCCAGAATGTCTTTATTATCTAATATATGCAATAATAGTTGGAAGAAAATCATCTGCCTTATACAACAGGTCCGTCTCTGGTGCAGAGAGTTTTAATTTTTACTCAGAAACCCTGACATTGACAAGTGACTTTTTTCTAGGTTAAGAGAGGGAGGAAAAACAACCATTTTGTTTGAGTGTGGACTTGAATGAACTGATCAGGTCACTGAATTACCTCAGGTGCCACAGCACCAGAACCCATCAAAGACCTCTCCAGCTGATTTTGAAATCAACTTTTAAAAACACTTTGAATTTCACCTTTTCCTTCTTATTCTGTGGCAAGATGATAATGTTCCACTATCAATCAAGCAGAAAATACACAGCAAAACTCTAATTTTAGTAATGTCATTCAAGACTTACTAAACATGAAAAGTGAATAGGAATGCTTTAGCTGTTGTCATAATAGGAGCAGAACCTTGTTGGTTTGTTTAAGTGAAAACTTTTGTATCACATCAGTTCTTTGTTCAGTCTATACCTTGGAAATTAATCTCTAATGAGTGTCTAATCTGCTGCACTTTTGCTTGTGATTTGGCATAAACACTGATTTATTTATTATACTTTGGCTGTAATAATTTGCTATGAGCTGGAATCACAGCTCTGCAGCTCTTCATTAGGAAATAGTCAACACTTGGCATCTTTTGAGTCAGTCAGACTGTGTCTAAAGCAATTTACTACCACATGGGTGGATCCATAAAGTTACTTGGTGCATCTGACCAGTTGCAGATACCCCTGCATCTGACCAGTTGGGAGTTTGGGGGTTTTGCTTTGGACGAGGTGGCTTCAGTTTTGGAACCAAATATTCCCACCAAGAATGTGTTTTGAAGCCCTCCAAAGGACCATGCATTGACTCAGACTCTCAGGTCTCCATCATTAAGCAGAGCTCATTAGCTTGCACAGGAACTCCAGGAGCAGTCGAGCACACCAAAACTACTCTGCAAAGCAAAACAATTCCTACTAACTGGGGATGCTCAGGGAATTTGCATTTGCTTCGGGACTTGACTGCTGCTCTGGACCACCACACTAATATAGGCAACATAAAATAAAGAAAAACATTTTTCCATTTATCTGTTACCCAAAAGCTGATTTGGTTTGTTAGTTAGCTGTTTTTTGGTGTTAGTTTTGTTTGTTTGACATATCACTGCAAGTTTTTTATTTCTGGAAACAGTTCCTTTAGTGACAGGATTTTCCAGACAGTGTTGAAAATGAAAATTTCTACACTCTCATGGCCAGATTCATAGTAAAAGCTTGAGGGTTAGTTTTTAAGGAGTCACCATTTCTAGCTAGATCCAGATATCCAACCATTCAGATTTTACTTAGTCATGTGCCCAAAACACCCCCTTTGGTTCATTCCACTGAGCTTTTCACCTCACTGCAGCTCATGCTACATACTTGAGTACAGCTTGACAGGGATCTTTTCCGGCCACAAATCCCATGTAAATATACATTTTGTGTGTGTGTATTTATATTGTTAGTAAGAGTTCGGTCTGCTTTGATGCTGGTCAGTAAGGGATTTTTTCACCACAATAGGCTTTGAATCAGATTCTCATGCCTTAGTTCATGTGCCTGCCTCATTTGCCAGCCTGTTTAGGTCAGCCTTGTTTGGGTTAACCTAATCTCTCTTCCTGGGCTAGAGGCTGGACCACCATCTGTCAGGATGGGCTCGGTATCCTGCTCAAGCTGTGTTGTCTATGATTACATATAAAGTCCTAAACAATGGCCTATTATCTCTTTGTCTTGTCTTTTGAGTTTCTGCCGTTCTTTGTTGGTGACAACTCTTGCAGAACACCACAGCTTGTTTCACCTGTGAGGAGTCTTCCATGGCAGCACCCTCTTTCCCAGGAAGAGTTGTGTACTTGGAGGCAGCTTGAGCACATGACAGACAACAGCATTCCTGGGAATTTGTTTCAAGTTTCCAAGGTTTCTGTTCTGAACATGCAGAAGGCTTGAACATTTCTCCTGAGACTTCTTTCATGCGTGGTCACCAAAATCACCACCTTTTCCCATCAGAGGGAATTTTCCTTTGTGCCCAAGGAAGATGTGGTGGGAAATAAAAGCTGCAACACTTGTTCACAGATCTCTGGCAGAATTCACCCTTCCCAGCCCCACATCTCTCTCATTTTTAGCAGCACCCAATTTTTGCTCCTTCAAGATCAGCTCTTATGTTTGATTTTATCAGATGTTCACCTAATTCTGTGATTTTCAGAAATATTGCTACAAGTTGAGATTTCTTCCTAGAACAATTTGTATTGGGCTGAATTTGTCAGGGAAAGATCTTTACTTCCCCAGGAAAAGGGGAATAATTCTGTTACTGTTTTAATCTGATAATGAGCCAGATACTCGATAAGCCTAAATAAAGTTTGTGGCAGATGCCAATACACAGACACTGCTGAGCATTTTCTTTTGTTCATGCAAGCAGCTGGCTCACTATTGCACCTGAAGAGGTAATTAGAAAGATAAGTTGGAACACTAATTTGCAACATTCAGGCCTTCCCTGGGAAGGTATTGCCATGACAAAGGGAAATAAAGGAACTCACAGTCAAGAACAGGGGCACTATCCACCATTTTTCACTCTCACTGGCAGCTCTAGGTAACCTTTAACCTCTTCCCACCAGCCTCCTCAAAGAAGCTACAAGATGCAGGAGAGTAAAGGAAAAGAGTCCAGTCTCCTCACACAAAGTGCCCTGTGCATTTATACTTAGAACAAATGTCTTTTATTCTGATTCCCTTGTGTTCTATTGCTCTCAGGTACTCCAACAGCTAAAAAGGAAAGAAAAAAAAAAGTAAAATAACCACACATGCCAAGAGTAGGTTGCTTTATAAGGACATCAAGGAACACATTTGAAATAAGTTTTATGGATTACTAGCAGTCAGGAGTATTTTGTTTGGTTAGTTTGTTATTGTGGATAGCACAGTGCTTGCCTCTGAATCCATTTTACATAGATTCATTAGTTTAGTTTTGTAGGGCTGTGCTGTGAACTTTGCAATGCTGTGAGTGAGCGCAGGGAGAGCTTCACCTTAGCAATGCCTGCACAAATACAGCCGTGAGCAGCTGAGCGCTCAACTGCAGAGGCTGCTCTTGGAATCTCCTCCTGGTCAGAAGTGGGGCTCTTCTGCCAATCTTCTAATTTCTGTAATCAAAGCAAGCCTGGCTTGTGCACTCTCAGACCCCAGACTGCCTGCACTAAAGCCAATCACTTCGTCGAGACGACAACTGGACCTTGGGAAAGGGAGCTCTATCAATAACCTGGAATCAACCCGCATAAAACTTCTCCTTATCTGAAACTCTGTTTTAGGGGGAAATCCCATCAGTAGCTGTGCATTAATTGACAGGAAATTGCTTGCCCTGGGCTCCTCTGACTGAGGCCTCCCCTTTCCCTGAACTCCACTTTCTCATACTGCACCTCACTTGACGTTTGACGGCGCTGAAGGGAGAGATGAATTCCGTGAGCAGTGAAAAAACAACTTTCCGCTCCATCGCAAGGAGCCAGATGACGGATACTATTTTCAAAGACCTCTTTGTCCATAAGATGGCGTTTGAATTAGGAACTTGTTTAGCCAGATTCTCTTGTTACAATTTACTGATTCATTGGGTGGAGAATGGGAGGGCAGGATGACAGAGCCAGACAGCTTCAATTAATGATTTTTTTAAAAAGATCTCATTCAAACACAAATGAATCTTAAAATAAATCCAGAATTAGCCAGCAGGAAGAATTATCAATTTTAATCTTTTTTTTTTCCTTTAAATTATCTACTGAGGGAAAATAAGCTGTTCTAACACTATTTTTCAGAGAAAAAATTGTAAAATTCTAACAGATAAAATCTGTGGTGTCTTTCTTAAGAACAAAAGGTTGTGGATAAGTTTTTTTTGAAGCAATAAATATCTCCAAGTCTCTTTGTATCTCTCAATAAGATCATAAAACTGTTAAGCATTATTAGGGTTAGTAACATGGAAATTAATTTATTTCCACAATAGAATAAGGGAAGAGATGGATCAAATTTAGATCTTCCACCTGTTCTGACAGATACCATTCTTCTGACCAGTTATCTCTGGATCACATTAGAATGGATAAATCTGGAATTAGATCCAAGGAGATATTGAAGCCTTATCCCTGCATGTCCAGTGTTCCCCAGCCTGACCCAAGCCCCTTTGTCCCACGTGCACTGGAGGAATGCCCAGGATCTGACACCACCAGTGCTGTGCCTCTGCTTTCTCCGTGCTCCTGCAGCCAGGCCTGAGGCATTCATACCCTGCCCTTGTGAAATCCTGGGGTCCCTCTCTCAGCTGCTGAGCCCTGGTCATTTTCACAGCTTCTGCTTCAATTTGTAAAGTTTCTTGGAAATCACCCAGGGGGTCTAATCTTACTGTTGGGGGAAGGGGAAAGGTCTGGACTGCTCTTGTGTGACCTCAGCCATTTAATTTGTCTGTCATTACTTCATGGGTATAGGTTACCAAGAATGCAATTCTCAGCTTTCTTACAAAAATAGGACTATGGTCTAAACTTTCTTTTATTTATTTGGTTGAAAAAAAGAGAAAAATTACTGTCTGTGGTAGAATAATTCTTATTCTCTTCTGGACTCTTTCCCTCTGAACACAGACACACACACGTTTGTGTGCATGTCTCATTAGAAACATCCTGCATACACCAACTCAACTTTTTGCAGAATTTAAGTAGCAAGAAATATTGAACTCAGAACTAGACTATGCTAGTGATATAATTAATATATACTTTTTATGAGGTCCATTTTCACACCACAGGTTTCTTTAGATAAATTTTTCAACTTTCAAGTTCTTTTTGCCCCTCTCAAGACAGCATTCAGAATAAGTATTTGAGTGTGGAGAATGGAGACTTCTGAATGAACTTTAGCCAATTTAATAAAACTAGAACAAATCAATAAGCCACCCAGGCATCTAATGCTGTCAGTATTCCCACTGATGGTTCCACAACATCAAACAGTATGGAAAACATTGTCAGGATAAGTCCTCTGTATTCTGAAACAGGTCCCTAAAGGCAGAGACATGGAGGTTTTCTTGGCCTACCTGTTTAAAATGGGTCATGCTCTGCATTCACAATCAGCTTGAAGTCAGATGCAGCTCTTCAAAGCAAGAGCTCCAGCAAAGCCCTCCTGCTCGGGCTGGGAGTGTGCTGCAGTCAAGGGCAGGGAGCCACTGAGAGGAGCACAGCACCCTCCTTCCCCCAGCCATGTTCAGAAAGTTGCCTTCTTCTTAGCCTTGGCTGGTGTGGTGATAGTATCTCCTCTTAGCTGTTATCAAATTCCCATCTCCGTGCAATGTCTACTCGTGCGTCATGCCATCCTTAAACCAAATCCCAACCTCACTCCTCTGGTTTCAGCGAGTAGCTCTGGGTCTGATTATCTGCTTTGTCTGCACTACTAGAAAGTTTTGCTACCTGAGCAGTGGAAGCTGCTTGTGGCAGTAAATGTCCTTTGCCAATGTGAAAAGTTTCAGTTCCCATGGAACAGACACTCTACAGCTACCTCCTACTTTTGTTTTTGCAAAAGTGTAAGCCCAGCATGTTCACACTGGTAGAAGTTTCTAGCTGGATCCTGAAGAAATAGAGGATATTGCACTAGTGCAAGGTCCTTGGAGTGAGGACAGCTGCTGCGGGGAAAACTGGTCATTTCTCCTCTTTTTCCTTCCCCCATCCCTCTCCTAGGTGAAATTGGCTGTACTGATCCATCTAACTGCACTTAGTTTAAGGATATCTGTCAAAACAGTGAGGTAGATCTGGAATCACAGTTCATCCAGCTCCAGCCTGACCCCAGACCCTGCCAGCAGCTGGTGGCAGAACTAACCTGGCTTTCAAAGCCTGGCCCTTGTTGCCCTCTGTGAGAGGTGGGCCCCTACACAGGCCATGTGGTTTGCCATTTCCATCCACCAATGCTCTTTTATTCAGTGAAGGTAAGAAGAAAAGGTGACAGGCAAGGTGATGATGCTCCCTTATTACCCAGATAAGGCTTTAGCTGTGCACTGCTGTAGTCTGTTCATAATCATCTCTCATCAGCCTTCTCAAGCATAGGACCTCACAGGGCTCATTTTGACTGCAAGGTCCCAGGAGTCCCCATGAACACTGCTCTGGGTGGTTGTATCAGCTGAGGTGTGCCAGCACAGTTTGTTTCGCTTAGTACAGGAGCAGATGTCAAATGGTAATTCTCTTGGATGCCCCCCTAGTTTGGTCCTATCTTACCACTAAAGGGTCATGAGCATAGATACAAATTTGTATGTGTAGACCTCATCTATTTGCAGAGGTCTGTCAGCTCCTCTGCAAATCCACTTCTAATGTCAGAACCGGAGGTGTGCCACAGCCCTTACAATCTCTTATCCCTAAGGAGTTATCAAATAATAGCTGACTTTACCAAATGAGCTGGTATATTTTCCCAGGGATTGCACAGAAATTAAGAAGCCCTCACTTATCCTCACAGTAGAGGCTTTGAACCCTTCACTGTACTTTGCAGAAATCACTCTTGGTTCTGGGATCCCTGAACCCAGATGCTGATGGAGTTGGCAGAAAGACTGAGGAAGTCAAGGGAGAGGGACCATGCCCTCTGCTTTGGCACATGAGAGTCAGAGTGTTTTGAGCTGAATGCTTACAACTCAGAGACACCCCAAACCTGCACCTGTGTTTGAAAAACTTTGCTTCATTTGTTCTTTTTTCATAAGCCAGCTTTAGATGGGTATGAGAATCATAGATTTCATCTGGGTTACCCCAGAACTTTTCTGGTTTAAGTGCAAGGGAACCAGTCCTGCTCTTCCTTGTTCCTCAGTGAATAGAAGGAACATTTCCCACAAGAGAAGGACTAGCAATGACTTTAAAAACCAAATAGAGAGAGAAATACATTCAATTGGATTATTGGTGGAGGGGATTTATAGCATGTTGTGAACTATCCACTTAGAATTTAAGTGAGGGGCAGAGGTGGGGGTTGAGAGATCAGGAAAACACAGTTCCCTTGTTAAAATGAAAGAATGAGTTTAATATATACAGGCAGAAAGACAAGGCAAGTCCTTTCCCTGTTAAATATTTACCATCTGAGCTCTGCTTAGACTCCTGATTTTCTGTATCTCTAAAGGTGGTGGTACTTGTGACAGTAGGATATATTTCTTAATGTATTCCTCCCTCTCAACCCACCTTGCATGGGAAACGACTGCAGTAACAAAAAGCAGACTGTTCCCTTCTCATGAATATTAATCAGTAAACTCCCCCTGCTATTTTAAATCGAAGGCTGGTGCTAAAACCCTTTTTTCCCCCCACTCAAGCATCCCCCAAGGAAAACCCTGAAAGTCCTGGGAAAGCCATGCACAGAGGCTGCCGTGACTAGAGGCCTTCCAGGCAGTGACATATAAAACTCTGAGGTCAGGGGGCACAGCAAGAGGAGGAATCAGCTTTGTTTCCACTATGTGTTGCTGAAAGCTAAACCTTTATGGAACTTTTCTAGCTGCATTTTTGGCTATTTAGCTTTGAAAACAAAAGATTTATTTATTTTTTCCTATTCACCACAGTTTTTGTCCAAAGCTGACAGCAGTGCCATAAGAAGGAGCCTCCCTGTTCTGAGTTGGAGCTGTGTATGCTCCTTTGGTCATCACTGCTTTAGTTCAAATATTATATGACCTTTAAGCAGAAGAAGGAAAACAAACAACAACAAAAAAAATATTCCCAATGTAGTCACCCATTACAACAATTCATTCCTCTAAACAAGAAAATTAAAACCCTCCTTGGCAAGTAAAATATATTGATCAGGGCATGTACAGTACTAGATGACGTCCAGAAACCCAGCTGAGTGTCTTCACGATCCACTCAGCTTCAGATCAAACCAGAGGAATATTCCCAAGGACACAGAGGGATGCAGCCAGAGGTTGGCTTGCCTCCTAGATAACCCTGAGCAGTGCTGAACAATTCTTTGAACTCAAAGCAATTTGCGATTGTGTTCAGAAATAACACACAGACTTGCCAAAACCCAAGAGTGTATCAGCAACCAACGTGTACTTTTCCAGTGCCTGTAATGATAAGCCAGTGCAGAGTTTGTTGTTTTCTCTTTGGGGCAGTGTTAGCACTTGTGGTGTGCTAGAGGATTTCCCATGCCAAGGATGCACTTTGTGTCCTCAAGAGTGTGCAGGCAAGAATAATGTTTTGAAATCTTTGCCCTTTATCAAAGGATCTGGATAGACTTCAAAGAATCATATTATCCATATCTTGCTTGTGGCAAAAACTCAGGCAAGGAGGGGAGACAGGGCTTCCCCAAGGTGATCTTAAGAGCTGGTGTCACATCAGGAGAAAGATACTGTAGTTCCTGCCTGCTGTGGATGCCAAATCTCATCATGCTGTGAAGGTCAGGGCAGGGTGCTGTACACACCAGATCTAATGTGCTGGTTGAAGACTTCGAGTGAGAGATGGTGCACACTATTAGTGAATGGAGATTGAGGCAGGGAATGGGACACCTTCAAGCTGATGAGCCCAAGCAGAACTGTGTTTGATGGTTGCTGGTGGCAATAGCTCATGGCACAAAGCCTGTGGTAGAATGGCAGCAAAGGTTCCAGGACAGAGTCTGGGAGAGGATAGAAAATAACCACATCTCAGTCTTTGGAAGCAATGTCTTAGAACATTGCTAGGGCAGAGGGTTGGAGTATGGTGGGTTTTGATGATGATGTTTTGCTCACTCCATAGGCAAGAGTACACATTTGATCCAAATAAGCCATGCCACCCAACTGAACTGATGAGATATTTCCCCCTGATTTACTCTGGAGAGATATCTGATTCATGTAAAGGCAGAGTGTCATGAATCAAAAGTATCTGTTCCAGCATAAATCTTGCTCACACAAAGACAATCCTTCACAATTCTTTCAAATGAAGGTCTGAAGAGTAAATTCATGTTAGAGCAGCATCTTAGGTTAGGTGGCTGCAGTGGTTTTGGTCCAGAGCCCTAAAACCACATGTACAATTCTGGGAGCAATTCTGGGATACATATCCAACTGCACTCAGAGGAGGAGGTCTTCAGGAAGAACCTGGACTTTGTGCTTGCAAGATCTGGATGGAGTTGATGATTGATGCTGGTACACAAAGATGTGCATATTCTGCAGCAAGGTCTCAAACAAAACTCTGGGCAGATAACAGATTGTTTGAGAGCTGCAAGCTGCAATTCTTCCACTCAGGCCTCTGAGGTGATGGCAGCAGTACAGTTTTTCCAGGACACAAGAATGAGAAGCAGCTGTAACTAGTGGCTGCAGGTATAAACATGTATCACTAATTAGAGGTAGTTAATAATTTCCTGGCTCCATTAAATGCTTGCAACTGATATTTACTCTTTCTTTCCACCCTTCTTTGGAGGAACTGAGCTATAGCTGACTAATCCAGTAGGTGGTGAACAAGATGGCAATAGTGTTAGCCAGTTTCAATGGAGTGCCAGAGATGTGTGGAGTGTGAGAATGCAAGTATTTGCTAAAAATCAGGTTGCTTATTTCAATAGAAGCGTTTGGCTATCAATATGTTTTGAAGACTGTGCTGCTTGATGGCAAAAAAACCCACACAAACCAAACAACTGAAAAAGAGATCAGAATTGCTATGTGTTTGAAAAGGTTTATTCTAACTGTATTTGAAAAGAATGCAATAACTGTCTGTTCAGGAAACTACCCTCACAACAGTGTTTTATAAATATATAAAATGAAGCAGTTAAACATTGAATGGGAAATGGAAGAGCAAACTGACACCCTTGCAGAAGTTGTGAGAGATCAGAAGCACATCTTGAGAACTGGTTGTTTCATCCCTCTACCTTCAGGCCAGGAGGCCTTATTTATTCTACTAACAGATGCATATATTCACCACTATATTGCCTGTGGTGTACTGACATTAATGGGAAATTTCCAACAGGCAGGTATGACACCCTGAAGAACACGCAAAGTTGACCCTTGATCTCAAACTTTCATTTTTTCTGAACATGTTACCTGGCCCAGCAAAGCCAGCTGTGCTTGTGCTGAGGCACTCAGCCTCTCAGTCCTTCAGAAGGGGATAGGAGAGGTGTTGAGACATCAGCAGCCAATACTGTACTCTTTTCCCTGGCATCGTTCTGTAGATGCTACAGCCTAGGCTGGCCATGTTTTGGAGAGAAGGGCTGTCTCTGGGCTACTGCACCCAGAGGCTCTTCTGGCACTTGAGCTTTTTGTGGATAAGTAGTTTCTTGCGGTGCATGTAGGAGCAGAATCCTTATTTCTACTTTTCCTTTGTTAGTCTCCCCATCTGCCCTCTGGGCTCCTGCACTCCATGAACTTACCAGGGGACATTTCTTTCTCTGTGGCATTCTCTCTATACTTATCTAGGGCTTTGAATACCTCCCAGCCAGTGATTTCTGGCAGAACAATGTATGCCACTGATGGTACAGTCCATAGCCACTTTGCCTTTCACTTTTCTTCTTGACCTTTTTACCTTCGTTATTTCACAAATATTCAGTCTTGAAATTTTACACACTTAAGGTACCTAAAAGCAAATTTTCCACTGGTTAAGTTGTCTAAACTAACTATCCAAATCTTGAAAGGATGTAATTTCCCTTGAAAGTATATCCTCACAGATAATTGATAGCATAGCCATCTTTCAGACCAGATGGTTTCCTTTTGGATGCTTAGTCAAAATAAAGAATAAGGAGGAAAGTAGCCCTTGTCCCCTTAGAACAGATCCTGCTATTGCTTCTCAGACTAAAATCCACATTCCAGAAGGGTCTAAGCTAACAAAAAGAACCCTTGCATTTCACCTGATGATAATTAGCTTCACAGCAAGAGAAAAGTTATTTCTACGTATTAGTTGGTTCTTTCTCTAATATCTATGATTGTATGATAGTAAATATATCTATATATGTGTACATATCTACTAGGCAATTAACATAGTACTGCATAAGACACTGATATAAATAAGTATTTCAATTTATACTTCCTTTTGTCACAATCTTCATAGAGATTTGCAAAGGATAAAACTGTAATGTCTTCCATGAAATGAAGACACTTCTGGTGTGGAATTATGATGGTGTTTATGATGGTTTCACAATCAGGTCTAATAGCTGATGTTGGGCTAGTCCAGTCTTCCCTTTTGGGACCATTGCCCAGGTTGTAATAGTAAGAGAGTGCTTACCATCTGTGTTGAGCATAGGAAGAAGCATGACACCAGTCTCTTCTTCCTCCCTTATGAAGGAGTTGTAAGCACTGAAGTATTCACAGGCACAGGGAGGACTTGTCCTTTACTCCTGTGATGTGTACTACGCTCTGCCCAAGCAGCAGTTCCCCCTTCCCTCTCTGGAAAGGTAGCTGAAGAGAAGGAACCACCTTGGAGGACAGATGATCTGTGGGGTGGATTGTGCTGATTAGAGCAGAGGTGGAGAAAGAAAGCATTGGTTTAAGAGAGCTGGGGGATTTCAAAGAGGCAGAGAGAAATCACATCTGTTGGTATGAAACAGGGCATTTTGACAGTTCTTCAAAAAAAACCCAAAAACAAACCAACCAAACATAAAGAACTTCCTGAGGTTATCTGTATATTGTGGAGGGGAGACACCACAAACTGAATCAATAGCAGTCCAATTGGGACGTGTCTCAGAAATTGCTTGTTTCTGCTTTGGTGTGTCCAACCACAAGACTGTTCTATTCTGAACTGATGGGAATGGAGGATCATAAGAGGAAAGAGAGGATGTTTGGGCAAAATAGGAAGGAAAACACATACCTTCTAAGGAAAAAACCTTTGGGCATCCATCACTGGGAATCATGATGGCTGCACAATTCACCTGCTTTTTTTCTCCCTTCCATGTGAGCATATGGCAAAAGAGATAACAGGACTGCAAGGAGAGTTCTGCAGGGGTGATAGTTATGATGAAGTTTGTGAAAGCAAAGCAGTGTAAAAGGGATTGGATCTACTGTTCTTCCAGGAAGTTTGCAATTAATACTAAATTCAGGGAGTGGTACACCTAAGAACCATGCTGGATTCTCCTAATCCTTCATGATTATTCTGTATTTTTAATTCTTTGTTAACTTTTGCTACTCTTATTGCTTCTAAGAAATCGCCTCAGCAGAACTAAGAATTTGGACAAGTGACTCCTGTAATACTCATCAGTATGTGCAGCCTCAGTTACGTGAATCCTGGAGCCATTATCCTTCCCATCTCCACTTTTTGTTCTACACTTGTCTAAAGTTGTGTCCTATCATGAAGCAGGAGAGGGGAAGGACCTTGCCAGGTCATGTGTTTGCAGTGTTTGTGCAAGATCCTAATTTCTTATCCTTTGGGGAACAGCATTGGCTAAAGCAGTTGTAACCCAGAGCCTGCTCATGGAGCATGAGAAGAGTTTGTCCTTTGATGGAGAGTGTTGTGAGCAGGACAGCAATGGCTTTTGCACAGCATTGTATTTGTGGAGGGGGTGGGCTTGGCCCAGGGAGCCTGGATATGCTGCCAGTTCCCTCTCCTGATTCCCAGCCAGATGTTTCCCCCAAGTACCAACTGCACTGGCAGAACTCAGGCTGGGAGAGCACATGATGTGCCTTTGGAAAGGTTCAGCTGTGCCTTCATGTGCCCTTTTGGGCCCTGGGCTAGCTAGGTTTCAGGAAGGGCAGAGAGGAGAAGGTCAGAAGATGAAAGGGTCTTTGGAATCAAACCCCTTTGCTGAGATGCAAGGCAGAATGACTTTGTCACTCAATTAGACTGGACTTTCAAAGCACAGAATGAAGTGTTGGATGCGGCAATGCAGCCCTTGTCAGCGCAGCGTGTGGGAGGCGGCCCCGCAAAGGGAAGGGAAGGGAAGAGGTTTGCTCAGCAGCTGGCACAGCAGCTGGGCCCTGCCAGCTCACATCATTCATGCCTATCAGCGACCACCTTCTTCTCTGGCTGTGACACTTGGCCCTCTGCTAAGTCTGCTCTTCTCAGCTCTCCTTCCCTGGCACAAGACTCAGCAGCAGACAGGCACCCTGAGGAAAGAAAGAGCCCAGGACCAGCACAAAGCTTTTTAGACAAAGGGCTGTAAGGCCTGGGGATGGTAAGAGATTGACAAACAAGAGTTAGTCGTGTTTGTCTAAACTACTAATAGTGGCAAAACTCCTCTGAAAAGTAAACTAGCTTTAAATTATATTATTAAAGCCCTACTAACTACTCTGACCTTATTGAATGCCTTGGCTTGAAGGCTGATCTATTCCATGCACTATCCTGCCCAAATCAGTGAGCACTGGGTGAACAATCCTGGTGAACTGTGAGACACCCTTGTGAGATGAAAGAGCTCCCTCATGAAATTCAAAGGCCTTTGTAACTGTGCAGTATGGATGTAAACTGGTCAGAGGCCTTTCTAAACTAGTCTGTCCAGTCCTCCTGGCTGAAACATCAAATATCATTTGTATATGTAACAAAGTTTTTGGTGTAATTTTTGCTTTCCAGTACTCTATGAACATTGCAATGCTGGTTGAGATTTTCCAAACTCAAAGGAATTAAGACATCTGTAATAGAGCTGGTGTCTAAGTCCCTGAGTTTGTGTGGAAAGGCAGTCACAAAATTTGTTACAGGAATTGCAACAAGAACGCCCTGGGAAAGGACATCATCATTGTCTTAATTGGAAACTGAGAGATTTCACGGGCAGGGCTTCTGTTTGTAGCAATTTGCACAATCCTAGTGTCAGGATGACTCTATAAACCACTCCTTATCACAGCCAGCTCCAAAACCCTGTTTTGTGAAGCCAGGAATGGTTGGGTTTTACAAAGGTAATTCAGGTGATTTCTTCTACCCTATGTATCCTCAGCCCTACCAGCACCTCTTGACAGCATCAAACACTGTATCAGAGCTACTGCTGCTGTGCACCATCTTAAAGATTTCTCCTCTAGGAATGGAGATCTGGCTGCATTTCCAACTGTGTGTGCCACAAGGAAACTGGAATGTGGCTGACCGTCTGCCCCTGTGCTTCTGCAGTTCAAGCAAAGAGCATTGTTCTTACCTCTTGGTGTCCCAGGTGACTTGGTGTGTCCATATTACTCCCCTCATCTCAGCCCCAAACAGTCACACTGCATACATAGCAGTTTGAACCCAGAATCAGGTACCAGACATTTCTCTTGGCAGGGAAAGTAAACGGCATAGGGTTTGGAAGTTCTGCACCATCTAGGCAGCCTTTCTTACTTAGCAAGTACCAGGACCACTCCATGACAGTATAACACAGATAGGATAGCTTAAGTGTTCTGGAAGGGATGATCAAAACCAACCACTTTTGGTTGGATAGTTTCCTGATACCACCCTTCCCATCTTTAGTAGGCTCGATGTTACTGTAAGTGCTGTAGTGTGACAAAGGGAATTGCACTCACTGTATCTTCTTGAAAGCTGAGCACCAGGTAGGCTGCTGGAAATCCTGTCTCAGCAACTCACTTGTGAGTAATCAGTGTGGAAATGCAGGTTTTCCAATTTTGTTGGGTTTTGTCTCTTGTTAAGTTTTTCTACAGACTAGTTGCCATCAGAACACTGCTATCAGCCCAATATCCATCAGAAAGTGAGAACTTGGGCTATTAGAAAGGAAAAAGAGCATCAGTTGCTTTCAGGAAGGGGGAAGTGGTGCCAATTTACCCTTTACATTCAAAGGGCCTGACAAGCATCTTATTGAAACTGATGGAACAGCTGGCATTGATTATATTGAGTTCAGCTCCAACATGAAACTCTGAGAGCACTTTGCAGTATCTAATGATGGCTTCCTACATAACCACCATGGAAACCCGATCTGCTTTCCTTCCAGCCTCATTCCAAGCCAGGTTGGTTTGTGCTTCTTTGTTCACTAAAGCTCTTGTTGGCTAAATTTTCTGGGACAAACACGTAACTGATGCTTAAATCCCCTGACAAAAGAAAGCACAGATGCCTTTTCTGCTTTGAAATATCCACGGTCTTTCTCTGCATAGCAAGAATCCATGTCCTGAATGGACTCAGGGTGGGCAGAAAGGGACTTGGTGCCTGTGAGGCTTGGTTAATATGCCTCTGACTGGCTGGCTTTGTGCCTTCTCTTTAGGTCCTTGTGAATGAGAATAGCCTGCTGGCAGGTAGCCTAAGGGCGAGCTGTGGCTGGTTGTGAAAGGATGAGCTGGGCAACAGGAGCAGGGATAAAAGTAGGGAGTAGCAGATGAGAAGAAGGGGGAAATCATTCTAATTGAAGAGCACTTTACCACTGAGACTACATCTGTGAAGTCTTCTCTCTTGTTGCTTGCAGCAGATCCCTACAGCACCCACGACCCATTTAATTGATTCTTACCTTCTTAAAAGTTGCTCAGAGGGACGTTTGAGAGCCAGCTTTGCCTTGTTGATTATTTTATCAGTTCCCTCAGTACCCCAGGGCTGTACCACAGGTAATGTATCTGAAGGCAAAGGGTTTCAGGTGCTGTGTGACAGCGGCATTGGCAGGAGACCGATCCTTCATACATGTTGCTGGTGTATTTTCTAGTTTGCAAAGATCTCAATTTTTTCATTTGCATTAAACTCTAGTAAGAGTTTTCTGCTCTTTCTGCCCAGCTGACTTGGGTTTCTCAAGTGTGAGAGGTTTTAGGAGATGAAATGTGTTGCAGTGTCAAAGGTAAATGTTATAAAACAGACATAATGCCCTCAAAGGGAGCGTACTCTATTTCAGCACAGCCAGCCTATTTCCAGCTTCTGGAATTTACTTTATAAGCTCAGTCACTGCTGCTAATTCTTTTTAATTTTTTGCATATTTTTAGTGTGAAGAAAGTCTATGGACTTACAAACAGACTAGTTTGTAAAACAGCTACTTGTTTTTTCTGTATGGCTTCTAAACCAGTGTTTAGAAACTTCTCTGCTGTCTCGCTCTGAAGCCATTAAACATGTGGAGTAAGTTCAGAAGCTGACAAATGTACTGAGATTTGGAAATAATAAAGGTAGAAGAAATCATCCACCAAAACAGTGTAGGTCATGTCAAGGCAACATAGAGAAACACCCAATGGTGTAAACCATGAACTTTAGCATGTGTTCAGGCTGATTTAAATAAATAAATTAATAAAATAAAGTTAAAATTAAAAAAAAAGAAAATCACTCATTGAAAAGAATAAAACCAGAGGAAATAGTAACCAGACACCATCCAGTGCCCCATGTGCACTGTGAAGGGAAACAAAGTGAGCTGTGCCTGTGCTGGGCAGTCAGAGCCAGGGGCAGTGGGAAGCAATGGGCTAAGCCTGTTGTTGGCATTGATTTCTCTGATTCATGGAAAATCAGTGCAGCCCTTGCAGCATGTGTGGGAGCGGTCAAGGCAGCATATTTGCCTCAGCAAAATCTAAGCAGAGTTAGTCCCTCAGTAGCTCACAAGAGGCTCGTTCTCCTCTGCTTGGGGCATGGAGCACTGGAAAGGGTTTCCATAGCAAGCACTCAGTGCTCTTCCTCCAGCTCCCATGTCTGTAGGAAAAGGGCTGTGTGAAGAGGTTGGGAATGAGTCATTGGAAAGTCTTTGGTCCTTCTTGTCTATTGCTGTCATGTCTTTTAGACTGAGGAAAGGTCCCAGGCACTTCATTTACAAGAACTACTTCAGTGAGGCTTTTCTGCGCTAATTGCCATGCTGTTTACTGCCAGAGAGATGCAGGGTTTATTACTTCATGCACTTTAAAACTGGCAGAGGGTGACAGGGTTTATGATTTAATTTCTAGCAAGTGACTCTTTCTTTGAGGGTAGGTGAAATGTTGCTATCATCTGTTCAAAGGTGGAGTGACAGTTTTTTACTAGAACCCAACTAACTGCATCTCAGAAAAATGCTGATACAATCACACATGGGAACTGGATGAGATGAGACACTTTTCTCCCTGTTACTGTGGCACACAGTGGAGGCTGCTGATATTTGATGAACAGTAACAAGATGCCCTACTGTGACATCCCACCAATGCCAATTGTTTATGCCGAGTATGCTGAGCCACCAACATGCTGAAGAGTCAGAGTCATGTTTAGCACAATAAGATCCAGGGACTTGAATATGTTGCAGTATTAATTCCTCATATTGTTGATGTTGATGAGTATTTATCTACAGTTTCAGAGAGGCAAAAAACCTCACTGCTATAAAGAGAAGAGTTAGAAAGCAGTTGTTTCTGCATGAGCTGGTTCTGTCAGTCTCCACATGCCCCGGCTGTGCAGAACCAGGATGCTAGGTTAGCCTTACCTCAGTGTTACAAATTACACTCTGATCTCTTTTAGTCTCTATCCTTTATCAAGAACTGCTTCCAGAGAGAGTCTTCAAAATGTATTACCTTAATGGTGTGCCTTGCATCTCTCAACCTCTCTTTCCTGGGTGTTGTGAATGCCTCCCTGTTCTCTGTGGCACTCCAGCCTTGCCGGCTCTCTGTGCTGTCCCTTTACCCTTCCTGTACCCCAGCACTTCTTTGCCTGCTCCTTGTCATAGGGAGCCTTGGAGGGTCAGTTTTGGGGTCAAGGGCTTTGTTGTGGCACAGCTTCATCCTTGGGCACTGCTAGCTTCTTGCACACGTGGGTTGTACCTGCACAGAATCACAGCACAGGGATTGCAGATGTCTGCAGATAATCACAAGAATATGGTCAGGGTGTTATTCTGCTACTATATGGGAACTCATTTACAAAGCTCCTAATGTTTTTCCATCTGGTAATTTAAGAGCACAGGTTTCTTGCACTTGCTGAAAAGCCCTCTGACATTTGTGAAGGCAGTGAACCTTATGTTCCCAAGCTACAGCCTGGTTACTGAGTCCTCAGTCATGTGTATTCGTCAGAGAAGAGAATCAGAGGTCTCTCTAAATGGGAGAAGCTTTCCTGGCTACATTGAAAATGTTTGTATAGATCTGCAACAAAGTTGAAGATGTGTATGTGGAGATGAAAGCACCATGCACCTTGATACCTGTCACACCTATCTGCCTGTATGGCAGCACATCACAACAATCTGCATCACACACCTGCCCTTCCTGGGTCCACACACAAGTGTCTATATCCTTGTGTCAGCCTGGCTTGTCCTTGGGTCTCTCTGGAGTAAAGGGAGTCAATACCTGCTTCAGAACTTCTCATTAAGGTTTCTAACACTTTCCACTCTTTGCACACTGTTTTCTCATTTCCCTCTATTTGCCTCAGTATTTGGGTTACACATTCCCTTCCACTTCCTTCTGTCAGTGCTCCATATGCTCTCTTGCTTCCCAGGCAAAGGCTCAGTATAACCTCCATGCATTCCCCTCCCAAAGTTCTGACCTTGGCCAGTAGAGTGTGATAGACCTTGTTGAAGCTGAAGAGTAAGAAAGATGGGTGGCAGGCCCCTGTTGTCCCTGTAGTGGTTGCAAAAACATCTGAACAGCTCTATATTCCTCCAACAGATCGGAGCCTTTCACTGCACACCTTGGAATAACAAATTGACAAACACCTGAGCTGGAAAAGGACTGCTCTGCAAAGAGTCTGGTTACAGTGTTAGAGGAGAGGGAAATTCAAAGTCATTAAATAGGAAAAGATCAACTCATCACATGCTCTGGACTTTTTAAGCAAACACAGCAGGAGAACAGAGTAACTGTGGTTTCCCTTCCCCCACACAAATAACTGGAGTCCTTATTTCAGCAAGCACCACACAGAGCACAGCTATGTGACTCAGTTTCATTTTACAAGGCTTCTTGGCTTCTACTGTGACAAAATTCAGTGCCTGTAAAACTCCTGAATTTTTGTTATCACCTTTATAAAAGAGCACTCCTCTTCATTTTCCTATCAGTGACTTCAGATTTTTCTGCTCAAGAACTTTCTTTCCTAGGACATGTTATGGGATTTAAGGGATGGCCAAACAATCTCCAGATTGCCCACTCTGAGCAGACCATGAACTTTAACAGTGCAAATGCATTTTACTGTGTCTGCTTTTTGTGTCCTGAACACTGTTAGAAAGATAAAGAGATCTTATTCCAATGCTTTTCTACATGCTTCTACAAACCAGTCCTGTTCTCTACAGACTCTCTTCCTCACACTTGGTCTGAGACTGTTTAGCACCTCTGTCTGCCCATGCACCTACTGTGTAGCTGGCATTTTCTTATGGCCTACCTGTTCCTCCTACTTTCAAGACATAAGAAGAGTTTCAAATAAATCTGTGGAAGTCTTTTTTAGTTTGATACTGTGGCAAGCCAGCACTGCTGTGGGGAAACTGTATTACCCCAAAGGAAAAGGCCACTTTCATCTTCTAGCACACACTTCATTGTGGAAAAATAACTGAGGGGGATTTTAAATTTTTTTTTTTCCCAGATCATTCTGTGCTTGATTTGCATCACAACCTATGAACTCTTCTAGTCTGACACAACTGAGGATGCAGGGAGCTGCAACATGGCCTGGGAAGAAACAAGAAGAGGTAGAAGGGCAAGAATATCTTAGTCCACATAATTTGTAAACCAGTAGATTACATCAGTAGCTCCTAAATTCTCTATTTTGATGGACTCTTCAGATGTGTCTGATCACTCTGTGTGACAGCAGAAAGAGATAAAAAATGGTTTTAGGAGCTTTCAAACATGCAAGAGTTGCAGAGGGTGTTACTCAAGTGTAGATTTCAGTCATTAGTTCTCAGGAACATGAAGATAATTAGCTCTGGGGATTTCACCATAGTATCACTGCAGATGATTTATTCTGTCGAACACCAGAAATACATGCAGATGAAGAAAACACAGTTCTTGCCCTCGGGAGCCATTCAGTGATCTAAAGTGAAGCTAGCCTGGTCTGGGACAGAGGTGCTACTGTAACAGAAGTGTTGATACTGGCCTTGCTTTAACTTTTGTAAGGATCCTTTCCTGTGACAGATAGCTAAAAACCTCGTGGAAACCCAAAGAGCTGAGGGTCATTGTGAGTGCTGTTGTCTGCTCAAGTGCAGCAGAATAACCAGCTCTTTCTTCTGCCTGGCATTTTAGAGTAAAACTCTCTGGAAATTGAGGAGCAAAGACTGTATATATATACACACACATATATATAAGGCAGAAGAGAGGAGCCCCTAGCAAGGAAAGAAGCCTTTTAGCCCAGCAGAAGTTGCTGCCCTACAGTGTGTGACCCAGGAGCCCACGGAGAAGCCGCCCAGCATCAGCACCCTCAGTGCTATTGCTGCTAGCAGCACAGCCCCCCATCTCAGGCACGGGGGGGATCTCCCTCCCTATGGCAGGCTCAGTGCAAGGGAGAGGGTGGCTGCGGTGAAGTGTGTATGTGCTAGAGTCACTGTAATTTTGCTTTTTTCTCCTTAGCAAGAAAAATCACACTGCTAATTTCAGCATGAGCACCAGAAATACCTACCAGCTTTTCCTCCCCTCTCTCTCCCCTGCCTCCCTTATTCACTATTTTGCCTTCAGAGTCTGTGCCCCCCTCTCTGTGAACAAAGGAATAAAAATTCATCACTGCAGCTGTCTCACTGCTGCTCTGCTGCTCCATGCTTAATATTCAAGCTGGAAAGCTGGTGATCCTAACTTAGAAACGGGAGAAGAATGACTTACACTGCAGATTGGGTAAAGCTTCTCTCTGCCTGCACTCTTCTGTTCCTGCTATGTGCATGAAAACTATCTCAGATTTCACAGTGGTAATTTCTGCTCCTAACATCAAATCCTGAAGGGCTCAGCTGCTGAAGTGGTTGCCAAATCATCAAACACCCATGGGAGATTCGGCTGAGATTTGGTCCAGTGGGTGAAAGAGAGAGAGAGAAAAGTGATTATGGAAGTAAATAAGACCCTGAGTGTGAGAACTGAGGGAATTTTAATTTCCTTCCCATCAAGGCAAACTTATCTTGCCTGTAGAGGCTGTCTCTGGCACTGTCTTGTTTTACTGAGGTTTTTGGTACCCAAATGGCATTAAAACTGGGAGCAGTGGGTAGAAAATTTGCATCGAATTCTCACCATCACACCTAGGTTCAGCCACATAAATACCATTACACTTATGTGGTGTTTTCTCTGCAGCAGACACATGTCCCAGACTGTACCAGTGGGCAGAAAGATGGTATTGCAGCTGTGTCCACCATGGGCTTTGGATTGGATCCCTGGGTCAGCCACAACTTAGTTACCTTCTAACAGGGATTACATTCTTCTCTGTCACAGGACATCAAACATAATTTCTTGTAATGATTTTTGTTGTTGTTGTTGCTATCATAATGATTTTTACTTAGAGGCTCCAAGGAGAAGAAGTATTTAAGATGTAGCACATTATTATATGTGCAAGGGGTCCCTTAGACTGAGTACAGGAGCCCATGGTAGGATGTTGTGCTGGCATGGTGGTGTGTGGATTGCTGTGTTGGTTCTGCAGGGCAAAAGGAATGGGTAAGGCACAACACAGGACACAGGTATCCCACTCTGGTGACACTTGGTCTGGAGCAAATGGAGCCAGGGCAGTAAGGGTTGTGTCTTTAAAAATAATGCAGAAATCTGGGGGGAGAGTGATCAGTGAAGACCTTCATTAGCCTCTCCCAATGGTACCCTGCAGTTTTTAATTAATCAGGTCCAATTATTCAGCTCATATCCATTTGAATAGTGGATAACACTGGAAGGAATTCACCTTCAATGGGATTTATGGCCCCCTTCCCTTAAGTAATTTCAGATAAGAGATTATAAATGTTATGAAGTCTGCAAGGATCACTGTGATCCAAGCAGGTAATGCTGTGATGTATTTATTCAGGGAACAAATTGAAAGTCAGGAGGAGAGGAAACGGTCTTTTAATTTACAGGAAAACAATAATTTATAATTATTTTGCCTTTAAGTCAGAGAACAAACACAGCTGTTGTTTGAGGCTTTTAATCTGATTACTGAAGTGCTGGCCTTTCAGTGAGCCAAGGGGACAGGCACTGCCCTCAGGCAACAGAGAGCAGTTCTCTTGCTAAAGAGATTCAGGTGAGGAAAGGACTGGACTTGCTTCCAGGATGTGATTAGACCCATGTGTTTCAGCTTGTTTCAAACTTGTTACTTTCCACCTTCTATTTAATGTATTCCCCGCGTGGTTCACACACCCAAGATGAACTGGGAACCAATCAGCTGTGGGTTTGTGCTGCTTGAGGACTATTTCTGATGTGCTGGGAAAGTTCCCAAAGTCTTTTCTCACCTCACTTCCACCTCCTGCCTTCTCTGTCAACTGCCAAGACATCACACTTGCTAGTGACAGCAAAGGAATTGAGGTAATGTCCCACCTTCCACAACTGATAGCAGTGTCTGGAAGCTCCGGGCAGGTTCAGAATGCCATCATGTGAAGGGCAGTAAGAGCTAGCCCTGCTCATGGGACACCTTAAACAAGAGACTCTGGGAGGGAGCAAACATTGCTGTCCCACCTTGCCCCAAATCTCCTTTTCCATCCTGTCCTACTTGCAAGGATGCATGAAGGAACACCAGCACAGATTCTGGGGCACTGGAGCAGCACTTTCTGGCTTTTAGAAACACAAGAATTACTAAAGAATAATTTAAAAACTGTAGCTGCCTTTCTGTAATGGGGTGGTAATATATTCACTTTTATTCACCTACTGGAAACATTAGTGGCTGATCAGTTCAAATGAATTTCAGTGTATCATCTGTTAATGTAGTTATATCCCATGGCAGCTGTCAGTTTGGAGAGAATGGAAACACCCTGGCTTTCATTCTTCTGTCTAGGGAAGTTCGCTGGGATTCAGATATTTTCTACTATCCCTCTCTCTGTAGTAGACAAAGTGGAACAAATGTCCTTGAGTGCTGGTGATACTTGCAAGGAACAGAGGTGATGAGCAGAAAACAGAGTGATGAAAAGATACTATAGGGGACGAATAACAGCATATGTCCTATTTTGCTGCAGGGGCCTTCTGTTTATAGCAAACTCTAGGGTTTGGATGTAGTATTGTTCTGCCTATGCAACTGTGTTTTTTTTTTCCTCTGTGCTTAGTCTTCACCAGCCTCAGGTTTCAGAGTCTCTCTGTAATTAGAAAGAACAGCTTAAATCCTGACTTCAAACGAGGAGCCACCAATCTGCTGTGTAAACAGAGAGCTTGAGTGAACTCCCAGGAGGGTTTTTTAAGTATGTTCTCCTAAACCCCTGGGGGCAGGAGCCAGATAGCGGAGGGGATGAAGGCTCTCATTGCTACCAAGCAATCACACACATTGGGGACACTTGGGAGCATGGGGAAGCAGCCACCCAGTGCAGCTGCACAGCATGCAGGTGCTTAGTTTAAGAGCATGGCTGTACCTTCTACAATGCCTCCTGAGGATGCTTCTCTTTTGTCTGCATCAGGAGGGAGCCCAAACGATTTTCTGCCTAGGTAGTTGAATTGCATAGCACGTTGTATGGCCTCTGTTAGCTGCAGGGAAAGAGGAGGCTTGGAAAATAATGTAATACCTGATCCAGCAGCAACTCTGCAAGGGCAAAGTTTTCTCTTTATCGGGATTTTTTTGAGTAAATTTGAGTTGGCAAATGACATCTCAGGTGTTTCAGAAACATAGTGCTTCATCCTGAGCTGGCACTGGGCTCCCTCCAACTGGGCCTGCCTTCCTATGGAGCCACAGTCCAAGGGGATGTCTGGATCCTGAAACAGCTTCAGCTTTATAGCACAGGCTGCAGGGGCCTTCCCCCAGCTGCTGCAAACAGCAGTAACACTCTGCTCTGTCTTTGTATGGATGTTGGGAATAGACCAGAGGGGTAGGCTGAGGTGTGGAAGTCTACAAGACCTTTTTCGGAGGATAAAGGAAATCTGTGGAGGAAATCTATTGTCCCACGCTACCTGTCTTATCTGTGTTAATTGTTGTTAAGGGGATTTTAATGTCTCTATAAACAGGAATCTCTGGAATTCCCTGGTAAGTACATACAGCTGACTTGCTCCTGGAATTACCTGTATAGCAAGTACAGCTAAGGTGGTGCTTACTTTATAAGAGCTCATGGGGACTTTGGCAGGCCAAGAACGAATGTCATCAATTCCTGCTGCATGAGAACATGATGGGGTGTTTCTTTGATATAGAGGGGAAAGCACATCTTTGGCCACTGTACAGGCTGGGAAGGATTCTCTTTTTGCTTCTCAGGGCCAACATGGTAAGAAGGTGGCTAGATATTTGCCCCCTCTGTCTTCTGCCCCGCCCCAGCTCTCTATCTTGTCATTGTATTGTGTGGCCAGGAGATTCTACCAGACTTTTCCTGCATGTCAGTCCTCCAAAGAGAAAGCAAAAGACCCTCAAAATATGCCATCCTTTGTGGGATTAATGGCAACAAAGAATCAGTCAACAGCACAGTGAGACAAGTCTCTCACTTCCTTGAAGCATCCCACTCCTGGTTAGGACATGTAGATGGAGATCATCTTGTTATCTTGGTGTGAATCCTGACAACTCTTGTGCAACATTTTGGGCATCTGGCAAAAGGCATGTGCACTGCAGGAGCTAATTCTGGAAGGGCTTTGTAGGGGCTAGCCCTGCTGTATGGGCTGGATGAAACCTGAAACCCGGAAAGCTTGTGATGCAGAGGGTCACAGGCTGCAGAGCAGCTCCCACAGACCTTGCTGTGACACTCCTGGGATCTGCCTGCACACTGGCGTGGCTGCCACAGAAACCAGAAGCAGAGAAGTGGAAAATCAGGCACAGCTTTGTTTGAATTACACACTTCCAGTTGTTCTGGAAAGGAATTCTCATACCTGTGCAGTTGAGTGACAGTGTACCATGTATAGACCATGTGTACATGCGATATTCTAGGGGAGAAAGTACCTAAAGGTGCGGAGTACTCAGTCATCTCACAGGCTCTGTGGGTTGGAAATGCACAAGTGATACCAGTGGAGAGTTATGAGCATTCTCTTGGAAAAATATCCCCCCCTCAAAAGCAAGGATTATCAATAGGAGCAAGTAGTGATGTGGCATTTGACCTGGAATGTAGAAGGTGGTTAGCCTCAAGAAGACTTACGCCAAACAAAAGGCTAAATCCTTGACTGGTACAAATCAGCATACTTCATTTAGGTCAGTTGGCCCATGGTGATTTAGTGGGAGAAGGATTTGGGAAGCTGTTATGCTAAAAGAGATGGGAGTGTGATAGTAGACAGCAAATTGGATCATCTGTGACTACAGCGTGTTATGGTAGGGGAAAAAAGTAGCTAATGAGATTCTTATCTATGTAGGGAAAGGCATCAAATCACAGCTGAGGGAGGCACTGGTTACTCTCAAGCCCTGATGAGATCCCAAACAAAATATATCACTTTCAGTTCTGGGCTGTATCACACTAGAAAGGTATAGATAAGTCTGTGAGGATACAGGGAGAGGCACAGAGATGTAGTACGGTGGGACTGGAGGGGCTGATTAGTGAGGAAAATGAAAAAAAAAAAAAAGAAAAGCAACATAGATAACAAGGAACCTGAAAAAATGAGATTACATATGTCCATGTGCTTGCCAGGTGTGAGCTCCACAAGGGAAGGGAATAGTTTGAGTGGATGTAACAGGCTATAGCCAGGAATAATGACATAAAATTATAAAACCTAATTGACTCTAATATTAGGTCATTTCTCCCCAGGGTACCCCACAACAAGTCTCCTCTGGAAGGAAGGAGAGGGAAGTGTTTTTGCATGGCATACTCAGCTGGAGAATACATCCTTGGCCCTGATCTATTCCATGATAATTGGTCCAAGCAGCTGCTGCAGTAAGGGTTTGGGGTTTGCTGCTGGTTTTTACCTCACTGTTATGACAAGTATCGATAGCCTTGCCCAGTGCACTTCCCTTCTCCTTGCTCTGCACGGATCCTTAACATGCAATTTTGGGCTGTGCTGGGAAGGGTCTTGCTTCAGCTGATCTCTCTCCCTCTATTGAGAAGCGGTGGTGCTGGGAAAGGGCAGCATTGGAGGGGAGTATGAGTAGGTGACTGCCATTAGCAGTCTGTTGGGAGAAAGTTGCCAGCAGTAGGGAAATAATGGTGTGTTGTGCATATGATCCTTTGCCCTTTTGGCTGATGAAGGAGCCTCAATCAGTCCTGCCCCTCTGGGTAGGGGATGGGAGTGCACACTGGGCCCTCTGTTAATAGCTGGGAAGAAATTCAAGCAGTCAGCACCACCTCCAACACAAGCAGCCCCTCAGTCAGTGGAATAAGGCGTGAGTTTCTCAACCGTAATGAGCTTGTTTTTCCATGAGATTGCTGTAATAAGCTGTAATGAACAAAGGGCTGCAGGATACAGAGTGAGTGGGTGATAGGATGGCAGATGAAATTCCATGTGGATATACGTAGAAGTAATGTGAGGAAAAACAAGGATAAGTGGATGTGTACGTACATTAGCTATTACCACCCAGAAGGGAGATCTGGAGCCATCCTGGGGAGGAAAACTGGAGGTGGGGGGAGGGAAGGCTGGGAAAGGAACTGGCAGCAAAACAGAAAACATCATTATACTGCTGTATAAATCCATGGTGCATATGTGTCTTGAATGCTGCTTGCAGTCGGTCCTCTTGAGTGGATGTAGTGGAATGACAAAAAGTGTGGCTGTGCAGGAGTCCTGCAGGGTGACAGAGGGCTCTGGCTGGGAGTGGGAGTCAGGGACAGAGCTGGGAACAGCCATGGGGTGAAATTTTGAAGAGCTGTGGGTCAGAAGGGACAAACATTGAGGCAACAGGTATGAAATGACTCCCTTATGATGGTTCAGTAACCAGGCTCTTCAGCTTGAAAAAGCGACAGCTGAGTGGGCTACTCTGGAGGTTGGTCAAGCCATGATGTGCATGGAGATGTGAGTGAGGAGTGATCATTTGCTATTTATCACAGCTAGGGACAGGAAGCAAAGTGATCAGGAAAAGGTTCTAAAGGAAAGTTAAAAAAGCTGCTTTTTCATCAATGGAACCTGGAGCTTGTTACCACAGCATACAAGTCAGTGACAGGATTATGAGTTCAAAGGTCTTACAAAAGTTATGGAAGTAGTTTTAACAGGGATACTAAACTCGGATGCAGATACAACCTCCAGCTCATGGAGTTTCTTTGCTCTAAATTGCAAGAGATTGGGGGAATTTCCATCCTGCTCCTCTCACCTGTTTTACTCTAAGGCTCCACACTGGCTACTGCCAGACAGGATGCAGAAGCAGATGGACTTTAAATCCAAGGCAGATATGGCAGAGACTGTGTTTATGGGTCTAGATCAGTGCAGACTCCACATCCTCCAGGAAGCAAAGCCACACTCAGCAATTAATGTAGTCGTTCTTGTGAGTGACGCTCTTTCATTACAGCCCTACTCCAGGGAAGGTTAGCTGTTCAGGAGCATGTGAGATTAATTCCCAACAAAGAATTGTCCAACCATTTCCTTTAGGGAAGCAGCCACAAGAAGATAGACCTTTGTTCTGCATCAGTGACTGCTTTAGGTCATCCCCAGAGATGGATTTAAAGCAAAACCTCTTGAACCCTCTTGAACTTTAAGGAAACTCACTCCTGGATCTTCCATCTGGCTCAAAAGCTCCGCAAGGGGCTGAGATTCAAACACCTCTGAACTGAGGGTAAGTCTGGAGCCAGATCCGCAGCTGTAGCTTGAGGCCATCCTGAGCTTTTCATGTCAGCTGTCTTTGAGAGCACCGGCTCAGTTCTGCATGGTGCAGATGGGCCACAGGCCATGCAGCAGATAGAGTGAGAGGAATTCCTCTCACACACCACTCACATAGAATATTTACCTTCAGGTAAACTACTTCAAGAAGGCTTCATTATATTGGACAGCTGTTTACTCTGCTGAAAAGTGTGAGGAGTCCTTCTTTTCTGCTTTTCCCGGACTTTCATCTCCACTCTTTCAGGAAGAGTAGGTGTAGTAAGATTTAAAGCTCTGCTATGTAATTTTCATGAAGTTTATATCCCATGATTCCTGTTTGTGAGCAGAAATAAATTAAGCACCTGGATAAGCCCTCTTTCTCTCCCCTCTCCTAAGCACCCAATGTGATGAGAAAACTGCTGAGAAACAACCACAATTAACGATGGGGTCACATTTAGTTCAGCACCATCGGCTGGTTAATTGGCTGATTCGATTACAGTCCCCCTTATCTGTGTGCCAACACAGCTTCTAACAAGCTGCTTGCTGGGTAATTAATCCTGTCCAAGGTTTAGATCCTGAAGCTGGGACTGCTCTAAGGGACTGTGACATTACTAGCCCTCTGCTAGTAGGGCTGCTTCACTCAGAGCTTCTCTTTGCAGAGCCCAGCTGTGGGTCCAAGTGGCAGAGGGGACATGCAGAGTCATTGCTTTCCCTGGAGAAAAGCCAGCCTCTGGTTTTGTGAAAAGAATCCAGACCTGTATTCAGTTTCCTCCTTGTCCTTGATGCTACTTGACAGATCAGCAGTGAGGCAGTGCCTTGAGAAGTTGACTGGCCCTCCTGCAAATGCAGGTCATTTTAACTAACAAATCGATAAGCGGATATAATCTCTGCTAAAAAATGGAAAGAATAAGTTTAGAAAGTAACCAAAGAAGAAAGGAAAATGAAGATGGAGCTGGACACTGACTTGATTGGAAGGTCCATACTTGAGGGTCTATACACAGGGAAGAGCAGACAGACACCAGCAGACTCAGCAAAGAAGCAGCTGTCAGGGAGGTCTGTCACCTCTGTCACTGCTGGGCCTTCTGCCATGGGCTACCCAGGTGGGCTTTTGGATGTGAGTTATACCCTTGTTTTTATGGGTGAATGAACTAGACAGAAGTTCAGATCCAATGTCCTCTGATATAAAAAAGTCTTTTCGGGTCTCTTAGGTAAGCTGTAAGTGAGGGAGCATTCACCTCAGCCTTCCCCAGTCTCTGATATGCCAGGGCATGTGCCAGACAGCCAACAGGAGATATGCACAAGGTAAGAAAATGAAAACATGGTGGAGGTGAATGATCAGAAACATTAATTTGTGTGTCCTTTATCCTCTGATTTCTCATGTAAATCCTTCTAAAAATGAGTACATGAAAAGTAGGTCGCTTCAGAGCAATGTTCTAGGAAGTAGGGACACTGGAGATGCACATGGAGAAGACATAAAGCCAGGATTAGCAGGGATGCAGACAACAGGATGCTTTGAGCTGTGAGTAAAAGGGAGAGCTGCTTATATTTTTACCACCTGTTCTCAGTCTATTGTCATCATCTCAGTCTGCTGTCATCATCAATCTGTACTGTTCTCCAGTCGTTTTTAGGGGGAGATTTGTTACCTCCAGATTTTCTCATGGGAAACTTCCCTGTATTAGGTGTCCTTAGTTCTTGCTTTAACTTGCACCAGTTGCACGTTAAAGCAGTCCAGCAGTTGTTAGCAAAGCGGCATGAATGTTCTTTATTTCTGGAAGTTGGCAAAGAAAGGAGATGGTCTCAAAGATATCAAGATCTAGATCAAATAAGGTGATGAGATGGATCTTGAGGTACCTCTCAGAGCCCATTTGCAGCTTGGCCAGTGCAGGAACACCATGCTCCTCATGAGCTCAGGGACCTCTGTGTGAGTTCTCCCAGCTAAACTGGGTTTTGGTTTGGCCAACAGCCTGGTGGGCTTAGAGTGTGCAGGGCAAGTACCCAACCTGAAGCAAACTTCAGAGCAGAAAGAAAAGACATCCACTCCTAGCACCTCCTAGACAAATAGGACATGAAAGGCTTTGTAAGCCTTTCTTAGCCGTTTAACCTGGGACACCAGGACAGTGGGGACCTGACACAACCTCATAATTGTGAATGCCTGTTGTAATGGACATCCATGCACAAAAATCCTCATTATCAATCTTTTCATAAATCACATTTGGATGTTGGTCTGCAAACTTGTCTGCACCCATCAATTCAGGCAGGTGAAACAAGAAGCATGAGATGAGAAGGGATTGGTTTGAAGAATGGTGTCCCTAGAGGAGCTGGGGAAGGCTTTGTGGCACTGTGCTGAGGAGGGGAGATCAGCATGATAAAGACAGAGTTGCTGAAAGGACACAAAGGATGCCAGGGAGCAGGAAGGGGAAGGCACTGAAGGGGACATGGGGTCAGCAGTTGAAGTCTTGAAGAGGAAGAACAGATGGAGGGGAGAGAGGGAAGATAAGTCTTGTAATCAAGCAGAAGAAGGCAACTGTGAGATTTGGGTGAACTAGAAAGTGGAGAGAGATGAGATTACATGACTGCAGTGAAAGGAAGAGATGGACAAGCCTGTTCAGTTCGTTTTGCTCACAAACAGTAGCTGAGAAATCACTACTCCTTAGCAGCATAACCAACCATTGATTAAGAGAACAGAGTTATAAAGGAAAGAGGATGCTTTCAGACACTTGCAACCAAGGGAATGAGTCCTTTCTTCCTGTTGGGCTGCTGGAAGTCAGGACAGTTGAGTTAAATTTTTTTTTGTCCCTCCATGATCACTGGTGTCAGAAAGGAAAGGGATGAGGAATTTGACAGTGCATGCTCTGTCAGTCTAGGTTGTAATTTTTTTTCCTGGTTCCTGACTAACAAGTGGGAATACTGGAACCTGATGCATGTTTGACAAGTCTGCCTTTGGCCTAGAGAACTGCTCCCCCATTTTCCTGTCCTGCTGCAGTTTAGCTAATGAGCTCTTGACATGCCTGCTCCTCTTGGGAACAGAGAGCTTTGGATTCCCCCATCTCTGTGATGCTGCCCAACCCCTTAGCATGGAGCTTCCAACCCCGCAGGAAGGAGGGGCTGTTCCAGAAGAACCTTGCAATGTTGCCAGTACCTTCATTTTTGCTGACTAACAGTGCCTGTGTGCTGATTTTCACCAGCATTAGTGCATTGGGAGGACTCTTGCATTTCTGACTCTACTGCTATGTCTCAGTTATGGCTGCATTGTAGATATTCACATTTCATACAACTTTGCAGCTCAGAATTTGTCAGGGATGAACACTTTTGAAGAAAATTCTGTGAAGAAAACAAGAGGCACTCCAATATGTCAAAGAACAGACTGGGACTATTGATGTATTTGGTGCCATGTTTTCAAACTGCTGCCTGCTGGGAGCCACATCCATCTGTCTTTAGTTTTTTCTTCCTCCAGAAGTATGTGCTAAGTGCCATCTGATTTACTTAGAGAATGAAACAACCACTGCTGAAGGGAAAATCTAATGCAGTTCAGGTCATCCTAACTTCAGTGGATATGACACCTGAAGGCTTTGATAATATTGCTGAGGATATTAGAATTGGTGAAGCTTTAAATGGCATTTAGAAAAAGCTTGGGAAGTTGTTTGGCCTGAGTGGGAACAGGGTTGATGCAGGAAAATCCTGAGAGTATCAAGGCAGAGGTTAGAAGTTTGATGATGATTCTTATAGTTAGTATTATGAGGCTGCCTTTACAAAGGTACCAATGAGAAACCATATTGGTTTTTCTGTACAACTGCAATTCCTGAAAAACTGCATTGCCCAGAAGCATCTTGAACATCAAATGCAACCTGCTGAAATCCATAGTCTTGATGTTCTGCCAGAAGGGAAAATATATATATATCTCCTATATAATTCTTTTTCTTCAGGAGCCCGGTGTTAGCCAATGCAATTTTCCTTGAGAGGCAAGAGTGTCAAAGGGCCACACCCACATATTTCTGATACCATTCATGGAAATTAGCATTTCTGACAGACCAGTGTGCAAGTCTATTATTTGTATCTGTGAATGCATTGTGGTTTCTGTTTGGTTGTTAGTGGGTTTTGTTTATCTGTTTTCTAGTGAACTCAGCTAACATGCAGTTTCTGCTTGTGCTGTGAAAGGTCTGAATTCTGTGTTGTTGCCTGTAGTTTATAAATAATGTGCACACATTTTAACCAGATACTGTACAGCCTTGTGAGAGACAGAGAAATCCCTGACTATCTCAGCTGGGATCATTTGCATTCTGTGGAGTGCAGCACATAAGTCCTGTCAGGAGGAAGATGCATTAGACCTGTTCTGCTTGCTTTTTTCCACAGGTTTGCTCTGTGCATCCCTGAGACAGTTTAAGTATGCTGTTTATGGATGTGATTCTTTGCTACCAAAACAATAATGCTATCACTAGACCTACTTAGATGTGTTGATACTAAGTCTCATATTGGTAAAAACATATTTACCTCCAATAAGGAAGGTTTTGTCAAATACGGGTGTTTTTTGACAGTTTTCACATATGGAAGAGAAAGGGATGGAAGAGGGGAGAGATGTGTTGCTTTAGGTACACCGGTCTAGTTAAAGTAGCACCATTTTTGTGTGTAGACAAGAGCTTAGGAAATGTGCAGGTCTTAGTCTGGGGGACAGGACTTTAAAGCACTCATTGAAGTCTAGTGTCAGTTTTCAAGGCTGAAGAATATTATTTTATTTAGGCTTCCAGACCAGCCTTGCTCCAGGAATGCACTTAGGTTGTTTTTAAAGCAAACATGAAGTCAATAGCCTGGTGTTCTGCTCTGCTATTTCTTGCCAGAGCCTAAGGACCACACATGGGTTTTCCCTCCTCTTCGTCACACTGCCAGGCATGCTCTCAGATAACAGCAGGCAGTTCTTGTGGATGATCGTGGAGAGGTTCCAAATGGCCAAACACGCACTGGACATCTGGGCAGTTTTTGCTGCAAAGTATTTTCCATCAGGCTTCCCTCCAGGTACTGGCATGAAAGGACCAACTCACACCACCCTCTCACAGATTTTATCCAGCCTCTGACTTTAGTGGGAGTTTTATCTGAGGAAAGCTCAAGTGGGAGCCTGTCAGCTTACCTCACCGCTTATAATGTTCCCGGTGGAACCGAGGGCTGTGATTTTCATTTTGACCCTGGCAAACACCAGCTCAGACAGCAATGGAGCACTGTGCTCTCCTGCACATCACTCCAGTGGTGGGCCACAGCTCTCACTTGCCTGGGAGCTTACGTGGTGCAGGAAAATAACTTACTTGCCTCCATCCTGTGTGGAAAACAGGGGCTTCCCCTGGAGTAGCAGATTCTGAACGCTTGTCCAATTAGGACTGACTTGCAGCTGGGTACCCACTCCCGACTCCAAGCAGCCACCATCCTCAGGAGGTAAATGACAGCCTCTGGCCAGCTACTGACCTCTCTTGACACTGATTTCTCTTGAGAGTGGAAAACTTCAGTTTTCGGCAGCTCCCTCGAGCCAGGCTCGCTCCTCTCCTGCAGGGTTGGAAGCTGAACCGTCTGGTACCAAGGCGGGTCCCCAGTTTGAAACGAAAACACACATTAGCAAAGAGGAGAGAAACAGGCTAAAATTGGAAGTGACCATTTCGTGTTTGATGTTATTCAGAGGAGCCTGTTCTTCATTTAGGACATTAATAGTTGTAACAGAAGCTGTAATATTTCAACAACAGTGGCGATTAGGAGCAAAGAGGCAGCTAATCTCCATCTAAAAAGAGCTAACTAGCCTGTCCTTTAGCCCCCACCGCACTGTCACATTTAAATACCATGAATATTCACTGCTTGGCACCCAGCTGGCATCTGAGCTGTTTTGACACAAAAACCTTCAAACTCAAAGAGTTTTTAATCAGTCTGCAAGAGAGAGAAGAAGAAAGTCAGAGAAAGAAATAGGAACAGAGAAAATGAATCAATGAGTTCAACAGAGAGAGGGTACCCGAATCCAGTTAACCCCTTCCTTTCTCTGCAGCCACAAATGCTGTCTCTCTGCAGCTCTGCAGCCCTCTCGCTTGCTGCAGGGGATGGGAGAAGGATCACCCCATCCCCTTTGGACACCCCCATTCCTCCTGAGTGCTCCATACCACCAGGGAGCCTCACATTCCCGGCTGTCTCATCCTAGCTGAGTGCCCATTCCCCCTGGCTGCCCCATTTCCTCCAGCTGCCCCATCCCACCCCCATGCCCCTTGCTCCAGGCACCACATCCCGCTCACCTTCCCACACTTAAAATGCATCCCCTCCTGCTGCCTGTGCATGTTTCCTGGTGCAGTTTATTTGCTCTCCCCCTCGGCTGTGTTTGTGACTGGTTACCAGTGTGTTTCTGTTACGGGCAGCACAGTTTCACTCACAATATGTGAAGTGCTTTAGAGCAGCCAGTCTTTATGCCTGCAAACAGTTCTCATCTCAGAAAGGGGATTGGCAATGTTAACAGCTGCCATCTCCAGTATCCGTTTTGGAGCCTCAAAGTTGTCTGCAGCCCACACAAACCTCTTTGCATCAGTTTTGCAGCAGGATTAACTATGTAGCTGCAAACACTGAAAATCTTGCTCTGCAAGAAAGAACCCCACAATACTCTGAAGGCTCAAGTAGTACCAGCACTGTGGATCTGGGACTGACAGATCACGCAGCAGTCCCCATTTAGCCTGGATCAGTCTTGTACACACAACTGCATCTCTGTCAAATTACTCTGAGCACACAACACAGAGTTTATGCAACTTTATGGTGTTATGTCAGCTTTGGGCAACTTGTAGTAGACAGTTTATACCTGATTTGGCAGGATGGAAGGGTGACATAGGACCTGGTCTACTTCAACACCTTGCCATGAAAAACCGACTTGTCTAAATTTTCAAAATGTGTTTAACTTGGTGGAGTGCTAGATCCGTGTTTCATGTTATATGGCTGTGGCATTTTTCATCTAATACTGAGAACCACAGAATCAGATTTATTTTGCAATCAAACCACAACCTAAATCTCGAAACTGTGGCCCAGACTGCAGACCTCAAATCACATGTGGGGAATCCGTGCTTGCACCTCAGCTGGCTGCGTGCTCAGACCACAGTGGGGAATTTTCTAGCCTACTGTGTCTTCAGAGAATCTGTTTGGGCTTAAACTACATATAGGTTGTCTCTTCTGCCTTCAGGGTCTTTAAAACTGAGATGCACCTCAAAAGCCAATGTCCTGGTTGTCTTAAGGAAAACCTATGGAAAAGTGAAATATGGAAGCCTGGGACTAATTCAGGCAGATTATTAAGGTCTCTGCAAAGGATCCTGGTGTCCAGGAGGAGTGTTAATTAGATGGTATTGTGCAGACCTTCAGGGGCAGGCCTGTGCTGAGGGGAGGCATTGCAGATGGAAACAAGACAATTGCTGGAAATGAAAGGCCAGTGAGGAAAATAAGCAACTAGCACTGGAGGAGCAAAGTGGATAGCTGCATCCTATTAGCAGTGGAACAGGGGATCTCTTGGGAGACCAAAAAAGAACAGAGTTAGTGAGGAGCCTGAATACCCTTCTATGTGGTGTGATGGAAAGGGCACCACAGTGGAGGGGCTGAGAGGGAGCAATGTGGTGGCAATGCTGCATCAGATCTGCACTACTCTGATCTCTCTTGAGTGGAGATGGAGTGTTATGGATGTCAGGGAAGGACCACAAGGAGAAATAAATGTAACCAAGATGGGAGACGAGAATTTGGGAGCAGGTTTTTCCTCTGTGTGTTCCCCAAATCTGAAGCTAGTGTAGGATTTATTAGGAGTTACTGAAGCTGTGGTGACTTTTACTGAATACAGTCTGTGACTCCTCTGGGGGGGGGAAGTAGAAAGATTTGGGTTCCACATTTCCTTAGTGCTCTCAAGATCCTCTGATGCTCTCCAGACTTAGAGATCTCACCCAGAGCTTTAAAATTTACAAGCATGAACACAATAGCCAAATGTGCTTTATAATCTCTTCTCAGGCAGCAGACAAAGTGGGGTTTGCATAGATTGGTACTTACTCTATTCGAGTTGATAATTATTTTGAATGGAATACTCCCCATGAAGCATGCCTGGAACAGCATCAAACCCTATGGGCTGTGGGAGGCACATCCATCAGCTGTACTCCAGGGTGTATTCTGGAAAAGCTCACAGCTGGAGAGGAGGATCCATTTTCCTATATACTTAAATGAGAAAATAGCATGAGCTTTTCCTCAGTCTCTTCTTGCCAATATCTGGCCACTACTTACAATGAATTTCCACAGTTGCTATGAAGTATATCTGGGCATGCTTCCTTTGCCTGTGGAAAAAATGTGGGATTCTAATCATCCAGTACAAAAACAAGGTGTTCCAGCTAATCAGTGTCTCTGAGACCCTGAGGACATGGATTTGGAATGTTTTCGAGGAGGTGGATCAAAAGTATTTTATTCAACATTCACCTACAGTTTTCTGTTGCCTGACTCCATCATATTTGCATACAGTCAACACGTGCTGCACTAGGTAAGGAACATCAGGCTGAGGAACAGGCAGCAGAGGTGTAGCACTGGCAGCACTGACTCACCTGAGTGCACCCTCTCCCCAGCCTCTCCTGAGGGCACCACAGTGCTGCTGTGGTGGTGCACCCTTTGAGAGTGGGGTAGGGGGGGTGTCTCAGATTAGTCATAAGACAGAAGCTGTGGCCATCTGTGGTCATTAAAATTCCATGACACCTTTTGGTACCGAAGCAGTTGGTGCTAAAACTATCCCACTTGGAATACAAGGCAGACAAGCCTCTTGCAGCCTGAGGAGAAAGTGGTGCCTCATTAGGTTTGCTGGGTGTTTTCCTGCTTGCAGCAGGGAATAGGGCAGACCCTCATGCTGACTGCCCAAAAGTCACTAATACCAGAGCTGGGAGCAGAGTTGCTGCATCCCTGTGACAAGAAGACAAGCTGTAAAGGAAAGAGAGAAGTATGGAGGGTGCAGCATGCTATTAACAGACCTCTGTTTTTCCTGTGGCTGGATTTACACAGTAGTGCTGGATAGTGGCACATAGATGGACAGGTCTATTTGCAGGTGGAAGAACCATAGAATAGTTTGGGTTGGAAGGGACCTTTAAAGGTCATACAGTCTAAATCGCCCTCCCCTCCCTAATTTTAAAAGTTTTTGGGATTCCAAGGGTCCTTGCAGCAAGCCACATTGTGAGATGTAGTCTGACATTCCAAGGCTATTATGTGAAATAGGAAGGCTCTCAAGCTCTTGTAGGTTGAATCACATCTTTGCATAGAAATCTAAACTTGGAGTGAAAGTAAAGGTCCTACAGAAAATGAAGTCTAATCCACCACATATAGGGGAAGAAAGAGGGGGTGATTGCAGGGACCTTTACTGACTGACAGCTTACAGACCCCATCCTCAGCACTTGCTCTCAACCTTGAGTCTCCCTGCTGTGCAGTGACCCGGAACAGGAACCAATCCAGCTGAAAAATAAACACTTTTTTTCCTAGAGTTGTTTTTTATCTGGATCAGTTCTTTAGTCTCATTCACCATGTGCTACAGAGACAGCCATGCTGGCATGGCTGGTGGTGCAGACTATGGGCAGGGAAGCAACAGGGAGTGGAAGGGGAGCAGGATTGTTTAAACTGATGTAAACAGCCCTGCTGTAAAAAATATAACCACAGCCTGGTACCAGACCCTGTCCAGAGTGCTCTCCTTGGCATCAGGGCCAACTTGCAGTTTGCATAAAAGGAACAAGGTGGACAAATGCCTCTCTCAGAAAACCTGCAGAAATTCTCAAGTAATTAGTGTAAATTATCCCAAAATGTTGCTACTAGGACGCTGTAGTTGCTGTACAAGGATGCTGAAACCTCATGAAACTTACTGGTGTAGCATCCTGATACTGAAAAGCAACAGCAGCACTTTATGTCTTGATTACTTCTTGTCTTGATTACTTCTTAGCTCTCTTGCAGAATCACTTCTTCTCTGTCCTTCTCTGGGAGAGGAAAAAAAATCTGGTATTTCCCTTTGCTCCTTCCTTGGCACATTCTGTGTGCCTGGGAGCTTGCTCAACATTCCTGGTGTTGCCCTCTGTTTGGAAGGTGTTGTGTCTGCACCCCAGGAAAGAGCCGCTTGGTCTGGCACCGTTGGTGGAATCCCCATGGCACCATTCTGCGCCAGCCCCTGCCCAGGGAGCGAGCAGAGAAGCCCTGGATGCTGTGAGTCCTTTCTGGCTGCTGCATTTCCTCTCTCTGCGGTATGCTCTGGCTTCTATAGGGAATGGGTTAATGCTATAAAATGGTCTTTTTACGGAACCTCTTGGCAACGCAGAAAACTTTCCCATTACCGGGGTGTTCTGTTTATTCAACAATTTGTTCCCAGAAAGCAGCCCTTTTAAACAGGTTTTCTCTATTAAGGGGCTTCAGCTGCATTTGTTGTTTTTAAAGCTTATTCAGTGTGCTGCAAACTGCAAAACAGTGTCCTACAATAGATTTGTCTGAGGGAACTGAAGTGTGTACTCTGTGATTCTGCCTACTGTGGGAGCTTCTTGAAAGCCAGATGTCACATTCAAAGAGTAATCTGTGTTTACAAACACGTGGCCACACATACTCAACATTTTCAGCAGCCACCACGCTGAAATTCAAATCCTGCAATTTTGCTTCTCTACCCACCTGCCCTGCACCCGGTCAGGGGAAGAGAAGAATTTCCAGAACTGGGACGGAATCATCCCTTGTATTTAGATGAGTATAAAACACACTGCTGTCTGCAGAGGGCTGAATTTAGCTTCCCAGCTGGGGCCTCTCATCTGTAAGTTCTTGCAGACAGAAAAACACCAACTGCTAGCAAGATAATCCAATTTCCCTTCTCTTACACTCTGAGGAAGACTGCCTACTCCCCCACGCCATGCTGGGTTTCAGTCTGGCAGAACTTCTCCCGACCACTATACCCCCGGCGAGATCCATATCAAAGCTTCAGCCCCCCAGGGATCATTAGAAGGCATTTATTTCTGCATATTCCAGGCAGGGGGGTGTAGGGGGGAGGGGTGGAGGAGGCAGATAACTTTATTCACAATGCAAATAGGCTGCCCTTACTTTCAACCTTTCCTTCAAACACGGAGATATTAAAAAAACATGAGCTCTTCTAAAATAATAAATACACTAATTCTACTGGTTGTTATATTGCTGGCGACTCCAGAAATGTGCCCTGGCACCATTTGATGGGAAAAGCCAGTGAAATCTGTTAATTCTGCTCTTGCCCTTGCTCCCTGAATTGCTGTTAGAAGTTCAGTCGAGTGGGCTGAACCCATATTAGAGCACTTGGCTCATTTAAGAAAGATCGTTAGCAGGTAGTTTTGCACAACAGGACTAAGATGCTTCAAGGACTGAGGGAAAGTCAACCCAATTCTCTCTGCAAATTTGAAGCGCTAGTCTGTGATTTACTAATAGGGAGTAGGGAGTTATTAAGCTCATCACAACGCAGCATCCTGCTCCCCTAGTCCAGAGGGAGCCAGCTATTTAATAAATCAGAACCCAGTGCTAAGCTACAAGGATAAAAGGATCTACATTAATATGAAAATATTAATATCTGGAAGAGCAGATTATAATCTAAATGGGTTAGAATGAGATAGCAGCATTGTTTAGAAGAAACAGCTTGCTCTAAATCTCACTAGAGCTGTGATCATACGAGCAATGGAAGGTATCTTCAGACCCTTGAAAGCACTTTGGAGGCTTGGCAAATGTGGTGATCATGCTGGGGGGTTCAAACAGCTGCCCAAGGCTTGCCTTTTCTTCCAGTGTCAGCTGGAGGACCTGCCTGAAGGAAGCAGAGACCCCAAGTACAAGTGAGAGGGATGATGTGTCTGCTCCTTCTGAAGCTCGCAAAAACACTACGCTCCTTGGAAAAATGATAATTACGCAGAGACACCCGTGACCGGGGCTGAGTTTCTCTGCTCCGCTTCCCTCCAAAACTTCATCTGGAGCGACAGGAGAGGTGGGTGGAAATCTATAAGATAAGGCTATGTTCTCCCCCCATCATTTGTGTAAACCAAAGAGAACTCGGCATAGCAGTTCCTGCTGTGAAGTGGCAGAACAAGACGGGGTCAAATTCAGGGACTGTTTTCCCCCGGGCCGGGGCCCCGGGGCAGCCCCTTCGGGTTCATCTCCTCCGCAATTGCCTCAGGCGCTGTCTGGCGTGAAGTGCCCGGCTCTCGCTGCTCACAGCATGCCTCCTCTGGGCCTCACCATTCTTTCCTCACTTGTACTAAGTTGAGCAGAATCTGCCCTGGCAGGGGCTGTGGTGCAGCCCGGGCACATACAGGCAGCTGCCTGAAAGCTGGTGGCACCCAGCAAACTGTCTGCCCTCATTCATCGTGCCCAGACAATAAAGGTTCCTTCGATGCCCACTGGGCAGCTGCTTTCCTGAGTTTTCTCTGCCACCTTCAAAAAGATTCTCAGGTTGCCTCCTCACACAGCCCCCAAGGCAGCCTCATCCTGCTTGCAGGAACCTCAAACATGGGCCCAAGCCTGGGGCTCGCAACTATCTTCAGGCTTGTCTCAGCTCTTTTTGTGCAGGATCTGCAATGGATGGTCAGCATCCCTGCCCACAGATCTCTTGCAGACAATCTTCTTTCAAGTTTATGAAATCTTTCAGGTCTGTGTCCAACTGAATGGCTTCTAAGAGGGTTTTGTATAAAACAGACATCTAATCATGTGAGAAGCCTTCAACATTTACCCATTGGAGCATGGTGTAGTTTGTCTTGGAGATTTTCACCAATTGCGGGGTGCATGGTGACCTGTGTAACAGCATCATGTTTAGCTCACAGGAATTGTTCCCAGACTTCATCATGGGGATAGTTGCCCTTGGCAGTACTGTCACATGGTGACAAACCCAAGAGCTTGTTCAGAGACATACAATTATTTCAGCTTTTTTTTGTTTTAACCCAGTCAAACTGTCAAATGGCCCGATATTTCATTAGCAGAAAAGGTTCTGCAAAGAAAGTGCAACAGCCATTACTGATGAGAAGGCTGAAGCCGAAGTGAGACTGTGTGAGCTGTTATTTCCCTTTGGCACCTGTGGCACTTCCAGCCTTAGTCACCGTAGTAAATTTTCCAGCGCATCCTTCAGGGAAGTGTCCGGTCAGGCCAGCGGTGTAGCTCATGCTCATTTCATTACAGACACTCCTCATAAACAGAGACATTACAGACAGACAAACCATGGCCCAGCTGCCAGGGGAGGCTGGCAGGTAGAGTTTAATACACTTGAGATATGAAGGACTTTTCATAACACATAGTTTTGATTTTCACAAATATTGAGACTATTCTTTGCATTAATGATAAAGTGGATTAAACATACCCCGTTTTCCTAGATAATGCCCCTCTGGAGTTTCACTGGGACCAAAGTGGATCTGGCATTTAAACTAAAGAAATCCCTGTTTAGCGTGTGGGAGTCTCTGGAGAGGCCTCAGATCTGCATTGCAGCTGTGAAATACAGCATCTCCTCTGTTGCTTATCAGAGATTTGTGTTTCTCCTGGGAAAATTTTGCCCAAAGGATTCAGTCCTTCCAAATTTTCAGCTGGATTTTGTTTGTTTATTTTAAATTTCTTTTTAAACATCTGAAACCAACAAACTTTAAAAATGCTCTAAATCTATCAACTTGAGTTAATCCCTTAAAATAAAATAATTAAAAAATTAATTCACTCAGGCTGCCAACTTTTATTTCTAAGACTTAGTCTAAAATGAATTTAAATGGCTGAAATTCTAACCCTGGAAAAAATGAATTTAATTGGAAAGAATCATAGCTTTTTTTTTCTCCTGTGCTATTACACCCATTATTTGCATCTGATTCTGCTGAATTTTAAAATGGTTTGTATCAAACATACATATGTGTGTAAAATGATGCTCTTCCAACCTTTGTGCCAACTTCGCAGCCACAGAGAACTCGGGCACCCAAGGAATGAGTCACTTAGATATAGCTCTGCCTCATCTCCTTCCCAGCCAGTCCTCCCAGAGAGCTTCCCCTATGTCTGTGCTCTCCTCTGCCTTCATGTGTATGTTCATTTGTCATGCAAAATATATCAGGATGGGGATGGAGCCAAGTATTTTAGGTCCAGTACAACAGCTAATGTCTTCCTTGGTTTCTGTTGTGCTGAAAGGCAGAATTTTGCCATGGTGTGATGCAGACCCTGGGGATGATGTTTGGCTGTGAATGCCGCTACGTCTCCCTCAGCTTCAGGGGTGCTCCAGTGGGTGGGCTGGGCTCTATAAATAGTGCACATTAATCCATACTCCAGTTTATAGGGAGGAATGGTAGAAAACACACAACTACAATCTATTTAGGCAATTTATTAATATTAGATCCTCAAGGAGTAGCTCTGCTGTCTTCACAAACGTGTTTGTTGGAAATACCAGTTTGATAAACAATATCCTCAGCCTCGGTCTCTCAGCACTACAGACATTAGACATGAGGATGATGTTATGGTCCTTTTCCATCCTAGTGCAGGTCGTTCTCCCCAGTACAGAGGTGTAGGCCCACAGTTCTTTCTCACAGACACCTGCAGCACATGGCTGTTCAGGGAATATAGGACTCACTGAGGAAGACAGTGAAGGGGAACAAACCTCTGACAGAAAGTGAATTCTGATGTTTGTCTGTATCTGTAGCCAAGCTGGTGCAGAGTATACAATGACTATTGTCTTTTAAGAGTTTAACTACCTGTCTCATTTCCCTGGGAAAGACTTTGGGATATTAAAGAGAGAACAATCAATTTCACTATCACCAATAGGATTACTTCCACTCTAGGAAAAAAATACAGTAAAACAGTCACACTTGTCTTAGCAGATGTTGACATAGTCTTAATTTCATGGGTTATAGCATTTGAAGAACTTTTCTGGAACTACTGAGAGCACACATATGTGATAGGGTAAATGGATGGAGTATGATTTGGCTTTAAAAGATCAGGCTTGGTAATATATCTCTAAAAAATATATTCCATTTTATAACCATCTGGTTGAATGTCTTGCTGTGATACAGCTACATCATGATACTGTACATTTTGAAGGCAATGCTAAATTCCAACCCTGGCTCCAGCTGAAAGACTCAGGATGTCATGACTTCCTGTTTGGGCCACTTGCTATTGAGGAAAATAAAATTCAGGGCCAGATACAGACCCAGAGATCCCATTCTCCTGCTGCTGGGAGCACTAATTTTGCCCTACTTGTTTGAGTAGGAGGGAATGGGACAGGTTTAGTTTTCTTCCAGACTGGTTATACCTTGCCTTGTTATAAACTTCACCATATACTGTCCTTTCTCCCGCCTTATCTCCTTCAAGGGCAATGCTGGAATGCAGGAGGGTTCTTTTGCTGGGAGCAGTTCTGAGCTGAGAGGACAGGCAAAAATGACCCTTTATCCTGCTCGGTGTTTCAAACAGCTTCCGCCTGCGGGGAGGGGATGTATTGAGAACGTGTGAGAGAAAACATTGAAAAGGGAAAAAAGACTCAAAAAGGGAGGGGGGGTGGGAAGTACAGCAAGGAAGCTAGAGACAAACTTCGAGTTGTGGATTATTTCTCACCCAGGCTCTAATTAGGAAGCCTCTTATGGGACTGTGAAGCTGTCAGGCTGCCAAATGTCAGCGTGTTTATCGGAGATCAGGCGAGTCTCCTGTCGGCAGCAGCAACATTTTGGTGCCAGGAGCCTCTTGGGTCCTTCCAGCGTGTGTGACTCACGCTCAGCAGCAGTACCTCCGGGGGCTTCGAGGCGCAGCGGAGGGCTGTTTTTTCTCCCTTAAAAATCCAAAAATAAGCCCTTTCCTGAGATTTGGCCTCTTCATGCTGGTTCTGCACGGGGATGGTTAACCATGGGGTGCAGAGCTGCTTCAGCGTATGTGACTCAGATTCCCAGGGAAATCCCCAGCTTATCTGATGGAGCCTGTTAGTCTGCTAATTGCATAAGCTCCTATTAAAAGTGCAATGTTTTTTAATGACTGCTAACAACGGGCCAGATTCTGATCTGATCTCTTCGCTCGGCATCATTTTTGCTGCTGGTCCAGCCGAGCCCAGCGCAGCCCTGACCGCGGCCGGGCACGGGCACGGCGGCTTTGGGGTGCGGGGGTGCTGCCAGCCCGGCCCCAAAACTGCACTGTTAATGAGCCAGGACCGCACCGAGTGTAGCAGGCAGGAAGCTTTTAGTGGGGATCTTTAGGAAGAGTCAGGAGCTGCAGTGCAGAGGAAGGCATTTGTCGGGAGGTTACCGAGGGCTACATGTAACGCAGTTGCTGCAAATATCTATTACGTGGTTCGAGCCGTGCTCTGAGTAATGAACTTTCCCAGTGTTGAAATCAGGTTGATTTGTTGATTCTGCATATAAGATGTTGTCTGTGTCTGCCTAGGAAAAATGTTGTACATATCTCTGCATATGCACCTTCAAACCCTAATTTTAATTAAAATGATGTGTATTACATCTGTATCTTCTTTTTCCCTATGCAAATTGACTTCGAGAAGGCATTTGACTAACAGGAAAACTAAAAAAAAAAAAAAAGTGGTTAGCATTTAAAGTTAACTTAGTTGGGTTCCAGGGCACTTCCACGGGAGAGCGTAACAGCTCTGATTTCAGCCGGCCCCGCCTGCCCCAGGGTGGGGCTGAGCTCTCTTTCATGACCCTGTGACCACATTTGCCTTTCTTTTCTCACCTGAAACTCCCAGTGGGTTACCCAAGCCTATGTGACATCAGAACCATATAAAGTTTTCTATTAAGAAGACTGCTCTTTGTTTCTGCTTGCAAACCAGGAATGAGATCTGGCCATCTTCACCCCCACGCATCTCCACACCTACTCAGTTCCTTTGTGTGTCCCTTTTGCTTTTCTCCTAGAAAAGTTTCTATTAAAATGCAGGAGGCTCTTTTAGAAGGTCCCATACATCCACACTGACACCGAGCTGCTGCTTTAAAAGTTTCCTAAGCAGCCCGTAAAGTGGTGGGGTTTTTTCCACACAATAACGATAACGAAGTGTCAAAAACCTCAAGCTTCTGTTACCAGAGGCAGAGCCTAAACCCCATTTCTCAAGCTGTTTTCTATTCCCCACTCCCAAGTTGTCAGATGCTGTGACACGGCTCCATCACACCACGACTAGCAGTCCCAACAAACAGAAAATGATTTCCAACTGGCAAACATGCTGTTTACTTTCCAGAAAAATTGCACTTTCCCATCTGACAGCTGATCAAGGGATCTCCTGCTGCTGTCAGCATGAAGAAGTGTTTAAACAGAGGGATGGAAGTTTAAACATTTTCTCATTATCACAGAATAAAAAAAAAATAAATTAAAAAATAATAAAAAAATAAAGGCATTGAGTCTCTCCGACCACCTGCTGTGCCAGTAATGAAGCGGTGTCACATGACCAGCCGGCGAGGACTTTTATCTCTGCCCCAATATCATTACTGAAGTGACACCTGTCACATGACCCATATCAGAGCTTTCATCTGGGCTCCCCAAATGCAGTTCTGGCTTGTGAGGGGGATTTTCCTGGCATTTCCCTCCCCCACACACACTTTAAAGAGCATTGCCCACTTGTGCCATTTCAGATGGGGGTTTGCAAGTTTCAAAGCCCTTGGATCTTTCCTTGGGCATATGTAATTTGGCCAACAAACTTGCTTCAGGCTGAAGAAAAACAGAATCCTGGCCTGGGAAAGAAGTTATTTCGTTTACTTCAAGATGTTTTTAAAGCAAATATTTAAGCCTGCTGTTAAACTCACTTTATAAAAAAGAGGTCATTAAAGGATTTCTCAAAAATCTCAAATTTGTTTTTAATTTTTTACTAAGTTGTGAGAAGGAACAGTTTGATGACTATTGAGCACAGTGGTCTCCATTTACATGCACTTTATAAACCTGCTTTACCAGTGCATCCTACCCCTGCTAAGAGGAAGTGTTTTCTGGGGAAGAAAAAAAAAAAAAAGAAAAGGTCAGTCCTGCACCTCTCTGCCAACGTCTGGGATTTTTTGTGAGGTGTTCAGCAGCAAACACCTGCATTTGAGATGGGCCCACGTAAATGATGGCAATACTGAGCAATTACCAGAACCCATTCAGTTATTGTCTCAAAACAACATCAAACATGCAGATGTGACAGGCGATGATGACCCTACAGGAACTAAATGTGGGCAGGTTGAAGATAAGGCAGTATGAACTTCATGGCTTTTTCAAGCTCTTCCTTTCCTACTCCACACTCATCCATGAATGCAGTCTCGTACTTCTATCCCTTCATAATCTGATTCAGCTCACTAAAACAATGATAGACTAACTCAGCAAAAGAGTTCATAGTTTTCCAACTGTTTAGTGAATTAAATCAGTTCTTCAAGGGCTTAGAAAAGTTCCAGAGAGCAAAAGAGAGAAAGACTATGAAGCTTGACACACAGAGGGAAATGGTGGAAGCAGAATTACCTTTTTGGGTGGCACCAACTTGGTACCTGAAATCAGATGTGTTTCTTCCTACTGACTCTTTCTGATTCATTACAACACTACACCCATCTTCCCTGAAAGCTGTTGCGCCTGAAATTGTGCGGGCCAGGAGATGGAAAATCTATCGAGATCAGTTGTTGTTGGCTGGACTTCGCAAACGAAGATCTTGGGATAAGCCTGCGCTATGGATTTTTTAAGTGAGGCACAGTGTGCATGGAACTGGCCCCACCCCCTTTACTCCTGAGGCTCATCTTGCCACGGCCGAGCAGCTCGGACGGCGACAGCGAGTTCCTCCAGGATTCGAACCGGCGTCCTCAGAGGAGGAGCCGGCTCCACAGGCGGGGGCCTACGCCACTCGGCCAACGCCCGCTGCCTCTCAAGTGTAACATCTCAAATTAATATTAAGGAAAAAAACCTAACAAACAGAAAAGCAATAATGTCAGGTTGTTGAGCAATCCTGGGAGCCCACATAGGTCAGAGCACCAGGGGAAGACCTCGCCTTGTCCTCTCTGCCACCGAATGACACAAACGTGGCACTGCAGCCACGCCTGTAACACGAGCTGGGGCATGACCGAGATCAGTACTCCTAAGGTGAATAGTACTCCAATTAGGTTGGGAGAGGAATTGTTCTGAGGCAATTTCTCTCTCTGATCTGACATGTTTAAGGCACTGGGCCTCCAATGTTGAGCTAATGAACAGAAGACTACTGGGTTGCAGCACATCCTTTGGACACTTGCTGACTTTCCACCCCTCTAGATACAGAATTAGAAAGCATCGTTTGATCCTTTGGCAATTTAACATATAGCTAAATTTAGCAATGTCGTGGCCCTTATGGGGTAGCAGCTATGTCAAACAGCAAAGCCATTCTGACTGCTGCTCCAGGGCAGAAGAAATTTACAGCTGATGCTCTGGATAGACCATGAGGACAAGTGACTCAGTTCTCATCATTAGATCCCTCACTCTCCATGCATAACAAATCGTTTAATTTAACATATCTTGAGCATTTAGTGGCTTCCAATTAGGAGCAGACATTCAGCCATGACCATCCCATTGAAGGCATTAGAGATCCTGCTTCTTCATTGCTCTTAGTCCAGACATCTCCAAGAATGCAAAAGGAATTCAGAACACCCATATCCCATTTTGGACATCATTTATAGCCACTCTGCTCAGTATTGCAAAGGGAGGTCAGGTCACAATCACCTTGAGAGTGGCTGATATTTGGAAGATCTGGGTCCATGTGATCTAGAGGTAGAAAGACTTTTGGGACATAGCTTGCCTTTTCATCAAAGCAGAGAACTTTAAGGAACATACCTTAAGGAATATCTTGTCCTCTTCGCTGAGGAGTGCGTATAGATAGTCTGTGTGCCCTGTTATGTAGCTAACCTATTCATTCCTGCAATTATGTCTATAGGAAAGGCTAAGTGGAACATAAACAGTTGTGCTGCCTCCAGATCTGTAGTGTGTGGTTAGTCAACGATGGACTGGGGTGGGTCTGGGGCTGCAGCTCCCTTACACTACAAGCTCACCTTTCAGCTCCTTTTATGGCTGCCACCCATAGCTCCTTGACTTGGTTTAGTTCCAGTGTCTCAATGCTCTGCATAATTCTTGCTCAGAGAAGTTCTCCCAGTCATGCCAGTGACACTACTTAGATGAACAAGAAGTATTCAAGAGAGTTTGCATGCCTGCACCTTAATGATTTATCTCTGTCTCCCTTTTCTTTCCAGATCAGCTGTGAGGTTACACCACGGCTACTGGTTTGTGATGTTTCAGAGCTAAGACGAGACATCCCAGATAACCGAAACCAAGTAGAGTACTACTTGAACACGGTAAGTTACTTGCTTTCCCAATTCTTCCAGGAAGAATTCTATGAGAAATTTCATGGTAACTGTAGTTGGGAAAGAGTTCTCTGAATTCCCTATGTGTCCTGATCAGCACTCACCTCAGATTAGCTTTCTTTCTCATAGTCTGTCAGCAGCCCTGAGATCAAGGAGATTAAAACACTCTGGTAACTCATTAATGACCCAGCACTCTCTGCAACAGCTGGACTAAAAATGGACTGTGTTTGTCTACATCTTAATTCTCTGCCATCTCCTCTCTGCTCATCAACACCTGCACACATTTGCTATCCTGTATAAGAAGACCCCTAAATTCAGCTCTAAGCAACCAGTCTGCAATGCACATGTCTAATGCTCTGCTGGTGTGGAACCAGTATGCTGGTAATCCTGTTAGTAATGGCAGAATCTCCCTCTAGGAAATTATAACAAATAGTCTTAAACAATTCCTTTTGTTGACAACTTTATCCAAGAAACCATCTTCCCTGGAGACTTCACTCAACTTTTGACTAATCCCCTCCTTCCCTCAGGAGCTCTTTTGTTGAAGGAGATTGTAGGCAAACCCAGGAATGACAGGTCTCGATAAGCCTTGGATCAGCCTCTGCATTCTTTCAATTGTCAGTCCCCATCTGTCCTGTTTGTACATCGATCTTCTGGTCCAGGGATCTCTCTATTAAATGACACATGGCTGAGTATATTCTGCAAGTCCAGTGTCCAGACTGTGTTGTTACATCTTCCTTGCCAAGTCAATCTTTCTGACATTGCTTTCTGAAAAACAAAAGGCAGGACATCTGCACAATTTCATTCTCTTCTACTGAAAGGTGATTTTTAAAAATACACCTCACCCCCCGAACTCTGTTCTTGTTTTATAATCTCAAAGATTTTGCTTCATTTTTTCAATATCAAGAGTTACTTCAAAGGCCCTTGGTGTAGAGGATACAGTCTGCCCCTGTTGCAATAGAATTCTGTTAGGTTAAAAATCTATGGTCTTAGTCCTGAATCAAAACCAAAAATAGATTCTAATTACAAATATTCTGCAGGGCTAGTGCCTTCAGTCACTCTGCTTCTTAATGGTTCCTTTAAAACAAGCTCTAATCTTCCTGTAGATTGAACTACACTTAGCTGGTACAGTAGCACGTACATGTAGGAGGCACAGCATTATTTATCTGAATTTTGAGATGCAGAATGAGAACAGTAACAAATTCCAATGACCCATCTGTTCCGCCTCAGCAGGTAGAGGGAAAGAAGTGGGTGGAATAGGATAGAAAAAGAATGGAGTGTCAGTGTGTAGTATATATCACCCTGGGATAGCTAACTGACAGTATCCCTTCCTTTCCCAAAACCAGAACAAGGAGGAATCTGTGATGATGTTTTGTCCCTTGCTGTGTTGCTCAGGACCCATGGATTCAAGAGGGAGCCTGAAATGTTTAGGCTTTTTTGGTTTTGTCTATTTTTGTAACTTAACTCAGGTTGGCAAGTGAAGGAAGGCTGGCCAGTTTCATTATGTTCCCAGGAAATTCCATTCTCTCATGTGCCAGCATGAGGCTGTTGTGCTTTAGATGCCTATCTACCTCTCATTAGATTTGAAAAAGCATACAGAACCCCCTGCTTTCCATCAGTAGCCTATTAAAATGACAAAAAAATTACTTTCTCATTTATAACCTTGGTTGCATGTCTGAATCCAGATGCCTTCTTAAAAAGAGAATTAATAATATGAACACCATCACTTATAGAACGTTTTCCTGTAATGAAGTGCAGAAGAAAACTTGAGCTGACATTTCAGCTTGTTCAGCATGCTTTGTAAGCAGTTTTAAAAAATCAGCACAAACACTTTGAGGCCAGGTTAATATAAAAAAAGGTGTTTAAGACTATCTCCTACTATTTTCAAGTTTTCACTATTTGAAACAATGTGTTTGAGAAGTGCTCTTTAATTCAGTTAAAATGGGCCAAATCCAAGTTCATTGAACACTAAAGCAGGAGTGCCTTCCTCACGTGAGTTGTCCCAGAAGCCTTAGTGGAACTGACAGCCAGCTTTTTTGGCAGGATTAGTTCCCCTCTGATCACAGAGAGGGAACAGCCATCCTGTCTGCTCTGCAGCTGAGCAGGTGAGCAGGGAACACATTCAGGCTGCTTCCAAAACCCAATCTGGTCCCATGGCTGGCAATGTCAGGTCCTTCTTGAAAGGACTTGAGGCTTCCTGTCTGCCTGCTGTTGTCTGCAGGATGAGGGCAGGAGGGGTAGAGAGAGGCTGTGAGACCAGGCACTGAGGGCTGGGACCTGATCCTATAGCAGGTACCTGCCATCTACATGCATTTGGAAGGACAGATGGGTAGATGAGGTGTGCCCTGCTGTCACACCTGGGTTGCCTCTTAGCTTGGTAGACAGTAAGACAGTCAAACTAATTTGGCCTCAAGATCAGTTTCCAGGTCTGCCCTGCAAGCACAGACCCAGCGGTGACACTGACAGGACACACGCTGCTAACAAATGCACAAAGTAAACAAAGAGACAGGATATAATAGAAGGGTATTTTCTGGTAATATATTCTTTCAGTAACAGTGATTTTAAGGAATCTTTTGGTCTCCTGTAACAAAAAGATGAAAAATATTGATGCTGAAGCATCATTCTGAGGTGTGTCATATTAAGATAGTGGTTGATTAAAACCGAGGACGTTACAAGCTAAGGAGATTTTGCCTAGCTCTGCTCAGGTTCCAATGCATGTGAAATCAAAGCAGGTAAGCTATAAAATGTGAACTCAATAGGCAAGCACAAAAGTGAGCAACGCATTTTGGTCAGTTTAAGTGATAGGGAAATGTAGCAATATTTTGGCTAGGGAGGCATCAGAGGAAAGGGCACTGGTCTGAGACTTGGGAATATGACAAAACAATTCCAAAGCTCCCATGATACCACTGGACATTGTTCATTCGGGGCCATTGGCTTGCTGATCTCTTCTTTCTGAATGTGAAATTTCCCACTTTGTCCTCATGCTGGGACGTGATCATCCAGCCCTGAGTATCTGTTCTGTTTTTCCACCTTCAATACACAAAGGAATTCATGTGCTAAGAATGATGGCAGCAGCTTAGACAGTGGCAACTATGTGCTTACCCAAGAATTTGTCAACCATCCCTGCTTTCTACCAAAACTTGCTTGAACCCCCTGAGAGGTGGCCTTTGTGGTAAGAAGCAAACAGGTCACAGACTTCAGGTTGCAGTCTCACTCCTGGAACTGTGAGCACTGATTGTCCTGTGGGAAAAATCAGGTTAAAGAGAAAGCTACAAAATGGTCCTTTTTCCTCATTGTGCTACTTTTCTAATTCTCTCCTGTGACGTTAGCCACAACATAAAATAATTCAGGATCCTATTTCTCACAGCTGCATTCCTTCTGATTTTTTTTGAAACTTATTTTTTTAATCTAGACACCCTTCTCTAGAAATCTCATTGCAATTTCTTTTCTTTTTTCTATTCCTTTTTCTTGGAGCAACCAGCAAAATACTATTTGGTAGAACAGTGATAGGAATGCAACCCACTAATCAAAAGGATTCAAATGGATCTGTGCACTGCCAAGCTCTCTCCTTCCCACCCAGCAGAGGGGAGAAAAAGGAAAAGAAAAAAGAGATAGAGCGAAGGCACAGGGCTTCTCTCCTTCAGCAATCTCACAAATGCAAAACCTTCCACTCCAGTGACTCCTCATTAACTTACCAAATCTGACAGTCTAATTATCGTAGCTGCTTCACGCTTAGAATAAATAAATACTAAAGCGGGTGTTTAAAGAAATTGAGCAGTGAAATTCAGTCATCTAGACAGTCAATAGAGAGTTTATTTTAAATTTTTATATTCTTATGTATTTATATCATTTTAGGAAAGATAATGAGATAGTTGTCTTTCAGGCTAATTGAGTTCCTATGCTCATGGTTGTTTGCTGTCACAATCTCAAACTTAGCTTTAACTTTTGTGCCTTAGAAACCTGATCACTACATCCCCATTTACTCATTCTGATGATAAGTGGGTGAACTCAGAAGTGCACCTGAGGATGGGAAACGACTATGCGAGACTTCCAGTCTGGATGTCTTTCACAGCAAACAAGACAACTAAATCTTTTCAGATTTGCATTTAAGTGTGTTAGAGGGAAAACGGATGTTAAAGAAACATCAGACATAATTTGCAATTAGACAAAATACAGAAAAACATCTGCTAACCTCTGATGCAATAGTGTCTGCCTCCATGAGCGGTAACTGTGCTCCCCCCCAAGAGCAGTTCATCTCCCTGAACAATAAGACCTTTATAGAGATTCTCTGGCCTGAGATCAATAGGAGTCAGAGCATTTGATCCATGTCTGTAGAACTTTGTTTGCACAAGTCATGTGGGCCAAACTTTGCACCAGTTGTGCTTTTGCAAGAGCAGGAGCTGGGGAGTGAGCAAAGGAAACTTTCCTTCTTTTCCCATCTTCCCCTTCAGCCTGTGCTCCTCAACAGTCCCCAGCACTTGCCAGCACAATGCCTGTTCCAGGACAGCACACGGGGAAGAGCTTAAACAAGGCAACTTGTCCAGAGTTCTGCGCCCTCGGGAGCATCTGCTGTGATGTTGCAATAACTCTTTCCTAGGGTGATGGTTTAATGATAGAACACAAAAATTTAATATAAGCAAGCAGATATTCCACCACCATGGAGATCAGAGCAGATGAAGTGAGAGGTGGCTTTCCTGACTTGAGTGAAGATTTGCTTTATCATCTTACATTTGAGAATGCTTCTGGCTTAGGAGCGGCAGCTGATTTCCTGCTCAACACCAGATTTGGTTTATTTCTGTATTAAGATGCATTAGGAACCAGATTCATACACCTGATAGAAACTTCACTTTCTAGGTGTCTGTATCTGATTTGCAGTGAAATATATCTATTTGCTGTATTCAGAGATGGCAAAGCACAGTGATAAAAAATTATTAAGTGACTACTTAAACCTTTTAGCTGTGTAGGAGAAACTAGGGCAACCAGCCAACCCAAACAAGGTGTCCTGAAAGCCAGTTCTTCTCTGTATGTCCCCTGTGATAACATCTACCAGCACCAGCTAGTCCCAACAGAAATCAGATTTTTGCTTGCAGCCTTAACCTCCTCATTGCTCACACTTGCTTTGCCTGAGCTTAGATGCAACAGGCATTAAAACGACAGTGGTCTGTCAATATCAAGCTTCCCTTCTTCTTGTCAGCAGGCTGTTTGGGAGAAACAGGACAGTGTCATCACTACCTGGCACACTGGTTTTGAGTTGCTGGGGGATGTAACAATCAGAGACCAACTGTACCCAAAAGGAGAAAGTAACTCCTAGTCAAAGCCAGGTTCACACTCATGCAACACACAATCCTCCTCACAAAGCACAAACTGGACTTGACTCACTGCAGGGCTGATGATATGCCCAGGGTTGAATGTCTCCTGCACTGTGAGAAGGGTCTCTGCTTGACCCAGTGGGGACGGGATCTGAGCTGCCAGCTCAGACCTCCCTGTCCCATGTGCCTGAGTTGTTCAGTCAGAGCTCTTCTTTGCAGTATGTTTTCTTGGAAGTGCACTGTTGATAACCCCAAATCCCAGTGCTTACCCTCCCTGCCTGTGAGCCCACTCTGAAGCATTGGAGGGCAAAGAGAGGGAAAATAAACCAAAACTATAACTAAGAATAATAAGCTGCAATTGTTACTGTGTCTGACCTGCCTGACAACAGAGTGAGATACCTTCTCAGAAGGCCCTTTGCACTTCAGGACTGACACTGAGTTGAGAGCACCGCTCGTGCTTTTGTGATTCAAGGATCTCATCTTTCTTCCAGGAGGGATTAATTGGACAGAAAACAGTCTGCTTTAGCAGGTGGCAAAGGGTTAGACTGAAGTTTTATCAGAGCTGCTGCAGTGCAGGGCTGCACTGCACAAAGATAATTATCTCAGGATTGGCTTAAGCCAGAAAAAGGACAGCAAATGCTCCAGTTTTACAAAGGTCATCACTGCCACCCCTTAGGCTACTAGCCACACTGAAAGGAAGCTGGAGAATCCCCTGAACCTCTTCTCTGTTCTTATATGCAGACATGCTGGTGGCACACATAGAATTAATGCCAAGATGATGAGCAAGGTTTGAACTTGGGCGTTAGCATCCTCTTCTAGCCTGAGAGACACAGGAGTGAGCAGCTGTGGGAGAAGCCCCTCTGTGGGCCAGCCCCACTCAGAGGACAGAGTTTTCTTCTCCATGTTGAGCATGGGCTACTCTTTTTTTCTAGCACTTTGCATTCAGATAAGCATAGCAACAGCAACCTTGTTCCCCTCTGTAGAAGCTGACCACCAGGAAGCAAAGAGCCCTGAGCTCCTCTCCCCCTTCCCAGGGCCAGCAGTCAGCCTCTAGCCATTAGCATTCCCCTCAGTTATCAGAAACTTGCCATTTGGAGGGATACTTATCTGTGAAACACTGATTTCTCCAATTATTTTTTTCCCAGGAACTGACCTTTGGAAAACATCCTTTAGCTTCCAGCTTGTCATAACAACTTATAGAGAGAACAGTTATGGATGCAATTATTTCATAATAATAGAGAATAATTTCTTCCAGGAAGTTTTTATTTTTTTATAATGTTGTTTCCCTCTTACTCTCTCACACACTTTGGGATCAGCCCCCTCTTCCTTTCACCTTTAATGTCCAGCTCATTCTTTACCCTCCTGCTTTAACTTTTTCCTTCAGAGGATGGCGACTAATAGCCAACATCCTCCAGACCAAAGTGGGAACTGAACATATTTAAAATCTGCACTGTTAACATAGCAACAAGAATTTTAAAGAGATACAGTTCAATTCCAAAATAGTGATATGCCAAAGTGACACAAGAGAGCAAATGTCTTACACTATTATGGAAATATAAATGGCTACCTGGGGAATTATTCAAAATTGCTGAATTTTTACAGGCTTAGTGAGTCATTCCTGAATATGGTCTTGCATGATCATACTGTACTTGTTTCAGCCCTGTGCACTTTGATTCAGTTCCCAACATATTGGTTGCTAGGATAAAGCCATGCAGTTTCCTGTCCACAAGGTCCTTCTCCCTGCAATATGGGGGATAATAAACATGGGATGGTGCTTAAACCGAGGTGAAATGAATCTGTCCCCTCACTGGCAATATCACTGGCAATATCGCAGAGATTGACACATTATGCCAATCTGTTTTCTCATTCCTTCTATTTCTCCTCACTCTCTCCCTTTCTCTCACACTGTCTGTCTCTGTACCTGTTTTTTTCCACACTCTCTCTCTCTCTCTTGGCACTGACACTTTCATCTTCTCCCTTGGGGATTGGAGATGTCACTGCGGGAAGTGCTTGTCCGCCTCTCTGGCAGCAGCAGAGCCCTGTGGCTTTGACAAACCTCATTTAATTGGGAGGAAGCCAGGAGGGTTTGAAAGAACTGAAACATCCACGAAACTCCTTTTATCAGGCATAATTTAAACTCTGCATGGAAAAAACCCTATATGTATAAAGAAAAGTCAACTTCCCTCCTGCTGTGTGTGCTCTCCTCCTCCCCCCCCGGCACAGGCAGGCTCCTGCGAGATTCCATCTTTTCATTTTTCTAAAAGTGTCAAAGTAGATTTGTGCTCTGTGGCTGGGTGAACAGAAAAGGAATGCAGATGTCTCTCACTCATGCACATACACACAGAGAGCACCTTCTGAAGGGCAGCAGTTTGGGGGTTTGGGATTGATGCTAGCTGGCTGCTTCTTTACTTGGGATGTGTCGCAGGAGACAGAAATTTGGTTTTCCAATAGCTTGACAACATAGCCCATGAAGGCTTTTCTTTAATTGTCCCTATCTTAAAAAACACCACCAAGCTAGCTAGTGTAGAGGGTGCCCAGCAGGCAACAAGGAATACAAGGTTCCTTTGGCCTGTTGCCTGACAAGAGGGACCTTTTCCTGGTGAGGAAGAGAACCTGTAGCTTGAGAGACCCTGTATTTATTGTCAGCTCAGGGCAGGAGAGATAGAGCTGTGTGTGCAGCTGTGTGCTTAAGAGAAGGGAGCAAGGGAAGAAGAAAATAAAGCAGGTAAAACTGAGGGAGAACTGGTGTGACAGGGTACGAGGAACAGCTGTCTCAACATCAAAAGTGAGCAGGAGGAGTGGTCCAAGGGGATTGGGGCTAGCACATCATGCTGAGCAGCTGGGAATTCAGGACAGCAGGATGGACCAGCATGTGAGTTACACTGAATACGCAGTGAGAGCCAGCCCGAGGGAAAGCTCCAACCCCTGGGGTTACAGAATGGGGGAGAAACGACCTGCCAGAGCATATACAACTCTGCTTTGCAAATGGACCGTGGTGGCAGCCCATCAAGGTCCCTTTCTAGTACTAATGCCGTGGCCAAGTGGAAGAAAACAAAAACAAGCTGTCAAATTTGCAGTGGGATGTAAACTTCGCAGCATACGGAAGTGGGGAGGGAGTGCAGGCAGAAAAGAGAGACATCCGGGTGAAAGACAGAGACTTCCACAGTAGAGAAGAAACTCACAATATATAGCATATGCAGTAGCTCTTTCTTGGTGAGATGAAATCGAGACTTAACTTACCAGGAGGAACCTGATAGAGCTGAGGAGGCAGAGTGCTGAAGAAGCCATGAAGAAGCGCATCTTGTGCAGAGATGCGGCCTCGAGGGAAGGCTGTAAGCATCCTGGAGGCCAAATTCTCTGCTTCTGGTACCCTGCTCAGCCTAGAAAATCAGGAGAAAAATAGCACAGGAGATGAGGACCATCCAGAAAGCTGGAACCAGAACACAACTCAGCCCTTCTCAGAGCTTAGGGCAGAGACAGTGGAGGGGCACAGGGGAGGTGGATAGACCCACCCCAGCTATATAGCTTTTTGAGGTATTTGTTTTTCCCTCTGAAACTGATTATGTTTGATTTCAGCTCAAACTCATGATTATACAGGAATTTGGAAAAAAAATTCAATTTTGTAAAAAGAAGGTTGTAAGTGAAAGGGGAACTGGTGTTGGGGAGACCATATTTTACATGTTGTAACTGGAAAATCAGAGGTTGGTGTTATCAGTTTACTGTGACAATGCAAGAACAGAAAATAACCTGACTGGCCCTCTGAGAAGACCAGAGGTCAAATTTATTTAAAAAAAAAACAAAGAAAATACCTTTTCCTCTTTACCTACCCTAGTACCAGTAGTGCAGCTGGTTGTAAAATATGTTGGGGATTCACAGAGAAGAATCTGTTTCCCAGGATGTGTACTTAAGATAGATGTAATACACATATGCTCCATGCCCAGCAAATACCAATGCCAAGTGGCTGCTCTCTAGAGGAGCACACAGCTGGGGACGAGGAAGTAGAAGAGAGAAAACAAACCAACAAAGAAACAAATAAAAATAGTAATTTAGTTTTATAGCTTTTGCTTTGTTTGTTTGTTCTGATCACATTTCAGCTTCAGGAGGCCCATCAGAGCATGGCCTGTTGTGCTTCCACCCCTGGCTCCCAGTGGTCCTTTCCCTCCAAGCGACATCAGGGGCTGGGATCCCCCTGCCCCTGCACTCTCCCTCCCTACACAGGACATTTGACATGCTGACATTTTTGTTTTCAGGAGATAAAATGTAAAAGAAAAAAGACCAAAAAAAAAAAAAAGAAAAAAAAAGAGAAATAGAGAGACTCTGAGAAACAGATTTATAAAAGGTATGTGGCCAAAAAGCAGAAGTGCAATACAGTGGAGTTGCAAGGAATATACTTATTCGTTTGTGCAGGCTGAGAGAGGATTTAGTCTGTTCCAGGAGCTGCATTATCAGGGTTTGGGATGTGTGGAGCTTTGTGTGTTTCTGAAGCTGTGTGTGAGAATGGCTGGCATTTCAGCAACCTGTGCTTTGCTGAGAACTTGAACATATTTTTCAGAATGGCACCTGGAAAACCCAGCTCTGAAAGGCAGCACGCTTCCCTCTGAGCAGGGTTGGATCTCGAGCAATCAGCTGAACAGATGATAAACAGCAGCAATGAAAAATGTGGTTATGTGCTGAAGGATATTTGATTCTTGACCTCTGCCTGAACATAATCTTGAGGACAAATCCTGTCTTGTCTTTTCCTACACATGTATAAAACCTGTTGTGTGCCTCAAAATCAGTATTGGGGGGATTTGATTTTCGTGACCCTCTGAGCTAGGTTAGGGCACTTCCCTGATGATAAATTTCTTTCACTGATACATATATACATTTTGTATATATGTGTGTGTGTACTTACTTGTTCTTGAAAAAATACTCCCTTCTCTTAGCACACTAGGGAGTGATTCACTGGTGCTGGTGTGTGTGGCTACACAGAATATGTAACCATGGCCTTAGTCTCATAGCTTTTGGCCACTAAGAATGTGATTTTCCCCCTCCTAACAAATCACCAGATTATTTCATTGTCTTATGAAAATGCTGTCCTAGCATGTCTCCCTTACCACTGTTGAGCAACATTCCTACAGCCTGTTTTCAGAAATGAAAACTGGGACAGTGCAAAGTCTGTCTTCAGTCTGGCTAAGAGGGCCTGGGAAAGCACGACCTTCTCAATTGAACTGTGCCCCACAAAAAGCTGCACATAATGTCATTGAATCACTGCTTATCTCAGAATAATCACTACTCCTCTGAGAATAATAAACCCACTATGTGCCTACCTTTACTGCGATCTCTCAAAATCAGTTGCTTAACTGACGTTAGATCTGCTTGTTACTACAGAGCCACCCTGCTCCTCCTGAGCTTGCCAAAAGAGCTCATTTCAAGTTAAATGATTGCATAAAGAAACAAATAAACCCAGAGGCAATTTTGACATTGCTGGTTTTGGTAGCTTACCTGTCACAGATGACTCGGAGTCTCTGAGGTCTTCTGGAAGCAACCAGTTCTAGAAAGTGTAATATGCAATCACAAGATTAAATGAAAATCAAGCCAAATACCATTCTTTGAGCCCTTACAAAAAACATGTGCCCAGAATTTCAAAGGGCCCTATAGAATCTGTCATCTTAGTATTTGTAAATATACATTATTCCTATTGGACTTGAGCACCAGCATTGATTTTAATAAGGCTTTTCCAGTTTTGTAACCCTTTCCTTTCATACATCTGTGAGTTTAGGCCTTGGGCCTTCTTCTGTCACAGTGCAAGTCTTAGCTTTGACATCAATAAAAGCAGCATCAGTCCCTAAAGCTTTCACACCAAGGAAGCAGAAAATGGTTTGCAGACCTGAATCCCCATGAATTGTCTTGGCTTTTCAAGGTGCTACTGAGGTTCACATATTGCCCTGTGGGTTCCTGGGGTCCCACTGTCTTCTTGCCCAGGGCTCTTGCTGCCAGTCCCTCACTAAGTGTGTTGCTTATGCAGTTAACCATTCTCATGCAGGCTCTACACTTAGTGATTAAGTGATCTCTAGCAGACTGGAACTTAACAGAGTTTGCAGTTTGGTGAAGGCTGTGTTCTTGTTGATGTTTTTCAAGGACATAGTTCTCAACATTGTGTAAAATGTAGAGGGATACATTCCTCAAATGTTTTATTATAAAGCATGAATTTTCTCAGGTTTAGATATGAATGAATGGCTTAAGCCTGGAAAATTTCCGCTTATTGCTGATCAACAGAGGCATTTTCTTGCATCAGAAAGGCTGTAATTTCTACCCACCTACATTTTCCTGTGCACCGTTTCTGTCAGCAGAGAATGAACGGTGGTACTCTAGTCCTGGAAAGGCGAGCAGGAAGGGTGGTGTCGACATCTCTTCCAGCCCAGCCTGGACAAGAATTCCCCACAGCAGGGAGACCACCGGGAGGCAAGAACCACTGGGCTGTTGCCAGCAGACTCAGAGCTCAGCTGGGATTTGTGCTGCACCGTCCAAGAGCATCTTCCCTCCCTTCCTGCCGGGCAGCAGCAGCACCTTGTCCAGGGACGGGAGTCCCCTCTGCCTTTGCTGCGTGGCCATCTCCAGAGTGCCAGGCCCAGGGGCTCAGTCACTCGGGCTCTGACCTCATGCACAGACAATCTGAAAAAGTGCAAAGTACTGAACTTCCCGTTCTCGACCTTTCCAGGAGCAATCCTTCACCGGGAAGTCAGGCAAGAAATTGTTAAACCTGTCTGCCACAGGGAAAGGAGCAGTTCACCACTGAAATGTTCTCCTGCACCCAAATACTAAGGTAATTTCTAGAGCAGTAAATAGGACTATAACTTGGGAAGAGATTCATGACTGTTTAGGTGCCAGAGCACAGGAATTATCACTAATATATAGAAGTTATTTGTTAGCATCTTGAATATTCCCTTCCCAAATCAGTCATCAAGATTAACTGGCACAATATTCCTCTTGGATCACTAATAACATTTTAACTGGATTATCTTTCCCTCCTTTTGCCCCCTTGACTGTAATAGAAGTGTGGAAACAAATTATCCATAATGAGTAAAGATGTAAAGTTTTTAGATAGAATAGAAGAAAAACGATTTTAAAAATGGTTTGGAAAGGTATAACATTTTTCTTTATGAGGGAGAAATGTTTGCCTTTTCACAGAGCTGGCCAAAAACTTTCAGAGGTTATAAGTTTCTCCCAGAAAAAATTCATCTACAAGATGGAAACATTCCATGACAATATATTAATTTAATTTAATATTTAGTCAAAATGTCAAGACTTAAATATTGTACTATACTGAAATCTTTTAACATGAACATTCTTTAATGAGTTCAACATAAAATTTTAAAAATGCATGGTCAGTTGGTAACAGCAGGGCAAAATGTTTCAATGATATCTAAGTGAAGTCACTTTTTTTGTGCAGTTCATTTTCAGGATTAATATTCCAAAGAGGAAATAGGATTTTCTTTACATTACAGATAGAAATATCAGCTTGCTTACTGGAACCTGGGAGGATTACCTGAGTTACCATGTTTGCTGTCTTGAGCAAGCCTCTTGACTTAAATTTATCATTTATATAACATGGAGATCAATAATTATCTGCAAGGAATAGTGTAAGACCCATTGAGCCAACTATTCCTGTCCCTGACCAAACACATATTCGCAATGGAGAATTCTGCTTGAGTGAGGACTGCCAGACTTGCCACTTTGAGTATGCAGAGCCTTGATTATAAATGGAAGATATGGGTAAGAAAACAGTGTGTCTCTGCTCAAGGATTTAATGCAGTTAACTAATCCACTTTAAATCAGTTCAGATTAATCTCCTGACTGACCCCATATAGACCCAGTCTTAGAGAATGCCAAAGCACCATTGTGTCGAGCAGGGTAAAAACAGAGCAGTAAATATTTTCCCTACTGTAAGATTAAGACCAATCTAAAATTGTAAGACAAGGTAAACAGCTACTCCCTAAAGGTAAGAGATAAAGAATATTTGGATATCGTTCCAAAACGTGGATGAACTAATGATTTGATCATCTCACGATGACGATCTAGACATAAAATGATGGGATTGTGTAGGGCTGATTGGTTTTTTTAACAATATGAGGAGATCTGAAGAGGTAACGTTTAGGTTTGTTATTTTCTATCCTTATGCGAGTCAGTGTGTGCTAATGAGGAAATACCATCCTATCTGAAAACCCAGATGGAAGTGGCTAATGAACTGATAATGAGGCAAGCAAGCCAGAGGACAAAAGTTAAACTTTCCTAATTGATGAAGACAGAGAAAGAGGATGCCAAGTGCGGCTGGATGAAGGCACCGGGATTGCAGGCTCACAGAGAAAATTTCTCTCATTAGTGAAATCTCCGTGGCTGCAGGACAGAAGCAGAGCCCTGTGTGTGTGGCAGGCTGGAAACTGCAGGCTGCGCCCAGTGCCACTGATAGGAGGTTTGCCTACACCCTGGCCAGCATATATTGCACATTAGTTACAGTGCTGCTCTTCCCTCTGAGATCAAAGCCACATGCAGTTTATTATGACAATAAAAATTTTATCGTCTTAGAATTCAGTTTTCAACCATCCCATTTACTAAATGAAACATCAGCATAAAAAGTGAGATTTTAAAAAAAAAGAAAAGAAAAGCGAAGCACTCGGAGTGCAGACTTCATCTGCATTCTCCCAAATGTCATGGGAAGTTTGCATTTCAGGGCCTGCTGCTTGTTGCCTCCATCTGCTGGTGACAATTTGGAAACGCAACAGACACTGAAAACCTGTACCTGGGAGCGCAGGCTGACTCTGGAAAGCTTCTAAATCTCATTCAGCATACTAAAGCCTACAGATACGTGAATATCTCGGCTTAATGTGAAAGTCATTGCTGCATTTGAAAAGGTCTTGTGTAAAATCTGTGCCTGATACATGAGGTGATACTACCTGGCATAGGAGACTTAATCAGTCAGTCTGTGTGATAAATCAAGGAGGAAAGCTCAGTCATAGTGAGTTCATCATGTTCTAGATAGATAAGCACTGTTCCCCACTCTTGGAATCCAAATGTCAGAAAAAGGAAACAAAAACTATCTCGGTACATTGGGCGCTCCAGTATTCCCAATCTGGCAAAAGCACCAGCTTAATGTCATGGGCTGTGATTCCTAATCCTTTCCTGCCCTTGACCCCTGCTGTCTAGATTCAAACTTGTAACCATTAATGGGGCTGGATCAAAACACTGGCCTTCTGGTGTCACCAGTGGTGTTTAGAGGGGATTTAAACTCACTGCTTTTCAGCGCAGTGAAATGAACACAGCAGTAGATTAATGCAAGGATTTGAGCTCACACAGCATGAGAGCTTTCAAAAATAGTGTTAACAGAGCTACAACTGCCTCTTTCAGGGGAAGCAAAATGAGAACAGAACAAATGAACAAACACAGGGCAAAGCCTCGTCACTATGGGCAGGGCTGCTAAGCCCAGGGAGCCAGGGAGAGGGCCAGCGAGTGTGCTGAGATGTAGGGTGGGAGTTCCCCCAACCCTTCATGTTCTCCAGGAAATTCTCCTCAAGCTAGGGCAGAGGGAAAACCGTGCTTTCAGGCCCCACAACTGCATGTAATTCCCTACTCCAACTGTCTCCCCTGCAGAAAGGAGGTGAGATCACAAGCTGTAGGACTGGCCAGGGACAAGTTGCTCACCTATCCTTCCTCTTCACCAGGCACAGGTTGAGATTTTGGCAAACTTTAGGCAATGGGCATGAGGCTGTTTCTAAACTTCTTCGTGCAAGAAGATACAAGAAGGTCAAATACTGCTTTGCACATTTCATGCCTTGCCAGTTGCCTATAGAGGAAGCAGTGGAGCTGCTTTTCCTCCAGCTGCCCTGTATGTGCCTGTCTCACAGACCCCACAGACCATACTATATCTTCTCTTCACACTGCAGCAGGATGTGCTCAAGCCCACAGTAGTGACAGGAAAACATCTAAAGGTTTCCAGCTTTCATTTCAAAGATTCCTGCTAACCCACCTGGCCCAGGAACACTTCCAGTAACAACCTCAGTCTGGGGCTGAGCCTACACTGCTGAATCCAGAGGGAGTTTTGCCATAAACTTCAAGGAGAATAGATCACACCTCAGTGCTTTGTTTTGCCCGTGTTTGTTCCTTGCCTCGGGCAGGAACCTGTTTGTTTGTTTGCTGCCTGTGCTCACTGCTAACATCAATAGGACTAGTGAAAAGAATTCAAACCATCAGATTTGGGGAAGAGCTCCAAAGTTTGTTTGCTTATCTGAACCTACCCAGGCGCCCAGATTGGCACAAATGGTCTGGGAATAACCTCAGGAGAGAAGGTTTTCTCAGCCACACTCCACTCAGGCTGAGCATGTCCTGGGGGAAGAACAGCACTTGTGCTTCAGGAAAGAGAGGGGAAGTGCCCAGAAGCATGTAAATGGCAAATAACTTTAAGCAAAGAGACTAATTTACCTTCTTACCAGCAGTACCATCCAAAAGTGACTTGGTTTAGTTCCTGAGTGGGGCAAATAGTCCAACAACCTTATATGACTAACCTTCTGTTCAGACTGGTTTGTATAACCCAGCTGTGAGCCAAGGACTTGGTTCCAGTATATAGCTGGAAGAGCTCACAGCCCCTTAGGCAGGGTATGAGAAGGGCAGAGTAGTACTGCCTCTCCAGCTGGCCCAGCTATTGCCCCAAACACTGACACAACACCCCTCTCCCATGTGTTTGCTAAAATGATGGGATGCTCCCACGGAAAGGTATCCTCTGACTCCTGCATTTCTGCCTGGTCCAGCCACAAAAGGCACAGCATCCTGGGATCACAGCACGGGTCAGTTCTGCCCCTCTGGAGTCCTCCCATTAGGTGAACTTTCTGTCAAGTCTGAAAGCAAGTCAGGCTTGAAAACTGCTTTTGATGGCTAGGTTTGACTTTACCGTAGCTATTGCCATGCTGCTGAGATACCTGTCCTCTCCTCCTGGCCCTGCCACCAGCACCCTCCACAGCAGAGGACAGCACTGCTCCTCAGACAAAACAGAGCTGTGGGAGTCACTGTTCAGGGCAGTTGTGGACACTCACATTCTCCATTTGCTGTACAAGTTTCTTTGCTACCATAGCCTTAATGCTTGCACTTTTACATTGTCCCTCTTTATGGCATCAGGATACCTAATCATCATGACTGTTTTTTGCCTTGTGTGAGCAGATGACTGGCATAAAAAAAATTTCTTTGTGATTAGTTCATCCCATACATGAGCATTTCTTTCCTCCCAGACTTCTCTTCTCAACTTGTAGACTGCCAGGCCAAGTCTTCCACAACTTAGAGGAGAAAATGCTTCCTCCAGCTGTCTGCTCTGTGCTTGCTTGCTATCCAAATTAAACTTGCTGTGGACAGCGACACATTCCCATTTCACGCTGGTTTGATTAATGTGTCTCAGCTAATTGTGTGAAGGATTCCAGTCCTTTCGACTGTGAGGCCAGGTTATTGTTCAGCCAATCTCGGCTACCATGTGAAAATGGGGGCTGTTTAGTGTTCATGCAACAGAATCAAAGGAGGGGCATCTTGGACTGGGTCACGGAGCAACACCCACTTCTTTGAAAAGATGTTACTATGCTCTACTAAACCTGTAAACCTCTTGCTCAAAGCACATCTTCTCCCTCCTCCTCTCCCCCCTGCTCTTTTTTTCCCCTTCCAGATGGACAGGCTCCCCCCACCACTTTCCTAGAGTACAAGTGAGAGAGAATGGCTAGATTGTAGATGGGTGAATTTCACATTCTAGGGTTTTTAATATTTCACTTTTATATTTCTTTTACAGAATGATCCTGCTGAGAGGCTGAGAATCAGTGCTCATCATTTCCCCCTCACTGACACTTGAATATATTTTCCCAGGAGAAAACATTAAACAAAAAGAGAAAGAGAGAAAGGGAGAGAGAGAGGGAGAAGAGAGTGACTGAGCCAGCTTTTCAAAGCATACTTCTCAACTTGCCCACATCAAAATAAGAGACAACTGGCCCTTTGAAGTCCAGGACACTGACTTCTCTACCAGCCCATGTGGAAATAAAAGAATCCAGCTTTATAAATCACACAGATTTCTCACCTAGCCCATATCAAAATCAGGGACAGTGACCTTTAAAGCTGAGGTTTAAAGGTCCCCAAACCAATCTCCATAAAAATACAGAGAGTTCAGATAAACTGCATCTTCAGGTGCCTGTCAGCTTTTCCGGTCTAAACCAGGAGACATCGGTCCTTTGCACTGAGAAGTGGAGACTAAATACACTGTGAGTACTTGCAGCTATGAAATCTGCCATTACACTTACATATACCCAGCACTCAGTGAGACATCTTTGCCATGCACGTGCCTTTGCTTGCATACCAGGCCAATCCCACTCTTGTAGGTCCTACAACACCACTGTCATTAAGTAGCTCCAGGGATTTAATAACACCGAAGCACAGGATTTTTCATAATTAGAATTATTGACCCAAAAATTGAGTGTGTAGTGCTCAGAGACCTTCTTACGAGTTAAATCCTACCTGGCTTATAGTTGGGGAGCTTGGAAAGTCCTGGCCAGGTGTCCTCAGTTGGGACCCCCAATACCTGTTGCAAAAGAAGAAAGAAGAGTGAGAAGAACAATAACCTCCTTCTGCCAGTAACCTCCTTTTGCCTTGGTGTGGAGTTGGAGGGATCAGTCTCAATGGAGAGTGACTGACCTTCCCTGTAAACCAGCATTCACACTGCCCTGGCTGGTGCTGCATCTTCCACTGTGCATAAAGAACACTGACATTTCAGCACTTGATTTGTAGCAGAAAGGGTCCTGCTGAGACTGAATGCTGGGAACATCAGTGAAGTCATATGCAGCTTCACTGCCAGGTGCCACTCCTGCCTGTGCTTGCCAGCCCAGGGGTCTGCTGAGCCCCTTTTAGAGCTGAAGGTGTGTCCTCCTGTGCCAGAACTGCACTGGGGACTTACTCTGCCCACTTGCACTGGTGGCAGCTGATACCCTCAGCAACAGCACAGGCTGTGAGCTGTGACAGAAACCCCTTCCTTCTGAGGGGAAAAAGAAAAGCTGGCAGGCAGGTCGAGTGGCAGGTGCTAGAAAGCAATCCAGTGTCTCATCCTGAAGAACCCAGAGCTTCAGCAATGTCTTTGGCTTTTTTGGGGAGAATTTTGGGCTTCAGAAGTAGCTCCTCACTGAGCAAAGTCTGTGCCAGTAAAGCCTCCTCAAACCTCATTTTAGTTGCTGAAATGTGTGAGATCAAGTATATCTGGATTTCTGCAGTTGTGGATGTTCAATGGTATTATTATTACTTGCTACATGCAGAGTGCCCCGTGCCTATTGATATGGATGATTTGAGTTAAAGAGTTAAAGCCACTTACTTAAGAAGAGTTTATAGCATGTGAAATGGTAGAATAACTCAGTACTGCTAACTCCAAGCATGCAAAGTTTATCATCCAGACAACTCCCTGGCTTATCAGATTTCCTTAAAAAACAGTGACATTTTAACATGAAGACTTTCAGAGGTTTTTGTTCACTTTCTCTTCTCCAACATTAAATTTGTCTCACATTAGTTACAGCTTGCACATGATAGACAATTCCTGGTCCTTAAAATGTGAGCTAAATGATATGGGGAACCTGTCCTCTCAAAAACTTGTGGTAAGAATACAAGAAAACAGGCATCATTTAAAAAATACATTAAAGAAGAAAGAAATATAAAGCCTTGTTGTTGCAGTTGTTAAGCATCTGGTAGCTGATTGCCTTTCCCACTCACAGCTGGGGAACAGCTATAAGGACCATTACAGCTACCTGGAAAAGACAGCCACAAGCAGGGATTGCACCTCACAGCTGGCACACATTAACATGGTGCCCTCTGGAGGGATGTGGCTTGCTGTGGCCCATTTTTCTGAACTGCTTGTGGACCCAACCTGCCACAGCAAAGACAAAGGTGGAGGACCCATGTCTCTGCTCCCCTGTAAAATCAGCTTGGGAGCTTTCAAGCTCTCTAAAGAGAAGATACTTTGCAGCGTTCACCCATGTGAGGATGTTGGAAGCTGGTTCACACCAGGGGATGAGGATGTGTTCTTGCCTGGTGTGTGTATCAGGTAAGTAGGACAAATCTGCCCAAAGCAAACTCTGTATGCACAGGAGAGAGTTCGAGTTTGAATTTAAACCCAGAATTTGCTCTCTTTTGTTGTCTGGTTAGATTTCCAGAAAGCACTAATGTGGGCCCTCATTCTTCAAGGTTTCTTGAGAGCCATCGGACATCAGTTCTAATGGCATCAGAGGAAGCTGGAGAAGTCCAGTACATAGAAACCCACACTCACCAGGGTCAGCTCAGCACTCTGCTTCTTTTTGTGAAGAATTAAAAAAAAATACTTATTTGTGCATGCTTGTGCTTTGCTACGTAGGGTTTTCAGCAGATACTGAAGCTTGGCTGCGTTGAGGTGTGAAAGCATTCAGAGCACCAATCGCTGAAGGCCACATGAATTTATATTTCTTGAGCCTTTTCTTTACAAAAGATGCTTTTCATCTTGTAAACTTGGATCTGTTTTTGTTTTCCAGTGTAACAGGGCAAATGATCTCTTCTCTCTTCTTTCCCCCTACCCCAGACCTTCAGTGAGTTTCCTTGCCAAATCAGACAATGAGTTACATTTATTTAATTGAAATTAATTATACTTTGTTAGTTGTTTTACCTACTGTGTATCCATCCTAAATTTAGCTGTTAACTCTCTGGTCCATGCCATCAGACAAAGCAAAGCAGCTTCTCTACACCTCACTCTGTACTGAAAGGTCTTGGTGCAGCTCAGGTCAGTCCACAGGAGAAGATGTACAGTTTCAGCCAGAAATGTTTTTACAGTGTCTGTATTTCAGCAAGTGGCTTAAGCTGGTGTAGATCATTGTTCTCTCTCTCTGCCCTCTAACTGCTTGCTGCTCCTGTGATGACTTGGTTGAATGAATCAACCCACCTGATTTTGCTTAATTTTGTTGGGAAGTTTTATTTTATGCTTTATATAGAGAAGGCTTGTATTCATTCATTTGGTACTTGTCATGTATTCAGCTCAGCCACAGAAGCACACTGGTGGCCCACATGAAGTCCTTCTCAGCATATATTAATCAATAAGATGGAGCTTTTGCATGCAAAACCTATGCCTGATCATGACATGAGGGATGGAGACTTCTTATGAGGGCACCTTCCTCTATAAGAGTTGTTGGTGAAACGACAGTCCTGGTGATTCAACAGGACAAACACATTTCACAGATTTTTCCAGTCATACATGGTGTCTGGACCAACAGTCCTACATGGAGATAAACATGCTGGGTGATACAGACTCATGCACTCATGTGCAGATGGTCTCTACCGTTGCAGGGTGCCTCTATACTATTAGTACCTGAAAAGAACTGACTGTTAGAGAACAGTAGGAGTCCCTGTTCTGAACCTCACACTCGGCAAAATATCTCAAGTTAGACATGGAAAGCCTCTAAGGAGCTTTGAAATCTTGGCCTAACACAAGTCTCATTCCAGGCAGTATAACAGAAAACCTTCTGTGAAAAGCACTAATTATTTCATAGCTCTTAAAGCTTCCTCATGATTTTTAAATAAGGATTTTTTTGCCTTCTTTAGCCCAAATCCTATTAATCACAGTATTAGTTATAATGCCAGAGAAATTACGATAGTGCTATAACCCTCTAATGCAAAACCACAGGAAATGTATCCAGAGATTGCAGAGACATATGTGTAAGGATACCCTTCATTCACACTCTGAGAAACTGAGCCCTGCCCTGGCTTTGAACCCTGTTAATTGGCCAAGTATGGATTTTTTTTCTCAGTAATTCTTTTTCTCCCCATTCTGTATGAAAGTCAGCATTTATTTAAATGGATTGAACTCTAGTCTAAGAACTGGATGCACTTGTCTAACTCTTTTCTCATTCTAGCTATAAGCAGAAGAAAACCCTACCAAGCAGAAGTGTTTCTGGATGAAGGGATTAAAACTGAAAAATCTGACTTAGGCAATCTGGAGGCTATAAAGTAATTTCGCATGACTATCCAAATTTAATGTTTTCTGTACATTCTCCTTTGAAAACCCACACCTGGGAAAAACTCTATGATGAAGGGTAATTCCCTGGGAGGAGATGTGAAAGGACAGACATCCTCAGCAACAGCCCATATGAATCCATAGGTTGACCTTGCTGTTGAGTCAGTAAGAGGGTCAGCAAGAGCAGCCAGGAACATACAGAATCCTTCAGTGCTGCCAGCTGCCTCAGTTCTACCAAGCTACACTAAGGACATGGCTCTGTGTTTCTGTTTTCCCAGCAGAAAAAACAGCTTAAGGGATTCCTGAATATGTCTGCTCTCACTCACTGCTGCCTTTATTAAGTAATTTCACACTTTCCATTGTGCCAAAGCGGTCTCCAGAGCTGCACCATAAATTGGATGATACAAAATGTTCCAAGTTAAAATGAAGAAGGATCTCTGACAAACCTCGGGGTTCTGCCATTTTCAAGGTAGTTTAAGAGCAGTATTAGAGCTCCTTTCTGAGAATATGGTGTGCTGTATCCTACAGTAAGTAAAGGATTTCACAAGTAGCAACAGAATTTGCAGTACCTGCACACCTTTTATGCCTTCTTCAATTTGATGTCACTTTAATTGGCTTTAAATTTTTGATGAGATGACAAACATCAAAGGGAAATCATTTTATTTACTCCTGTGTCTATAAGGAAGTTGCCAAATATAAATGGGTTACAAAGTTTGCTATGAACATTAGACCAAATTATTTCTGCTATTCACAGGACCTTTGCTTAAGATTTCAAAATTAAGTAGGCTAGAGCAGGATCGTTTATCTCTCCCATTTCAGGGTATATTTTACTCACCGTCCAGATCTTCTCCAGCTGTTCATGAGTACCAGAAGTTCCTGCAAACACTGGCTGACCCTGGATCATTTCAACAAATATACAGCCTGCACTCCTGCAAGAAACCTAAGTTATTAACTCATTCATGTACAATGACATATATGATTGTGAGGATGGGCAGGGAGAGAGGTAGAGATATAATTGTTGGAATGGAAATTTAGAAATTCTGATTTGTAAATGCAGAAATCCTGATATAAACTGTAAATCCTACATATATATTGCAGCTCAAGTCTGAAAAGTACCAGTCTGATGTGTCAGTATTGTATACCCACCTCTTGTCACCCAGTGAGTGGAGGGGTGTGTGTGTGTGAACCAGGGCAGGATGTGAGGTGTCTTTATGTATGTACATAAATAGAGGCTTCACTGACACACCTCTGCAGCATGGTGGGGGTAGGATCTAGCGTTATGAAAACACAGACTGATCGTGGAAAGTCAGGAAGGTTTCCTTTGGGAAGGGCCATCTTGTACATCCCTGTTCTTGCAGCATGTTCTAAGCACTTGCACCTGGCCCTTGGTGCAAGTTGTATGTAGTATGATTGGCCTCATCCTACCACTACAGGTTGAATCACTTGAACTGAAAAGCTCACAAGCCAAAAAGGATGGGAGCCTACCAGGGATACATCACACATCCCTCCAGGACTTGAGAAAAAAACAAAGCAGTCAAAGTTCCATATAAATCTATTTCCATCTCCTTTTTCTCTTCAGCACCACTCACTAAAAAAAACCCACAAGAAAACCTCACCTTTCACCAAAATGGCAAGACTGATGATATCTTTGGAAAAGAAACCCACTAAGCACTACCTTTTTTTCCAGTACCAAACAACTTGTTTCAGGTCTCTGTCACTTAATCCTGTTACAAACAGTCTTAAAAAATGGGTTTGTCAGAAGCCTGTGGAATATGAAGTTGCTTCCCATGAGAAAAGGATGTGACATTGGAGTGCTAACAGTAGGAAAGATGAACAGGGTACTACTACACATTACATTGCCTTGAAGGATGTAATAGATGCAGAAAGAACCCAGAGGCAATAACCACTACAGTGATTTTTCCTTCAGAAGCAATTAGCTCTTCCTTGGAAAACTGGAGGCAAGATGTCATAGCATAAAGAACCTGGTGATAACAGCAAGTTAAAGTATTCTTATTTTTATGTCATCCCCTGCTCTGCACTTGTGCCAAAGCAAATCAGTCAGCTTGAAAAAACCCCAACACCTGCAAAAATGCTTAATTTTACTAAAGTGGATTAGTCCTCATGGCAAGAATGATGAGATAGTTGTGATCAAGGTGGATTGACCTATTTGCAGCTATTCCCATCTCTTATTCTATGGTGTAAAACTCCTCTCCATTTACTTTTTAGTAATTTTCCTCAGAAATTTTTCTGAGTTTTCTGTCTTTTCACCAAGCCCCATCACAACTTTTCATGTTTCAGTGTCAGTCTTCTTTGATTATAGCATATTTGAGTCCTTGAGTTCAAATGTTGAAACCTTTGCCTTACAGGCTCTGAAAGTATTATTTTCACTTGCCAAGCAGTAACTGGTAATCTCTTCTGTCATCTGTACTTGTGTGTTACCTCTTGCACCTTGTTTCTGTAATACTGTGGCTGCTTTTCCCATCTGACTGTGGTCAATTGAAACCCTGATATGCAGGTATTTGTTTTGCACACCAGGTGATGCCACCCTGTTTGCAGATCTGTATCTAATGCTGGTTTCATAAACATCTGTGCTGCACTTACCCTTAACTTCCTGTGTCCTAACCTTGGCCAGTCTTGTGAGAACTCCTTGCTTGTCTAATATGCCCTTACAGAGCCCAGGCATCATGAAACTTAACCCACAGCTTTTGCAACACAGGCTGTTTTTGTGTTTCATAGCACTGCCACATCACTAGACATTATTTTGGAGCCCACAGATAGATTCTACTGAGATCAGTACAAACCCTCTGTTTTCACAGCTGATGTACGTGCCCAAATGGCTCACCCTATTTTGCAACCACAGGGGCTGCTGTAATCCACTGATTGTATTGCAGAAGTTTAACTGTGTATGGTCAAAGCAATTTAGGTACACTTGTTTTGTAGGGAGAAGAAAATCAGCTCTATGTGTTTTTGAAGCAAGTGATCCTGATGTTTACCCAGAGTTTGTGTTCTAATATCTTAGCTAGAAAGGGCCATTAGACTGGCAACAGCAGGAACTTTTCTTTCCCTAGATTCAGCTAGCTTTTGCTAAGAACTGCTCATGAGTTCAAAAATTCAAATCTAATGGACCAGTCTTTTCACTAAGAGGCAAGCTGTCAGTTTGAGGAGAGAAACAACTTGTGGGTTGTTACAAATAAAGCTTCTGATAGAGCTCTCTCCTGTCTTCCTGGTGTATTCCCACTGTCTCTGGAAGTCTTTGAATCTCATTATCTCTAATAAAGACAAAACTATCAGAGCAACCAAACCGCTGGAAAGGAAGGGCTCTTTGTATCCTGTAGTGAAACTCAGCTGACCAGCTGCCTTTAATGCCTGCTTGACACTTACTCATCAGTGACAGTTATGACTGTTCCTGTCTGTTTCCAGATGAAATATGTGTTTCTTTACAAAAAAGGCCAGGAGTAGCTAGTACAACTGATATATGGGCAACCCCATCTTTCCCCAGCTATTTTTGTCTACCTGATAAAGTAGGCCTTTGGAAACTAGTACTAGTCATCATGTTAGATTTGCAGCAGAGGTTTTGGCTTTCCTTCTGAGACACAGATTTACAGTCACTGCTCTGACAGCATTAATGAGGATACTTCTGATAATGGTGATGATTCAAAAGCATTTACTTTTAAATATCTCTACATATTTAAGCTTGGGGTTGTTTCATTGTTCCCCTTTTCCTTCTTACCTCTCTGATATTAATTTTTAAGGTCTTCTTAGCCCTTCTAGTCTATAAGTTTCTTGGAGAGTCTCAATTCCATAAAGCTGCCTTGGGAAGAAGTAGGGCAGAGAGAGGGGTCCTTTGGGAAGAAGCCTAGACATGATGTTTTAGTATGTGCCAGATATGCACACGAATCAAAACACTGGCAGCTAAAGTAACAGGAGAGGTTACAGGGTTATTCAGAAAGCAGAGCTCCTTCAGACGGCATAGTTGTATCTGTCTGCAATCCCTGGGATAGGTTTGAACACTGCAGCCTGCAGTGCTGCATCATCCAGAGGAGAGATGTTTTCATCAGGATTAAGATCTGAGATATCTCTGTGGCACCCCAGAGTTCCTTAGCCAATATCTTCCAGTTTGGTGTAATGGGGCAGTGTGAACCAGACTGAGGAGATGGCTGTAGTGGGCCTGGCAGGTTCACATTAAATGACTGCACATGAACTCCTATTGCATATAAATCTACTTGGGAAGATCCCTGTGACCTTTTTTTCCCCTCTCTTTTCATAAAATGGAAGATTGACTGAAAAGAAGACATGTCTTAAGGCACTCATGATGTTAGCAGCCACTCGTATGGCACGTGCCTAAAGCACTTGGTGTTTTTTTGTAAAAAGGAAAAGAAAGTCCTTCGGATATACAGTGTAATCTCCCTGAAATCCTTTAATTGAATGTTCTAAAGTCCTGAAGAGATAGTGAGGGGGAAAGAGAGAAAAAAGATACAAAGAGATTAAAGCAGCTTTTCTAGTTAGTCCAAGAGCGACTAAGTCTCCTTCTGTATCTCTTTCTTCATCTATTCAAGGCCTCATTCACTTTCCATATGCCTCCCACAGACAGTATTGCTGCTCAAGCACACTATGCATGAATTGCCATAATGTTTTATTTTGTTATAATTGGTTTCTTTAAACCAAGGCTTTGACACCCACTGTCTCATGCCATTACCAAGGGCATTCTGACCTGCCTTCATGTAAATTGCAGCATCCAAAAGACATAGGGTTTTTTTTTCTCCTTTCTCCCCAATAGACAAGTAACATCTGTGTGAATTCACATTATTTCCTAATAGACAAAAATTGAACTTAAATGCAGTGTACATCAGGATAATAAATGACTCTTGTTAGAGGAAGTTATTGAATGGAGCTCACTGAAGTACTCTCTCTTCTCTCAGCGTGACATCTTTCTTTAGGGCAACCACTTTGAATGTTGTTATTATAAGGAGGCATTATAACAAAGGTGCCTATAGTGTGACTGTAGTGCAGTGGGATGAGAGCACTGTGCTGTTAGAGCTGGTCAGAGCTGGATGGGATCTTTGTACACCACTCCTCTGCTGCTATTCATTACACTAGAGCAGAGTTATGCAGAGGGGATGTTGGGTTTGCATTGGCAGAAATGCCACACTCTCTGTGCGTAGCCAGCTTTAAACAGGGGTCAACTTTCAGGGGAAAACCCAACAGGCCTAACCCAGACCCTCCAATCCACTAGGCAGGCTCTTCTTCAAACTCAGCAGACATTTCTGAGACACTGTCTGGAAGAAAAGATGGCAGGTAGTGGGGGAGAGAAGACAGGGCTCTTTAGTCTGACTTAGCAGCTGGAAGCCATTAGAATTTAGCAAGGTTTTCGTCCTTGGAGAAATCTTTAAGCAATTAAATTAGCAGCTAGGGAAGTAAACAATCTAAAAACTCCTGTTTCCCTTGACTAGCCTCCAGACTTAGGCCACGGGAGTGTCTGATAGGCTGCAGAGCTCCGGAGGGAGATACAGCCAGGGAAGACCTGGAGCTTTGCTGTTTGTAAACTTAGCCAGCCATCTTCTTGCACATTCTTCAGCCTGCTTCACTCCCACTCTTTGCCAGACTTTGACTCTGCAGAGCAGTTATGAAAAGTCCTGATGGAACAGATAGAGGCAGAAGATTAACTGGTCTGAAGAAAGGGAAAAGCAGCAATACCATCCAGAGGTAAAATTGCCCAGAAGAAGGAAGGTCTCCTGCAACTTCATGAGCTGCATATTGTCCATGAGTAAGTCAGGACTGCATTGCTGGCAGTGGGCTTCAGCTGGTGCAGAAGTGAGCCAGAAGGCAAATGAACCCCAGTGTCCAGCTACACATCCAGGCCAGCCCAAAAGGCCCACTGGGACCCCTGTGAAGTCCTCATGTTCTACTTTCTGCCTGCTCTCAGAGTCTCCTCTCCCTTTAGCTCTGCTAATGTGCAACTTTTTTCCTGTGATTCCCAACCACATTAAGATTTTGGGGTAGAGCTCGTAAGGTAACAAGGCTTCAATAGACAGCCCTTCTCCTGTGTGAAAGGCAGACTGCATCAGAGACATTTTCTTTGAGAAGAAGGACAAAGTATCACAGAAATAATGAAGGTCTAAGAGACTTTTCTTACCTCCAGATCCATCAAGAAACCCTTTACTGCCACATTTCGTTATCAAGGCCAAAGTAATGGATGGTGCAGTTTGTGGATCCATTTTTCCTTCACCAAGCCATTGGTGTAGAGAGCTACTACTGACTCAGCTGCCTACATACATACAAGTGCATTAAGCAAAGATGTTCTGCTGCAAGATGTACATCTCTCAGAAATATTATCAGATAAAGTTTATACCAATCCATAGCTGAGATGCAGTGACATAATTTCCAAAACCTTCTATGAGCCCAGCAGTACAACACTCACTATTGTTCACACAGTTTCTGCTCACAGCTATTAGTTCCTCTGCTTAACAACTGTACCTCCTCTAACTTGGGTTGACTTAATTCAGATAAAGGTGATTCCCTGGGGACCCCAGATGCTTTGAAATTGGTCAGTACCAGATATCTATATCAGAAGAATAATCTGTAGCCCCAAGCAACACATCAGGAGGACGGTACCAGAGTGTCACCACTTCAGAGGAGTATGTCTGTCTGGGGATGGACTGGGCACGAGCAAGGCCTGCAAAAAACCAACCAAATGAGAAACTGCTGTGTTAGGACAGCCCTTCACCTATACAGTGCATAGATGACAAAAATTGGATATTATTTTCTCTTGGATCTTTAAACACAAATAACCCGAATGCAGATTACAAGCAAAGGACAAAGAAAATGTGTCTGGAATATACCTCAGGGGCAGATCAGATCAAGCAATATGCTGTGTTTTTTAGGGCTTTATAACTCATGACTGAGGCAGCCATCCCAAACCAATGCCAAGAAAGCCTTTTGGTTCAGCACATTGCTGTGGGCTCTACACATCACCTTATTTTCTGCACAAAGAGGGGTTGGTTCTCTGTTCTCTTGGGGCAGTTCTACGTGGCACTAATTGCTCTGACTTAAATGAGGTTAATCCCTGCATCTCTCAGTATAAATACAAGAAAGGCTGGACTGACCACAGAAATAGTTTCCTGAAGTTCAGTAAAAGGTTATGCTTCTATCCCTTAATTGTCTGTGGATATAGATCTATATGCATGCTAAAACTTTGGTCTGGGCAGATATATCAGCAGTATCCAAACTGTGACTCACCAAAGTCAGCTAATTTGAGCTCACCGAGGCAACTGATGAGCAAGTTGTGGGGCTTCAGGTCCCGGTGAAGGATGTGTTGTCGGTGGATGTACGCCAGGCCACGCAAAAGCTGGAACATGAAGAGCTGGAAAAAGCCAGCGAAAAACTGAAATGATTTTGTGTGACTTTGCATTAATACATTAACTCTGAACTTTAGGAGACCCCTGGAACAAAGCAGAGACAAAGCAAGTAAGAAACCAGTAAAAATCCCCACAATGAGTAGAGCTGGCTGAAGAAGAGAAAACTGTGGTGGGTTATGACTGCCCTACGGCTTTCTGAGGTTTTCATGGTGGAATGTTTGGCCTGAAGGGCAGTTCTACAGTCCCTAAATGCACATTTTGGAAATTTAACTTCTTTTTAGAAACGGACTGTTGATTGCAGGAGCAAGGTCAGCTTGCCAAAACACAGACCCAGCTTTCAGAACTGCAGCTATGCTTATTTCAGTGTTCAAGACAAAGACACACAGCTAAACAAAATGAAGGGCTTAAGGAGGTGAAGCTTTGCCCTTTTGAGCCAGGTGGCACCAGCTGGGGGAGCTCGGTGGCCACTGTACGTGCTACCAGTGAAGCAGGGAACAGGCTGACCTCTCAGTGGGAACAGTTGGCTTCAAACGGGCAGAAAACATGAGGACCCCATTTAGACAGATACAGCAAATAAGATATGATGAACAAAGCAAGCAAGTTAAGAAATAAATATCTCGCTCCCCCCTTCATGCCAGTGTAAATAAACCTGGGGTAAAGTAAGTTGGTCTGAAACAAGGTATGAAGTTGGAGAGTGGGTAGAAGCAAAACACTGCAAAAGTAATTAGACTTCACCAGAGAAAAAATACTTTTCACCAGAAGTTTAATCTGAAGAGGAGGAAAAACAGTGACACCCATAGGTCATTTTTGTACCAGAAAAGTGTCCCTGTTACAGTCTGCATACTTGCACTATATTCCATAGGAATCACTCAAAATAAAAACAAACAACATTTGCCAGCAAAAATGAAGCAAGCTAGATGACACTCCTAGAGGAGCAGTAAATAATTTTGCAGTTCAGTTCCTGCTGACAATGAGGATTCTGGACAGGAAAGCAGAGCAGCTGGCCAGTGTTTACTCACAGAAATGCCAGTGAGTACATATTACAGCCATGTGCTCCATGTGCTTTACGAGCCCCTGTGGTAGCAGAACCCTCGAGATCTGTGCCAAAACTACAACACGTCTTGGACATATCTGAGCACTAAAGATGTTTAAAATCTGAGGCCCCAAGTAATTTCATTAGAATTGGTGTTGCTTAACAACTATCTGGAAAAAGATGTGAACAAGGTGGCAACATTTGAAGATGACAGAAGTATTTAGATTAGTTGTGATAAGACGTGACAGTGAGGAACTTCAGAGAGATCTGACAAAGCCAGATGAATAGGCAGTTTGATAAGATACAAAGCTGTTGTTGACAGCTGTAAGATAAATTAACTGAAGCTGCTCAGGAAAAGGACCCAGGCACTCACTGAGGACATCTGCACTGAAACCTTAAGCCAATGTGCAGCAACAATCCTGAAAGTTAATTAAATGTGAAGATGCATACAAAGGTGAGTAGGAGACTAGTATACCATCAGCCTATAAAGTAATGGTACATCTTTGGCTGTGCTCAGATCCAGCCAACCAATCTCAAAAGCTATGGTAGGAACAAAAGGGATTTAAATTACTGTTAATATGAAGATAGTTCCAAATGAGGAGAGAGTGAGATTTGAGAGTTTTTAATTAGAGAGACGAGTAATGTGTTGTAACAACAAGAGGATACAAATTTGTGTAGAGACGGATTTCCCTGCCACAAGATGTCATTGTTCACAAAAGCTGAATGTCTGCTTGCAGCTCAGAAAATTGGAAGAGAGGCTAAGTGACAAAAGGCTTGGAGACTGAGAAGGAGGTTGTTATACCTTCATCAAAGGCAGTTTTCTCCTAAGTTTTAGTCATATATGTAAAAAATATATATCAGTGAGCAATTTTCAGGGACCATACATAGTGGGAAACAGCACTTCCTCATGCTTTAAGGGATACTAGTCTTGTAAGGAACTCACCATAACATTGCATGAATGGAGTCCTCCCGGATGCTGGCCCATGTACTGTGCTAGATCTGTGTGCTAAATAAAAGAGGAGAACTTGAGGCAAAGCTAGTGGAGTAAAGTGCTTCTACCAACAATGCCTCTTCTGTGAACGGAAAAAGTTGCAACCACTACAAAGGTGTCTCAGCTTGGCGAGCACCTGATCTGATGCAGCACACAAGGATGTGCTTAAGTGCAGGGTCAAACCAGAGACCAGACTAACCTGTTATCTCAACCCAGCTGCTAGTTAACAGAATTCATACTTGTCCCAGAATTAATCGTAAAGCTGCAGTAAGAAGGCACAGCTTCTCTATTTCCCTTACAATTTGTTGCATAGCTATCAGCAAAAGCAACAGAAGTAGCAAGACTCATGTGGAGAATTTTATTGGCATCATGCTCTCCCCATGAGAGCAACCCACAGCTTGGTCTTGGTGAGCCACTGGGGTCAGTGCCAAATCTGACCCCAGCTGGGATGTGAACTCATATCATTATTTCCTATCCTTACTGTGGCTCAAGAACAGTACTTTTATTGTGTTGGCAAGGCAGAAATGGAAGTAAATAGTGTCTGCCACCCCAGTGGATACAAGATGTGGAATTATTTTTGCATACAGCTGTGGTGTATGCAGAAAGAAAAGAGTAAGGCTGTGTGGCTCAAAGGCAGGAGATCAAGAAGAAAAATCAATCATTGCACTAAAGGGTTACAACTTGTTTCTTTGTAGATGTCTCATAATGCAGTAAATTCATTATGCAGCCACTTCCCAGTACTAGCTCCACAGGAAGCTAGAAAAACATCAACTCACCATGTACTCAAAGACAAATGTTAGTGTCTCCTTGGTCTGGATAATGTCATGAAGCAGTACAATGTTGGCATGTTTCAAACACCTGAGAAGAGAAGCTTGGAAAACACAAAAGGAAGATCAACTTAACCACTGCTGCTGGAAGTGGAAGGAGACAATGCACAGAACAAGGCAGGGAAAATAAAAAACTGGGGAGTAATAGTTCAGATTTGGCAGTTCTGTAAGAAGTGGCAGCTATTGAGTCTGAAGAAGGATGGAACAGGTCCTTAGAGAAGCATGCATCAGTGCTCGAGGCTTGGCAGGACCCTATCCTCTCAGAGGTGGGATCCTGCCTCTGTCAGAAATAGCAGTTCACAGTTCCCAGCTGTCATCTTATAAACTGAGGAGAAGTAATTTCTTCAAGGTAAATGCTGAAAAGCAGGAGCAGGGAGCTCCCAGAGCCAGAATGCAGCAGCCCCCAGCCTGTCACTAAGTTTCTCATCCTTCTTCATCCACCTCCTGGCATGTGCCCCCAGCAAGGCATTTAGGAGAGTATTTGGGGAAAAGCTGAGTTTCTACCAGTTTCCAGCTTCACAATAATAGGGTGTAAAACCTGCCAAAAGAAAATACTGTAGATATAAGCTGAGTTTTGAATTTAGTTTTGTGCATATTGTTTGCTGTCTCTGATTTAAAACTCTAAGAACAGAGATTATGAAGTTTTTGAGTGAATAATAACTTGCTCGTATTTATACAACATTGGCACACTTTTTCCTTTCAGCCTAACCATCTGAAAACATTATTGCAACCGTGTGTCCCTGGTCCTTAGATCCCAACGTGCCCTTGCCGACCCTCAGCACACCCAGGGTGTGGTGATGGAGGCGGCAGTGCACGGAAGAATCTCTGCCTCCATATAGATCACAGAGCACTGACTCATGCTAAGACAAAAGCTACAGCCTTCTGAGCCTTTCAGACATGCACCAGGTTTGTTGTGATAGAGCAGGCTGCAGCCAGCACATTCATGACAGCAGCTCAGCAGAAAGTCTCAAAGTCTTTCTGGGGGAAGAGCAGGCACAGCTTCATCATCTGCTACCTTAGGTGTGAGGCAGCAGCTGCAGAAGCTCTGTACAGAGCAGGGATGTGGGGGAGAGGTGGAGCTGGGGTTGCTTTGCCTGTAGGTTCCTGGCACTGCTGCAGAACGCCCACCCAGCTGTTCACAGCCAGCGAACACAAACTGCACGGGCAAAAGCCCCCAAGCTCCACAAAAACTGCTGTCCCTGACTCCAGATTGTAGTTCAGCTTCTGACATGGCAGAATAGCCTCAGAGCTGTTACAGCCTCACCTTTTCCTGCTGATTAAAACCAAATTAATTTACTGTCAAACCACACAGTCCTACAATTTTCATTCAGATAACATGTGAGCATACAATCTTATTTCTGCTGAATTAGCTGAAGCACACAGTACAGAGCTTGGGCGAGCCGTGGGAGGCAGTATGAGGTTTGGTCACAATTAAAATCTGTTTTTTTGTTCTTCAAACGATCTGAATAAATATATTTGAAGACTTTTATGCTGGCCAAGCAAATATACACTCGATTAGCATTTTGCCTTTTGGGACCGTAACAATTTCACCTGGTTCTAAAAGCCCTACTGCCAGAGGAAAACTGTGACACAGCTGTGGCCCAAGCCTGTGCCAGGACTGAGAGTACTGAGCAGTAAAGGGTGTCTGATTCAACACGGCTACTGGAAAGAGCACAGATTGTAAATTAAATCTTGCACAGAGCTTGGTGCTGCTGCAGTCTCTACTACTTCTGCAAGGTCATTTAGCTACCCCCAGTATATTTCCAGTACACAGCAGTATGAACCTTAAACATGCTCCCTACTGCACCTAATTGTGAATGAACCTTGTTAAGATACTCTGGATAGAGCCCATCAGCTACAGGGAGGGGCTGCTAAATCTGTGATACCTCAAAAATCCCATGTGGCCAGAGCAATTGCTCCAGAGGAGCAGTACAGAGGGTCCTCAGTAATACGGAGAACTCAGGCCTCTGGGAACTGCTCCTCACTTGGTTGCTTCTACAACCCCCTGCTGGGGTGTCAGGTGCTACTGCCAGAACTGAGCTTTAAAAGCATTTTGTCTCTGTGGGGCTTCCTGGGGTGAAGTGCCTCTTTGTCAGGGCGGCTCATTCCTCCGGGGTTGCAGAGAATGCGCCGCGCTAATAAATCTTGTGCTTTGTTTTTGCTACTGACTTACATTGTAAATTTGAGGTGTCAGATGCTGCAAAGCTCAGCAGTACACAAAAGACCTATTTAAAGTAGACCTTTCATAGGATTACCCTTGTTTTCTCCCATAATGAAGGAAGACGCTCAGCCTGTCCAGTAGAGCATGTTAAAGGAGTGCTGATCTTTAGCGCATCATTAGTTCAATGTAGATAAGGCTTTTAGGGCTTATTTTACTGGTGGGCTACAAGTGTAAACGCAGAGCAAAAACGCTACAGCAAATGAGTGTACAGGAAAGAAGCCATTCTGTAAACAGGCATATTTAGGTATCTCTCTGCTTTCACCCAGAATTGGACTAGGGATTTTGTAAACCTTCTTATCAAAATTACACTATTGTAAACCTGAAGTGGATTCAGTGATCTCTCTCGTTATTCTGAGTTGACTTGTATGAGAGTTCTGTGCTAGGACTGCTCTGTGAAAACTGGCACATCTGGTCCCTGGCTTTACATCCCCGTGGTGACAAGACCAACCCTAGTTTTGAACTGCAGTAAGAAATAAAAAACAAAATATACATGACCTCTTGCATTGATAGCTTTCACTAACACCAGACAACAGGCCGGCACAAAGGTTGTGTATTTCTGTGTAAGGAAGAATTCAGATTATGGTCCTCCTGGGACTGTGCAGCAGATAAAAATAGAAGCCTTAATCAACAAGGCAGTTTGTGAACTTAGTCTGTGGTAGTCTGTAGGGACATGTAAATACATTCAGCCAAAATGAGGCACTTAAGCAAAAGCATTTCTTTCTCAGAGAAATTGAGAAAGTTGCAGACATTTTGCCCAGTGCTCTACAAAGTCAGACGATAGAAAGAATTTCTCACTGGGTTGAAATGATAGATGTTATTAAACACCAGTTTCATTGCAAGTATTTCTCTTCAGGCTGGGATCTGTGATGCTCTAGGTATCAGTCAGGAAAGTGGCACAGTTGTGATAACAGCAAGCAGAGATCCCGGTGCAAAGGGCACTTTTAGTCCACAGCTGCTCAATGCAAAAGCAGCAAACCCTGTGTATTTTCTAGTGGGTGTAAGAAAGCAACCAGGAAGCAGGTGGCAGGCAGGAGGTGTAAGAGGGCCCTTACACTGCTAGAAAGGACATGCTGTGGCTGTAGCCAGCACTTTCCTTACCAGAAGCATGGATGCATCTGCCACAAGGGCATGCACTGGAGGTACCTCCTCTGTCCATCACATTCCTACCCAGCCCAGCACAAAGACCATGAGGGAATAAGGAAACCAAGAGTTTGGGAGAAAGACAGCTGGCACATTGAGTAGGCAAGAATGGACCAAGGAGGGCATCACATGGAGCTTCTTCAGGCTAAAACAAATGCTCTACGAGGATGATGTTCCTCAATGTCTTACCTTCCCGAATGGCTGTAAAGGGCACTCCCTCCTCTGCCTCCAGCCTGATCACTTTCAGTGCCACCAACTTGCCATTGATCCTGTCAGGTCACACAAAGCACTTCAGTGCTTGTCATGACAATATTAACAGTCTCCTGGTGTGCTCCACACTTAGCTAAGCAACATTCCCAGGGCTGATTCGCCAACCCAGACCAAGCTCAGAAAGGAATTACAAACCCCTTCCATCTTGTCTCCACGAGCAGCCTGCTTGGCTAGAGTAGTGACTGGGGATTGCTAGACCTTGACTTTGAGCAGTGTTCCCACTCTACCCTCTCACAGCTCACCTGCCCCAGTGTGATGGCAGCACAGCCTCATCCCCAATTTCCCCATCATTCAGAGATCCCTCACTTCAAGGAAAACCTTTGTTCCCTCCCTGGCTGATCCAGACCATCTTCAGACACACTGCTGTGGACCAAAGTGTCTTTGTGGAGCCTCCATGGCTGTAGTGGAGCAGTTCCCTGAAAAATGGGGATGAGGCTTTGCAAATATCCTCGTTAAAGGCAAAGCTGGACTTCTGATTTACCTTTATCTCCAGTAAGAGGTGTTTTCACCAGGCACTGGGAAGGCAATAATGCTCACCTGCTGATCCCCTTGTACACAGTTGCACAGGTTCCTTCACACAACTTCTCTAGGTGCACATAGGATGTGGCAGCTCCAAACAAGATGCCTTGTCTCTGCTTCATGAAGAAATTGATATGTGTTTTAGATTGCTGGGTAGAAGAAGAAGCTGCTAGCGGGTCATTCAGTAAACAGTAACAGTGATTCATGGCTGGAATAATCATAGAATGAAATATCTCCTGTCTGGCTCTATGGATGCTGCACACTCACCCATTTGAACCTCTCCACAACATCGTGTTCCTGGGAAGGATCAGTATAACTCCAAGTCCTCTGTGTCCTGCACCTCCAGCTTTGGAGGGTGTGGAGCTGTGGAGGCTGCAGTGAGGGTGGAAAAAGGGCTTGTCTGGTTACATCTGACAGCTGGCATAGGAAAAGGTGACAAAACCAAAGGTGACTGGCAAACCAACTTTTTACTAATGTGACTTTTATTTGTCCTTGACTGCACTGTCTTTGAGCATTTCACATAATTTTCTGTCTCCACCAGTCATAGATCTCGTCAATTCTGTCTGCAAGGGAGCAACTGTCTGTGTTTTCCTGTGTTGGTAAAAGGTAGTGCTCACTCAGAACACACAAAGATAAACCTGCCTGGACTGCAGAGGATGTTTCTACCAGTATCATTCTAATGAATGTTATTTCCCCTTGTCCTTGATTTATTCATCTCTAGATAGCAAGCTGTTAGGGCAGGGACTAAAAACCAAGTACAGGAGTGAAATTTCAGGAAGTTTACATTTACGCATTCTTCTACTCCTTAACCCCCCAACTCCTTCCTTGCCACTGTGTAATTTACACAGCCTGTTAATTTGGCCCATACAGCACAGCAGTGCTGTACACTACACAACTATAAAAAAGGTAGTAATGAATGGCAGGCAGGCTGCAAGCTCCTCCTGAGCAGCTGTGTTGAATGGGTGCCTGCGTTATAATTTGACTCATATGCAGCACGGGATTTGTAAGCTATGGCATGCTGCCTCCTCCAGATCTGTTGGCTCCTTCCCTGCTTTACAATCCCTCATTGGCATAGAGCTCACTGGAGTGCAATCTCTTCTCCCTGTTCATCTCATCAAAGGCATTTACTGTCATCTAAGGTATGGATTCTTCTTTCAGTAGCTGCATAAGCCTGAAGCTGCAAAGTTTGATGCTGTCTGGTTAGAAGCAAATGTGACTATTTTGCACTCCCACAGGTGGAAGAACCCAGGCTTAACCTATCTCAATGGAGAAGTATCATAGTGTGATATTAAATACCTCTGCTGTAGTCACTGCTTCCGTGTGCTGAAAGCCTTGGGTTTGTTGGGAGCTCCTTCTCTCTGCACAGCAGCTGCAGCATCCTGGTCTGACGGCACTCACGCACAGCATGTCTCCCATGTTGTCCTGTTTCAATTAAAATGTATCTCTTTTTTTTCTCCTTTGCTCCTCCTCATCCCTCTGTGTCTGTAATAAAGTTCATATGACTGGCGTGAGGTTTCTGCCTCAAGCAGTCTTGTGATTTCTTCAATTTTTCTTTGAAAGTCCAAATTCACCACTGGAATAGCTCCACTGATTTCAGCCTTCCAGAAACACCCAACATTTTTTCATACCCGAAGATGGAGAATTGAACTGCAAAACCAAACTTTCTGCTCATACACATTTCTTTCAGTTAAGCCAGTGTAATATGTTGGATAATGAAGAGATAGGTTTCACACAGGAGCAGACCTTGATTTCCCTGCAGGCCTATAGCAGTTACTATTCTACGTTTCAGGCTTGAGCTCTGCATGCAGTGTGGCTGAGCTGTGCTTTCTGCAGGAGCTGCACAGTGACTGTCCTTGCTTGGGCATTTACATCAGTGTGGGGACCTGTCTGTCTCCATTGTCTAAGGGATGCCATGGGCTGTCTTGTCCACATGTCAAAATAGCCACAGCAAACCGATTAATGCAGCACAAAATAGATTTCATCAATTATGTACTGAGCAAGTAACACACAGTGGACTTACCCTGGATATGGAGAGACAGAAGACCCCTTCGTTCAGTCCCCCATGCACTTGCTGTGCAGCTTCCTAGGACTAACACCCAAGCCACACAGATAAAATGCTGATAAGGCTGAGGGAGTAGACATCCTACTGTGATGTTTTTATGCTGACCCCTTAGGTCCTGCTGTTTTCATTTGAATGCATCATGTGAAATTTTCCCTTTGCTTCACTGTTTTGATGTCTAAGAATAACACTCTTTCCTTGAGCTAAAGGATTTATTATTTTTTTTTTTTAAGCAAAGATGTCCTGGGAAGGCAGGGACAATTTCTGTGTCCTGTTGCGGCCAAATCACTGAGCCTTTGCATGGCAAGAAGGAGCTGACATACCTGGGAGGCTTGATTTCTTTCACATAATTTTCTTTTGCACTCCCTAGCGAGCCATAATTTGCTAAATAGCTATCATCATGGCCTTTGGTCTTCTCTTTATTTCCCACGTATTATTTGAGCAATTGGAATACAGTAGGAATTTGTGTGTGCTGTCCAGGCATGAGAAAGGTTGTCTAGATGCAACACACTGAGTAACAAGCTGGTTATGCAAGCATTGTTTGTAACCTGTACAAAGTCTCTTGCTCTGGAAAACATTTTTATTGTTATGACCCAATAATACTTGCATTTTAAAGGAATAGAAGAATAATGTACAAAAAATAGACAATATAAAACACACATTAATTAATACAAAGATTATCAATTTTAATCTTGGGTACACTCTGTGTCAGGTAGTAGAGGGGAAATACTCTGTTATGATGAGAAGTCATCCAGCTTTTGCCAGTTAGCAAGAGCTGATAAATCAAGAAACCATGGTAATAGCTGGGGGCTGTGGTTATTGAAAAAATAACCATTATGGAGTAATCATTCAATTGAGTGGTGGAAACACTAACAGAAATGTTCAACAGCCATCCTTAAGAAATGTAAGAATTTATAAAGGACAGCCTACACCTGTCTTCAGAACCTCAGCTTTTAAATGAAAGCTTCAGGCAAGGTAAGAAATAGTCTACTACAAGCAGACATAACAATGAAAGTACATTTTAAAAAACTTGAGTAGAACCACATGTATGTAGCATGCATATACTCATATGGATGTATATATATACATATATAGATAGTGTGTGTATATACTCGTATAGGTGTGTGTATATATAGTGTGTATATACTCATACAGATGTATGTATATGTTGTTGTAAAATAAAAAGAAAAAATATATTTTATATTTATTAAAATGCAGGCTCACAAAAAGAGGCTTGCATAGAGGC